>JARHVA010000950.1:3317500-3917500 GCA_037957365.1 Torreya grandis
GTTTTTGAAATGACCTTTTGCCTTATGAAGTTGATCCTTCAAGACTTTTGTCATGGATGAAATGCCCTATGAAGTAAATCCTTTAGACTGTCAAAATTACCCTTTGACCTTTTGAAGTGAACCCTTTACCCCTGAAGTCCCCTTTGGATTTTTGAATTTTTGCCCCATTTGAATTGCCCTTCAGCCTTTAAAAAAAAATGGCCTTTTCCCCTCCAGACTTACCCTTTGCGACTTTTATCCTAGGCATTTTACCCTATGAAGTAGATATTTTGGGCAATTTTTTCCATGAAGTAGACCCTTCGGACCTTTTGCACTTACCCTTAGAGATATTTTTCATGGGCCTTTATCCTATGAAGTAGATCCTTCAGGAATTTTATCATGGATGAAATTACCTATGAATTAGACCCTTTGGATTTCTACCTAATCAAACCGACCCTTCGACCTTAACCCACCTACCCTATGACCTTTTTAAAATTTCCTTTTAGACTTTTGAAAGTATCCTTCAAGAATTTTGTCCTGAGCCTTTTCCCTCTAAAACCATTCCTTCAAATAGTTTGTCTAAGACATCATTCCTTTAGCATTTTTGAGACCATCCCTTTAACTAATTCCTTTAGACATTTTATTTGAGACATCATATCCTTTAGCCTTTTGAATAACCCTTCTTGACTTTTGGAAATGACCCTTCAGGATAATTACTTTAGACATTTTGTCTAAGATAATTGGGTCTTTGGGAGAATTATTACAAATATTTTGTTCAAAATAATTTTCCACACACATAAGTACCACACACATTTCCCCCGTAATAATTTCCTTAACCAAAATGACTAAAATAATAAGACCACAATCCCTATGGAATTGCTAAGTGGCACCCATGCACGTTATTATATATATGCTAAGTCATTATTCATTTATGTTTATAGGAGTGAATCTGGAATTGATAGATGTCAAGCTCATGCAGATTCAAAGAGTCAAGCACTAAGATCTGATGGTGTACATTAAATCACATGCCAAGGATCAACTAATATGTAATCAAATACAATGACAAAGGCTTCTTCAAAATCTCCATAAGAGTGCCAAGTGAAAACATATTGGGAGCCCAAATAGAAAATCAACCATCTACAAGACCTCCCACATAGTCAACAAGTCAAGAGCTTAGGAAGACCATAAAGCTTCCAAGTGGCACACTCACGCCCCATCATGAAGCTGAAGATCTAACGGTGCAAATCTTAGGTGGAATTCTCAATGATTCAAACAATGGTCATATTTTGAAAGTTATAAACATAATTTACAAGGCTTGACTTTAGTAGAGATAGAGTCTAAGCTAAGTATTTCTCACTACGGTGGATATATTCAAAGATAAACTTCTAGATGACTAGGGCCAAACATGCAAGACTCCTTGACCAAACCAATAAAACTTGCCTCTTTTTGCATAAAGAGGATATTTTTAGCCACTTCTAGATGAAAGTAGTCTTAATCTACCACTTTTAGTGGCACCTCAAGATTTATAGCTCAACCATGCCATGTGATGCCAACGATCAATCCCAACTCATACATGCCATTTTGAGCCGTTCCACAAGTCTAAGACACCAAAAATAGAAAGACTCACTTTTTTTTAGGAGGGTTTTAGATTGCATGATTTCCTTTATTGGGCATTCAAGTTGGATAAATACATCTCGTCTTGGAGATATTTTGTATAAGAATAGGTAAAACCCATGACCCAATATATCTTTTTACTGTTATTTATATTTTTTGCATTTTAAATGTATTTACTACAAATTATAACCTTTGGAGAGAAATAAAGTTGAAGATTTTCCTTTCTTGTCTTCAGAGATCCCTATGTGTGTGTAAGTTATTTGATTATTTGTGGAATGTTTATCTCTTTATTTCAGTTTCAATAAATTCATCTATGGTATTTTACCCTCTTGAAAATATTGTTTAGAATAAAGATCTCTTTCAATTTTGTGAAAAATAGCTAAAATATTACCTCTAATTTCTCATCTGTATAAGTTTGTGCTAAAATAAATTCAACATATTTTTTGATCTATTATGTTTATCAAGAAAACATTAAAATCCACTATAAGTTATTT
Source organism: Torreya grandis (assembly GCA_037957365.1). NCBI lineage: Eukaryota > Viridiplantae > Streptophyta > Pinopsida > Cupressales > Taxaceae > Torreya > Torreya grandis. The sequence goes on from JARHVA010000950.1 coordinate 3,319,588, forward strand.
GGTATAATCACCATATTTTTAGTTTTTTACAAATTTCAATTCTTTAACCCTTTTCCCTATCAAAACCCTAGTTTATGATTCAAAATCACTAAAGAGTAGAATTTCCATAAAAATGGTATTTTATCAATTTGCATCAGATTTAGTGAAAGGAATCCAACCTTTTCTAGAGATTAACCTCAAATTGCTAAGGTCCCTCAACTTTAGAGTTTTTTCCATTGTATCATTAGGCAATTTCACAACAAACTACAGAATCAAGACAGGTGCAATCCTATGTGATATTTTTTTTTAGCATTCCTAGTGGGATCCAAAGATTACAAAGAGATTAGTGCTATTATTAGCAAGAATTATATGATTTCATGCAAATATAAAAGCACTTGGAGATTCCACTATCTTCTAAACTCATAATTTCAAGGTGATGTATGCCAAACAAAATAACAAGATCATCTACTAAAGGTAAGAGGGCTGATTTTTTTAGAATTATCATATCCATCTAAAAAGATATCAAAATCAATCACCCCTAAACCTAAGGTATATCCTATGATCCTTTTCCCATCCCCAATGGTATCTCCTTTTAGTTTTATACATCTTGTAATCCCTAAGAATCTTAATTTCATAGCCTTCAATTCAAACAATCCACTGTGGTTGTCCCAACATGATGATATACCAATTTCAACCTTAAAAATCCTACCATATTTTACTGGTGAAACCTATACCACTACTTCAAAGCATATACAATATATTTATAACCTCTATTCAATCCATAATGTGGTCCAAGACAATGTTATAATCAAAATTCTAGTCTCCTCTTTCAAGGGTAAAGCTTTATAATGGTATAGCGGCCTTGTTCCCAATTCAATCCAAGTTTGGGATGAATTAGGCACTACGTTGTGTACCTATTTTGAAGATAAAAGTGTTCACCATTCCCTGGTTGAATAGTTAACTACTATTTAACAAGCTCCTCATGATCAAATGACTGACTTTAATAAACATTTCCAGAAGACCTAGAATAGTATCCCAGTCTCGGTTAAACCCACTATAAATAATGTTTTTTTGTATTACTTGAAAGCCCTCAACAATGATATAGCTATGATAATTCAGTCAATGGGTGGCACCATAGTTATTATGGCTTGTGATATTGTAATAAGGGTAGAAAATTATTTAATCCAAGCTACGAAAATTGTATCAAGGCCACCAATGCCTCTATTTCTAGAAAGATCCCCTATTCCCCCACTTGCACTTGCTCCAATTCCCACTATGAGTAAGGTACCTACTTTAAATCCTACACCTTCAAATGATATATATGAGGTAAAATAATTACTTAAGAGTTTTGGAAATGAGTTAGTGTCAATGAAAAGATAGTAAGCCCAAAATTACAAACCTTTCTAGCCATCTAACCCTGCATACCAAGGGAATACACAACCATACGAGGAATATAAGTTGCCATATCAAGGCAATAACTAGGAATAAGGATATAATTCACAACCAAGACTTCCAAACATCTATGCTTTACCATCATTAGGAGCTTTCAAAGCTATTGTCCCTATTTAAAATAATTTAGCTCAAGATTATGAGTGGTGTTATCCTTGAAATCATCCCTATAATCATAACACTTGCCCCAATGGTGTAATAAATCAAAACTTGATGGTGTAAGGCATATTAAACACACAAAGACAACAAGAATAATCTACTTTCCAACAAGTAGACACACAAGAACCTGCTCAAAGTGAAGCAACTCTTCTAAACTAGTAAGATGATGACTTCGGTGGGATAAGCCAAGATGAAGCATTTTTTAATGGTGGAAGTCTTGTAGTAGCTAATACATATTCCAATAAAAGAGAAATATAAAATGATTAATCCCATAGGGTAGAGAAAGCTTCAAATTCTAAAGCTACATTGGAACCAACAAAGAGTAACATAGTGTAAAGGCCACCCTTTATACCCACAAATCAATTCAAAGCAAAGGTACCCACTCTAAATCTTGTAAAAGAGGATGCAGCCCCTGTAAAAGCACCAAAAAAGGTAGGTAATATCAATTTTAGAATAGTTAATCAAATGAATAAGACTAATTTGAATGTCATTATGTGGGAAACACTATCTATACTTGCATAAAGGGACTTACTATAGGAGGCTCTAAAGAATCTCTAGATATCAGAAAAGGTTCTAGCCAAGGGGCTTACACCTACAATAAATTTATGTTAGCCTTAAGCTACTAATAAACTGGGCAAAAATGGTAAGCCTCTTCCCTTCCACCTTTTACTTATAATATGGAAGCATCTAGTAAACAATTACATGGTAGATTCAAGGGCTAATAGTTCAGTAATACCCAAGAAAATAGCTAATGCTTTGGGAATAAAATGCATGCCTATTAATAAAGGAGTGGTGAAATTGGATGGGTCTATTTTTCAAATAGTGGAAACTATAAAGGGGCTAAACCTCACTATTCATGGTTTCCCAATGTTAGGTTGTGGAGCTAAAAGCTTCACTGATGCAAACATGGAAGTTGCTGAGTGTCACAGTAACCGACATCGATCAGGGGTAGACCAGAAGCTGCCGATATCGGTTAGGGATCGACTGACATCGGTCATCTCCAGACAGATAGAGACCAACGTCGGTCACCTGTGTGTGTGCATGCATTTGCATGCATTTCTAGAATTAGACTTGGTCTAATTTAAGGACGTCCGAGTGTTTGCATGTAAAGACTAATTTAAGTCTTGAGACTGTGTTTCTAAATATTGTTTGTATGGGATCTATTTAAGAGACCCATGGGCATGTAATGTAATTAAGCATAGAAGGACTAAGAAGGCTTAGATCCTCAAGGTGTGTAAGATTAGTTGATCTGCAAGTAGCAAGATCAAAGGAGATCTACATGGTAAGTATTATCTCATTAGATCTGCAGGTGTGCAAGATCAAGGAGATCTACTTGGAGTACTTGGTGGTACTTGGTAAGCAAGATCAAGGAGATCTACTGTATGTAAGGTAGGCAAAGAAACCATTGAGTTGATTTTCATAGGTGGACTGGTAGATAGGCAAAGCAACCATTGAGTTGATTGTCACTGACTGGTGGAGGGAACAACTCTGTGTTTGAGTTGTTTGTAATTGAGAGAGAGAGAACTCTTGAGGGAGAAATACGGTACACCCAAGAGGTGTGGAAGAGTGTGATTTCTTCATTGTATCTTCTACTAGAAGAGTGTTAATACATATTGTATTGTCTTTCATATTTTGTGCTATTTCTGAATTTTAATTACTTATTACTTCTGGTTTAATTCTGTGTTTAGTTGCTTATACAAAGGTAATCATGTGTGCTCCTAAGGAGCTGGGATCCTAACAAGTGGTATCAAAGCTTAGGTTAGGTACACTAATAGGTGTGTGTGCAAGGTCAAAGGAGATCTGTGGGGTAGCAAGATCAAGGAGATCTACAACACAACAAGGAACATGTTAGTGTTTGTTTGATTACAGGTTACTCACAGGGGTTTCTATTTGAGTGGGAGTAAAGCAATGGTAGAAGAAAGTATGCTAAGAATGGAGAAATTCAATGGCAAGAATTATCAATTATGGAGGATGTAGATAGAGGATTATCTGTATCAAAAAGATCTATACTTACCATTGGGTGGGAGTAAGCCCACATGTATGCAAGATGAAGAATGGAAGGTTCTTGACAGAAAGGCTCTAGGAGCTATAAGGCCAACATTGGTAGCTTCTGTGTTTTCCAACTTATCTCAGGCAAAGACAATGATTGAGTTAATGGAATCTTTGGCAAATTTATATGAAAAACCCTCAGCTTTGAATAAGGTATTTCTTATGAAGCAATTATTTAATTTGCAAATATTGGAAGGTGGATCGGTTTATAGTCATCTTAGTGATTTCCATGGTTTGGTAAACTAGTTAAATTTAGTCAATATAGTTTTTGATGATGAAATTAAGGCACTCTTAATCTTATGCTCTTTACCTGAAAGCTGGCATAGCTTGGTAATGGCAGTAAGTAATACTGCGTCTACTTCAAATATCTTGAAAGTTGATGATGTTGTTAGTGTAATCTTGAATGAAGAAATTTGTAGGAAAAGCACAAGTGAGACATCAGGTAATGCTTTAAGTGTTGAAAGCAGGGGAAAGCAAAGAGAGAAGAGAAAGCAAGGGAAATCAAGGTCAAAGATAGGTAGTGGATCTAGATCTAGGTATGGCAGTATAATCTGCTGGAATTGTGGAAAGAAAGGACATGCAAAGAAAGATTGTTGGTTGAAAGAAGATCAGCATGCAGGTAATGAAGAAGCAAAAGATGTAGGTATTGATGCACAGGATGCTCTTACATTTTCTTTAGATAGTCATGTAGAATCATGGGTTATAGATTCTGGTGCTTGTTTCCATGTAACCCCAAATAGGGATTTTTTTCATGATTATGTCCATGGAGACTTTGGAAAATTTTATTTAGGGGATAGTGAGCCTTGTCAAATGGTTGGCAAAGGGGAAGTGCGGATGAAATTGCATACTGGCAACACATGGGTGTTGAAGGATTTCATGCATGTACCCATCCTGGTGAGGAATTTGATTTCTGTAGGGAAGTTGGGTGATGAGGGTTGCACAGTAACTCTCACAGTGGAATCTTGGAAAGTTTCCAAGGGTGCACTTGTATTAGTAGGAGGTAAGAAAGTAGGTACACTTTATCTATCTACTTGTATTACTAATTCTCCTTCTATTTTATCTACTTCAGATTTAGATGCAAAGATGTGGCTCTGTAGGCTTGGTCACATGAGTGAGAAGGGAATAGATGTTCTTAAGTCAAATGGTAAGCTTTCAGATTTGATAAACCGAGATTTTTGTAAGCACTTTATGTTTGGGAAACAGGTGAAAGTGAGGTTTCTCACAGCTGGGTCAACAAAGAAGAAGCATAGGTTAGAGCTTGTTCACATAGGTGTGTGGAGACCAGCTTAAGGAGCTTCTATTGGAGGATCATAGTGGTATGTTTCTGATGATGCTACAAGAAAGGTATGGGTTTATTGCATAAAGAAGAAATCTGATGTTTTTGACATGTTTAAGAACTAGAAAGCCTTAGTTTTTAAGGAGAAGATGATGGACAGAGATCAGCTCAAGGGGTTGGATAATTCTAAGTAGGGCAAGGTTGATTTGGACAAGGTTATGATCCAAAAAGAGCTCATAGGTAAAAATCATCACTCACAGGAAAACACAGTTACTGATGTCGGTTAGGTAGTGACCGACATCAAATAGGTAGGAACCGACGTTGGTCCAGTGGAGACCAAATTTAGTGATGTTAGGCAAGTGGGAACTGACATCGATCAGATGAGAACCAATGTTAGGCAAGTCACACAGGTGGTAACTGATGTCAGTTAGGTGAGAACTGATGTCAGCAAGGTTAGTTAGGCAGAACCAACATTGGTAAGGTGCAAACAGAGAGGTGACTGACATCGGTCACTGTTAGAACAAAATTTGGGTGGACAACGAGCTGTCAATGAGTCTCAAACACCCATGTGGAGGTCTAAAAGGGTATGTAAACCTCAATTTCATTATTCCCCTTCTTTACAATACTTGTTGCTCACTGATGGTCAAGAACCAGGAAGTTTTGAAGAGGTAATGTAGGTAGAATCCAGGAAATAGTGGGAGCATGGCATGAATTCTTTGGAAGAGAACCAAATGGGAGATTTGGTAGGGTTTCCAGTTGGGATGAAAGCACTGAAAGATGAATGGATTCATAGGTTAAAGAAATGAGAGAATGGATAGGTGATACAAAAGGCCAGGTTATATGGTCTTGAGCAAGCTCTAAGATAGTGGTACAAGTTTGACAGGTGTATGACAAAGCATGGCTTTAGTCAATGTCAATGTGACCATTGTGTTTATTTTACTAGGTTGGATAATGGTCGCAACATTATCTTGTTACTGTATGTAGTGTATATGCTTGTTGCAGGGTCACACATGTAGGGAAGTACTGAGCTAAAGGTAAAGGTGCTCAGACATGTGCCAGAAAGGATTTAGGAGGAAAAAAAGAAATCCTTGGCATGAGTATTTCTAGAGACAAGGAAAGTCACAGGTTGATTTTGTCTCCAAAAGATTATGTGAATAAGGTAGTGGAGAGGTTCAAGATGTAGGATGTAGAATCGGTTAGCACACCTATGGTTGGACAATTCTATGAATAGTGTCCTGAATCACATGATGAGGTTGAGTACATGGTATGTACTAGACCTGATATTACCCAAGCAGTGGGAGTTGTCAGCAAGTTTATGGCCAATTCAGGAAAGAAGCACTGAAAAGCAGTTCAGTGGATTCTCAAGTATCTGAGAGGGACCAGCAGTAGGTATTTATGCTATGCAAGGTCAAGCACTTCTCTACATGGGTATGTAGATTCAGATATGGTAGGTTATTTGGATGACAAGAGAATCACCAGAGGATATGTGTTCACTATTGGTGGTATGGTGGTTAGCTAGATTTTAGAGATGCAGAAGGTTGTTGCAGTCATGGTGACTAGCAAGGATATGAACCATGTAGGTATGTTAACAAAGCCAAGAATAAAGGAGAAGTTGAATCTTCATTCAACTTCTGTTAGTCTTCAAGATTGAACTTGAAGAGGGATACAAGCCAGGAAACAAATTAGAGGATGTACAGGTATAGATGCAGCTGTTTATCTCTAAGTGGGAGATTGTTAGGTTGTGGAGATAAAAGCTTCACTGATGTAAACATGGAGGTTGCTGAGTGTCATAGTAACTGACATCAGTCAGATCAATTGACATCAATCAGGGGTAGACTAGAAGTTATCGACATCAGTCAGGGATCGGCCGACATCAGTCATCTCTAGATAGATAGAGACCGATGTCGGTCACCTGTGTGTGTGCATGCATTTGCATGCATTTCCAGAATTAGACTTGGTCTAATTTAAGGACGTCCGAGTGTTTGCATGTAAAGACTAATTTAAGTCTTGAGACTGTGTTTCTAACTATTGTTTGTATGGGATCTATTTAAGAGACCCATAGGCATGTATTGTAATTAAGCATAGAAGGACTAAGAAGGCTTAGATCCTCAAGGTGTGTAAGATCAGTTGATCCGTAGGTAGCAAGATCAAAGGGGATCTACATGGTAAGTATTATCTCATTAGATCTGTAGGTGTGCAAGATCAAGGAGATCTACTTAGAGTACTCGATGGTACTTGGTAAGCAAGATCAAGGAGATCTGCTGTATGTAAGGTAGGCAAAGCAACTATTGAGTTGATTTGCATAGGTGGACTGGCAGATAGGCAAAGCAACCATTGAGTTGATTGTCACTGACTGGTGGAGGGAACAACTCTGTGTTTGAGTTGTTTGTAATTGAGAGAGAGAGAAATCTTGAGGGAGAAATAAGGTACACCCAAGAGGTGTGGAAGAGTGTGATTTCTTCATTGTATCTTCTATTGGAAGAGTGTTAATACATATTGTATTGTCTCTCATATTCTGTGCTATTTCTAAATTCTAGTTACTTATTACTTCTGGTTTAATTCCATGTTTAGTTGCTTATACAAAGGTAATCATGTGTACTCTTAAGGAGCTAGGATCCTAACACCCAAGCCTATCAATTATTCAAGATATTTAAATAACAAACCTTCCAATCTACTTTTTTATTTGTCTTTCAAGAGATTTCATCACAAAAATGGGAGGATACCTATCTGTAGATTGGTCTCACATGCTACTTAGAATGAGATATGGAACTAGAGTAGTAATAAGAATTGAACCAATTACAAAAGATCATATAGAACCCTAAAATCCTATTCCTCATGTAGAAATAAATTATACATTTCAAGATCAAAAAGAGGAAGAAACAAATCAAGAGAGTGCAACACGTGTAGAAGAAATTCTAGACACTCATTTGGATGAATGGGGAACATCCTTGTAATTCAATCGTTATGATTATGCATAGGAAATAGGGTTAGGGACATATTGCATTCATGAGAAAGATACAATTATCCCAGATTTTTCAAACCAATTGAATATATTCAAGGGATGTGATAGTTATTTTTTGATGGCTCAAGAAGTAGAAATGGTGTGAGTGTAGGAATTGTATTGATCTCCCCATAGAAAGAGAGCTACTTCTACTCATTCAAACTTTAATTTAGTTGTACCAATAATGTATTTGAATAAAAATCCTTAAATCAAGGCCTCTAATTAGCCAAAGATATAAGAATCAAACTTTTGTAGATATTTGGTGATAATGAACTCATCGTTCACCAAGTTAGATCAAAAAGTGTAACCAAAAACAATTTGCGAAGGTCTTAAAAACATAGGGTTTGGGGCATGTTATAAGATTTCACCACTTTGAATATTCAAGTGGTACCAAGGGAAAAAACTAAAGATGTTGACCACATGGCCTTGGTGGGGTCCCAATATAACCTACCAATCAAAATAAATAAGAATAGCCAAAAAGTGAGGCTGATTGTGAGGCCTTCTATCCCTGATAATGTGACTAATTTGCAAGTCTTCGACAATGACAAGTAGATTGCAAATTTTCTGAGAGAAGAGGTTGAGTTTTTAGATAGGAATTAGTCAAGGCTACAAGATCAATATGGTGATAAAATTATTTATCTAAAAGTGAATAAGCTACCTATGGGTCTCATTACACTAGAAAACATCTTCAATTTGGATAACCAGCTAAAAGGTGAAAAGAAGAATATTACAGTTAATGAAAAATATTATGAACCTATCATCATCTTATAAGGCAAGTCTCTCAAGATAGGTAAGGTATGCAATATTTTAGAGAAACATGATTTTTTTCAATTATTTCTAGAGTTTGATGATAACTTTACTTGGATTTATCATGATTTAAGAGGGTTTGATCCAAGTTTAACTCAACACACTATAAATTTAGACTCAAATACAAAGCCTATCAGATAGAAATAGAGACCTATCAATCTAAAGATTTAACCCCTAATGAAGAGCTAGCTCTCTAAATTTATAGAGGATAATATAATATTTCCTATCATACACTCTTTTTGGGTAGTGAATCTAGTCCTTGTTAGAAAGAAAAGTGGTGAAATCCAGCTATGCATGGACTTTAGAGACCTGAGTAAAGCATCATTGAAAGATCACTATCCTCTACCCTTATGAAATAAATTTTATAGATAGAATTAGGATCTAAAATATTCTCTCTTCTAGACTATTATTCATGTTATAACCAAATCTTGATGTAGGAATTAGATCAATTTAAAACTACCTTTATCACCAAATGGGGCATGTATGCATATAAGAAGATGTTGTTTGGTCTGAAAAATATAGGGCAAATTTTTAGAGATCCATAGACATGGAATTAAAAGGTATGATAAATGAAACAATTCTAGTATATCTAGATGACATTACTATCTATTCAAAGTATGTTGATGCACACTTGGACCACTTGAGGAAAATTTTTGAACAATATAAGGAATTTGGGGTTTCCCTTAACTCAAAGAAGTGTATGTTCATAATACATGAGGGGAAGCTACTGGGACACATATTGTCAAAATAAGGTCTTGAAATAGAACCTAAATGAGTTATAACCATATCTACATTAAAAATTTTGAGTCACAAAAAGGGCCTATAAATATTTCTTGGGAAGATCAACTCTATGAGAAGATTTGTACCAAATTTTGCCTTTTTGGCAAAACCCCTTATTATAATGCTAAAGAATGGGACTCTTTTTAGCTAGACTCAAGAGGGAAAAGATAGCTTTAAGGCCATAAAATAGGCATTTTCCTAAGATCTCACCCTGGTCAACGCAAACTATGAGAAATACTTTATTTTCTATGCATTTAGAGGGGAAGGAAGCATCTTAACCATTTTGAATCAATATAATCAAGAAGATTTGGAACAACCCATTTCTTTCTTCAGGCAATATTTGAAAGGTTATGAAGAGAATTATAGTTTTTTTGAGAAGCAAGTATATGTGGTGATCAAAACACTCAAGAAGTTTAGGCATATGCTCTCCAACAACAAAATACATTTGATGGTGAGTCACTAGAGCATCAAAAAATTTCTACTGAGTAAGGAGATATATTAAAAATGAGCAAGATGGATTACCGAAGACATGGAGTATGATGTGGATATCATGATCATGAAATTTTTAAGGGGAAAAGGATTATGTGAATAACTAGCTGCCAACATCAAGATTGTTGAACTAGTATTCAACACAGTGTATGCTCAAACTACACCTCAGTTAGATAATCTACCTTCTTTCAAAATATGGATTCAAGACATGAATCATTTTTTGCAGACTGGAAAATACCCTTATGAATTTCAATAGTCAAATAAAAATTATTTTTGACTCCAATAAATTCCCTATGTTCTTATCGATGGACATAAATGGAGTCTTGTTAAGATGTATTGATCATGAGCAAGTTCCCACAGTGCTCAAGTAATTTTATGATGGACCGTCCAGAGGAAATTTTTCTGTAAGGACTATGACCATTAATATAATGAGAGGATGCTACTATTGGCTTGAATAATTTAAGGATGCCCATCAATGGGTAAGGAATTGTGAAAAGTGTGCTTACTTCATTGGTAAACAAAGGATAATAACCCTTCCTTTTAGACCAATTCAAGCGGATCAACCATTTTCTTAATGGGGATTGGATTTCATCGACATGATCAATCCAACATAAATAATAGGTCATAAATGGGTTATCAAAATAATGTATTATTTCACATGATGGACTAAAGTAGTTGCTTTAAAATATGCCACTGAGGCATTTATTCTAGAATGTATGGATAACATAGTTTCAAGGTTTGGTGTTCCTCATACCATCATATCAGATAATTCTAAGGCATTTATGGGCACTTAGGTGACTTAATGGGCTATCAATAATAATGTGTACATGATCACTTCTTCCAATTATTATCCCTAGGGTAATGGCTTGGTTGAGTCAACTAATAAGAACTTGATTAAAATTATCAAATGAATAATATAGGACAACCAAATAACATGTCACAAAAAATTGAAATCAAAAAAGGATGATAGAATTACTCCAAAAATAGCCATTGATAATTCCCCTTTCATGATGGTATATGGAAGAGAGGGTAGAGTACCACTATCAATTGAGCTTCCATCTTTAGAGCTCAATCACCAATTGGACCTAATTGACAATGATGAAATGAAGGTGAGATTGGTTGAACTCATAGAGCTTGAAGAAATTAGGTATCAATCGATAAAATTATTAAAAGTAAGCTAGGCATAAACAAATAAGACTTTAGATAAAAAGGCATCTACAAGGAGCTTCAATGAAGGAAACATAGTTATCAAGTGGAATGTAGACAAAGCAAAACTAGGCAGGCACACCAAATTTGATGCAATATGGAGTGGTCTATTTATTATCATACAGTGCAAAGGATCTAATGTATTCTAGATCTCTAATATTGATGGATTATAATTACTAATCCTAGTTAATAGGAATACCTAAAAATTTGATTTTGAGGTAGTAACATGTTTCAAAAAAATTAAAATTTTGTAATTAATAGGTTAGTTGTTTATTTTTCAATAAGTGATTCTGCACAAGTCAAACTCATTAGGAGTTTTTGTTTCCTTAGGTTTTGATATTTTTTCCTATTTTTTTAATCTATTTTTCTATTTTGTTCATGTCTAGGAAAATCCCAATTATTTTTCCCTAGGATAGAGTTTGTCAGAATAGAAATTGACTCCATGCCCAAAGGATAAGGCCACTATATTGAAAATGATTAGCAAGCAATCATCCCATAGAGTTTACCAAAAATGTTGATATTTTTAATCTCAAAATTATCATTACATTTGATATCCTAATGGAGACCCCCTTTGTTCACAAAATTGGGAGAGTTTATGTGTTTCGAGTCTTCAAGATAAAGGTATGTAATCATGAACCTGTAGACACCGAAATCGTGTCGACTCCCCTGGTCATTCCCCGTCTTATTCTTCTTCGCCTATTTAACCCTTGTCGATCACTTGTTCCACCAACCTTGACCCTGGCAGCATGTAAAAATGAGCATAGAGCTAAAGCTAGACTCTATCCCCATTGTGCATCTGCCGACGACGGTCTTTTCCCGGCCGATGTCGCCGACGTCGGTCACTTATCGGCCGACGTCGGCAATCCTGCCGACGTCGGTCACCTTGCCGTTATCCGTTATCAGTTATCATTCAGTTTCCCAAAACGGTTGATGAACCGTCTCTGGAACCGTCCCTCACCTTCATCAGCGTCCGCCAACCATTCGAAAGGCGATCTCGAATGCAATTCAACCATTTTTCTGAATCAATCAAACCGATCGACATTCAATCGACCTACGAACTCCAACATCCACAGACTCTGGCAATCAACACTTTCATGATCAACCAACTCTGGCATCAACCAATCTGCATTCGTTTCAATCAGGCACTGCACAGACAACTTCAACTATGGCTTTCATCACGTCTTCTGGAAGATAAGTATTTACTTTGTTTGTTTTATTTCTTCTTGGTTATTCTTTGTTTATCAGTTCTATCATCCCGATTCTTCAAACCACAGACCCAGCATCTCTCGTTTACATCCCTGCCTCTGTCCAGACTAAAACCCCCAGACTTTGTCCAAACCCGACCTTACCTTGCCCAGACCCTGTCCCAACTCTCTCAGACCCTGTCTTTTATCAGACCCTGTCCCGACTCTGTCCAAACCCTGCCCTAACCTCATCAAACCCTGCCCTGACTCTGTGTAAACCTTGTCCCGACCCTATCAAGAACCTGTCCCAACTCTCCCAAAGCCTTCTACAACTCGTCCAGAACCTGCCCCTACCGACGCCGGTCACTACCCCGACCGACGACGGCACCTCAACCGACGTCGGCACCTTCCCTAACCGACGTCGGCACCACAGAGACCGATGCCGGCAACTGTGCAGAATAGTGCTACATATCAGGTACGCACTTTATTTTCTATCATTTATTTCTGTCATTATTATCTACTTTCATCCAATATTCTACTTTTTTATCAGTGGGTTGATATCCTTCTAGGAAGTCTTCGTACTTCCGAGATCGGGCGTTCGCCTGACAGCCCACCATATCTTTGACTAACATTTTTCTGTGTTTTAGCCTTTTCTTCGCAGGTGTCATTCCTCCACAGCCAAAGAGGAGAATCTTCCAACGTCTGATTTCGGTGCGCACAACTTTATCAGGTACTTCTAGCCTTGACCATTTCTTTTAGTTTCTTATTTCTTCTTTGAATGTAGAAAGCAATTTTGCATAGAAACATTCTGGCACGCCCGGTGGGACCCTAGGTCCTCCTTGGGTTCTTTCTTTATTTCATTCATTTAGGTGCATTAGGTTTCTTCCTTTTCGCCTCCTTTCGTCTCTTCTTAAATGACATCATAAGCAGGACTAAAATGAACATTTCTTTTTTTTTTTGCACTTCTAGACTAGCTAAAACTCATATTCTTCGACTCTTTCTCCATTCGCCTTCATACGAACAAACATTTCGACTTGGGCATTAAAACACTTTGCATTCATTTCTATTTGCCTGCATCTTTTAGACCACACATAGTAATTAAACCGCATATTGAATTAATCTAGATCACTTGATGTTACACAACCAGACCACCTGCACAAAACAAACATAAAACTTACCTGAGACAAGGCCCGACTGGGATTTCATCCCCCAGCGGATACCTTACCCGTCCCGGTGACCCTACTTGGATTTCATCACCAAGGGGGAAGCCCACTCCGTTCTCTGGCGGAGGATAAACTCTAGTGGAAGTATATTTTGGCTAAGCGAAACCAGCTAACCACTGGAATCGTGAAGTGAGGGGAGCTTGCTCCTTAGCACCAGGCCTGTACAGAAGCTAACACAGATTTCTTGAGCACCATAACAAAACCCGAAACCATCCATAGACTACTTCTTCTAGGACCCGACTCATAAAGCCAATCTTCCTCTACACATATTCTAAGGCATAAGCCACTATAATCCTAATAATTTACTTCTAGGGTTTTAGGATCTGCTTGTGTCTTCATCTTTTTGGTTCTTATCTGCTTGTTTGAGCTTGTGAGGATGTTCTTCCTTGCCTTGAATGGTTCTGACTCGTAGCCAAGCCAAGGCTCTAGTCGATCACGCGAGGCATCATCCTCTTCCATCTACCCCGCCTACAACCAACCCTATAATGGAGTTCAACTTGAAAACTGAAAGAACTCCTACCAGACCATCTCCGACCCAAACGCCTATTATCCCAGAAGGGGACCAAGATTTCGCATGATTCTTGGACCTCAATACCAAAGCCTTGCAACACTATCTCGCGAATAGCCAAACGCGAGACCCCTTGGGCAATCCAATTTATGGAATGCCGACCTCTTTCCTCGAGACTGCGGCCGTATCAACGACATCCGTAGTCCAACCCTTAGACACCCAGGCTGTTGCCTCAACCAATGACCAGCCTTTCACCAACCATCCAAGTGTGGCCTCTCCTTCCATCGTTGGGCCCACTTTTACCGGGGTTTCGGCCCCCAATCAATCTCAGTCCACTCAACCACTTTCTACCCCCTTTCAAAACTTGGTCGTCTCTATTCCGCCCACCCTTACTCCTATCAACACTAGGGTGGCTACCCATCCGTTAGCCCATGTTACCTCTAACCAACCTCCCATGATAACATCAAACCTAGCCATGCCTTCCATCCAACCATCTTTAGTCACTTCTTCTGTCCCTACGACTAGTCATCCGTACGTTGCGCCCTTATTGGTACAACCGACTACGTCGTATACCTCTTCCAGCCTCTTTCAAGCGCCTTACAATCTAGGAGGTGCTCCACCCGCCAATCCGTCAGTAGATATTATCAAGATGCTGATGGATAAAATGTCTAACCTAGAGACCTCCGTTACCGGCTCACGCAACACTCTCTCGTACGAACAAATCTGTAATGAGCCCATCCATCCTTCTGTCCCCATCAGACCATATCCCAGCCAGTGGGAACTTCCTAAGTTTTCTCATTTCCAGAGCAAGGAAGACCCACAACAACATTTACGGGCATTCAGACATGCCTATTACCTTATTGCCCACGACGATGCGTTGCTCTTATGCACGTTTCCCATGTCTCTCTCGGGTGCTGCACTTGACTGGTACATCTCTCTTCCCAGCCATTCCATCCTCACGTTCACTCAGCTGGCCCAGCTCTTCTTCGATCATTTCTCCATCAATATCACCAAAAAGGTCTCTATCACAGACCTCTATTCTATTCGCCAGTTCGAGGATGAATCTATTGCTGATTTCGTCGCTCGGTGGAGGGGCCTTATCAATCAACTTTCATTTTCCTTGCCTCAGCCTGAGCTTATTGAACTTTTCTCTCAAGCCTGCACTAAACATATTTCTTCTACCTTGAGGGTTCAAACCTTCCGCACTTTTGACGAAGCCTTCACGATGGCTCATAAACTTGAGTTACGTGCTGTCGAGGAGAATAAAGTCAAGTTGTGGAGTAAGAATCCCAACTCCAAAACCAATGACCCTTCTTCTAAGCCCTCCTCATCCAATCCTAAATCTAAAGCTTCAGCAAATGCTGTGGTTGTTAGATCTTCCTCTTCTTCACCTTCAACTAATCAACCTGAACCATCCACATCTATGAGCGCCACTCGCCAATTTCAGCAGAGATACATACAGCGACAGTTTACTCCACTTGGAGAATCATACGCGTATGTGCTGGAAAAAATTGTCAAACAAGGGGCCATCAATCTCCCTCAGATCCGACCTCCACCACAATTTGATCCCTCACGCGCCATCCCTGTGTGGTATAGGGAAAATGACTTCTGCCACTACCACCGTGTTAAAGGTCATGACACGGGCAACTGTAAAACCCTTAAAAACATAGTCCAAGACATGTTGGAAAAGGGTGACCTCATCCTCGACAATCCTAACACCCCTCCTAATTAGGGTATTGATATCTTCAAACAACTATTCCCTAATCATCCACCAACCCAAAACAACGTCCAGACCTTGACTGACAATACCCATGAACATAATATTCGAACAGTCAATACGGTCTCGCCCCTCATTTCTAACCAACCCCAAGAGGTGAGTTCATCCATCAATCCATCACATGTGGATGAACCTCTTTCTCCGGCTAGTTCTCCCTCAACTTCTCTAATTTTGGAGGACGCCTCGACCTTACCAGTACTGCCAGTTTCACCATCTTCCTTCTTGCTGCCCATGGAGGACCCAACCTTTCCTACTCCTCAACCACAAGTGGAGGGCACTATCATCCCTGCCCTTTACCCGCTTGAGGAGCTTCATTCTCCAGTTTCTTCTCCACCTAGGGAAGAACCTATCTTCCTTCGTCTCCAACCAAACATGAACCTGTCATGACTTCACCATGCTTTGGGCCCGAGACTACTACACCTGTCTCACCTTCAGTCCCACAACCGTCGACATCTTCTCAAGAGCCTAAACCTCATCCCGCATCTTCTCAGCCATTTTCCCGACTAGTGGAGAAACTCGAACTTTTCCCTTCTAGAAAAGTGGAACATCAGGGATTGTGGGACCGTCTCACAGCTCTTCAACAAGCCCGGACCCTCTCATCTCATGCTGCTAATCCTCCCATGGCAGAACCTCCTAAGACTATCAACAAAAATCAGATCTCCACTTCTAAACCGTCTACATCTTCATCAACTTCATCAAAACCAAAACCCTCATCTACTCCGCCTAAACCTATCAAATCACTTGGCGTTCGCCCCGTCTCCAACCTCACTCATCCACAAGTGAAGGTGGACTTAACCCAAACTTCAACTAATAGTAGTCTTCAACCTAAATCACAAAAGACTGCCAAACCACAGAGGTGAATGCCTCCTCTTCCGTCACCATTGCCTTCCATTTTGGGCCCGCATCCTTCAACCTTAACCAGAGTCCTTCCCGCTTCAACCTCTAATCAAAACCGATTGCCTCCTTTGCTTCCTTTACCTACCGCTAGCCTACCCTCTCCCAAAAGGGCGATACCTCTCACGAAGAGTGTACCGTCTCCGCCTGTCATCGCACCATCAACCCAGAAGGTGGTACGAAAACCCCCTCCAATTTCGCCCAAGCAAAAGTCACCGACATCGCATACATTGATGAGCACGGACCCTTTAGTGGGCTCATACTCTTTGATCTTGCAACGACTTTTGCAAACTTCTAGCATAACTCTTCCACCCATCAAGCCCTTTCAACCTCTCGGGTCTAAACCCTCCTGGTTAGACGACACGAAGATTTGTTTATATCATCGTACACCAGGACATGACACTGAGACTTGCTGTGCCCTCAAGGCTGTCATTCGCCGTTATCTGGAGAAAGACATTCTTCTCTTTGAGGACACTTTCGACCGCCCCCCGACTCCTTCTCATAACCCTTCAACCTCTTCAAACCCATCCACATCTCATCAACCGGTTACAACCCCTTCATCATCTTCACCTCCCATCTTTGAAATCAATGCCATTCACATCACCACTAGGTCACAAAAGGATAAGGCGAAAGAAAAAGCCGCCATTCCTTGGACCTACCCTTTTGTCAATCCACCTCAACCGCCTAAGCCTAAGATTTCTATCCTTGGTGCGCCTCAACCCTCTTCTTCTTCTTCTTCTTCCAGACCAATCCACGACTCCATGTTGAAACAGCTTCACCAGACGCCTGTGAAGATGCCCCTCTACGATCTCATCCAAACCTCACCCCAACATCGTCAGGCCCTCATCCAAGCCCTATAGGCAGCGGAGGTCCAACCTGAGGATCCCCAACCACTTGCTGCCCTTGTCCACTCCTTAGCCCCTATTGCCTCCATAACATTTAGCGATTCTGAGATTCCCACATCCAACACAGAAGATCAGGACGCCGCCCTCTTCATCACTGCTTATATCGATCGAACATGCATTAAACGCGTTATGATCAACGGGGGCGCTAGCATCAACATCATCTCCACCCATGCCTTCGATCAGTTGGCTCTTCCCAAGAATTATGTCTCCAAAACTGACGCGATCTTGCGCTCTTTTAATGACACTACTGCCATGACCATTGGCACAGTCATCCTTCATATTGGCGTTGGTCCACGCACAGTCCCGGAGCTCTTCTACATCATCGAAGGAGAGTTCCAATACAACATCTTGCTGGGCCGACCCTGGATCCGCGCCATGGCCTGTGTCCCCTCCACCCTGCACCATTGTGTGAAGTTTGAGCATGACGGACAAGTCCACACCATTCCCGCTGACCCTTCGCCTTTCAAAACATGCAATACCACCTACCATCCAAATGTTGTCCTCATTCCTATCAAGCCATCAACCCCAGCACTGCCTCCATCCGCGGAAGCTTCGACCAGTTCGCAACAGGCGGTCGCCCTTACACCTCCCCTTCAAGCGACAACCACAGACCCCATGGAAGACGTCTTCCAAAGACTTTCATTGGGAGAGTATCGCTTGCTGGCTTCAGACATGTTCCAAACTCCACAAGAGTATGGACGCCTTCATCACAGCCCCAGCTACGACCATCGGATAGGGATGATCATACCTTATGGTCCCCCTCACCTCCGCACCAACCTCGTCTATGGGGGGCTTAATCAAGCTCCTACTGA
This sequence comes from Torreya grandis, assembly GCA_037957365.1. Classification (NCBI taxonomy): domain Eukaryota; kingdom Viridiplantae; phylum Streptophyta; class Pinopsida; order Cupressales; family Taxaceae; genus Torreya; species Torreya grandis. Next base: position 3,338,086 of record JARHVA010000950.1, read on the forward strand.
TGGTAATCCTCTTTCTTCACCCCAACCTTTCACATCAGATTTTACGTTTCTTGGCAACCCCGCCTTTGCACACACTTACCTTTACAGGTGTGCATGGAAGGGTTTTGGTTTCGGACGCTATGAGCAGGGCTCCCATCAGCCTATCCAACCGCTCAATGATGACGACGCCAAGAAACGGTATGGTCTGGGATATCACGACCCCACTCAAGACCCTGTAGACCTTTATCCTAAACCAATCCTTGACCAATCTCCTCCACACTCGCCTGTTTCGCCACCTTCACCTACGGAGTCAGTGGTTTCCATTCCTCCTAGTTTTTTTTCCATAAACACCATCTGCCTGGACCCCTTGACTTATCAGCTCAATGGGCTATCCAAGTCTCTCCCTCTCATTCTTCCCAGCATGATCGAAGATGAGTCGGCAACCATTCACACTGTTCACTACGTTGACGATGATGCCATTCTTTCTTACATGGACGATGATGATTCTTTCATCCAGTGCTCCCTCCCTTCTGAGACCCAGGTTATGTTAAATGAATCAACCATTGACATCAACCTTCTTTCTTCTGATGTTCCTCATGTCTTAAAGATCGGCCAATCTTTAGACGCTCAGGAGCAGCTTGACTATACCCAGTTCCTCTCCGACCATAGCAAGGCCTTTGCCTGGACTTACAGTGATATGCCTGGCATCGACCCCACCATCGTTACCCATAACATTGTCACCAAACCAGAGGCTAAGCTTGTCAGGCAAAAGCTTCGAAAGATGCATCCTCGCGTTGCCCTCCTTGTCAAGGAGGAGCTTCAGCGCCTTCTTTCTGTCTCCTTCATCCAGCCCATCGATTATCCACAGTGGGTCTCTAACATCGTCCCAGTCACCAAAGCAACTAGGGGGATTCGGATCTGCACAGACTATCACGACCTTAATCTAGCCTATCCTAAAGATGACTTTCCTCTTCCTAACATCGACCAGCTTGTTGATCTTATGGCCGGCCATGAGATGCTATCTCTTATGGACGGGTTTTCAGGATACAATCAAATCCTGATTGCTCTAGAAGATCAGCACAAGACTACTTTCATCACCCCATAGGGGAATTTTTGCTATCGAGTCATGCCTTTCGGCTTGAAGAACGCAGGCGCCACTTATCAGCGTGCCATGACCTACATTTTCCACGATCTCCTCCACAAAATCATGGAGGACTATGTGGATGACCTGCTCGGCAAGTCCAAACTTCGCCATGACCATCTGACCATTCTCAAAATCATCTTTTCTCGTCTTCTTCAATACAATGTTCGTCTTAACCCCAAAAAATGTGTCTTTGGGGTCCTCTCTGGCAAGCTTCTCGGCTTCATCATTTCCTTTCGTGGCATCGAGATAGATCCCGCCAAGATTCGCGCTATCCTCGAAATGCCTCCCCCGACCAATCTCAAGCAGCTTCACAGTTTGCAAGGCAAGCTCCAGTCCATTCGTCGCTTCATCTCGCAGCTTTTTGACCGCTGCCAACCTTTTCATCATCTCCTTAAGAAGGACGTCATTTTTACATGGGATAAGGACTGTCAAGAGGCTTTTGAAGCCTTAAAATGCTATCTGGTCTCTCCACCAGTTCTCATTCCACCTAAAGATGACCAACCCTTCTACCTTTATATCTCAGCCACTCACCATTCGTTAGGTGCCATGATCTCGCATCGAGACGAGCATCACCGTGAGCAAGCCATTTATTACATCAGCCAAACACTAGTCGACTATGAAACTCGGTATACCCATATCGAGAAACTCTGTTTGGCGTTAGTCTTTACTGCTACTAAGCTTCGCCACTATCTTCTCAGTCACAAAACTTTTGTCATCACTCACACCGACCCTCTCAATTATATGCACTCCAAGCCATATCAGAATCAACGTATGGCTCGATGGCTCATGCTGCTTGCTGAGTTCGATCTCGAATTCATCCAGCAGAAATCTATCAAGGGGCAAACCATCGCTGATCAACTAGCAAATGCCCCTCTTCCTGACACTCAACCTTCGCAGTGTGAATTCCCTGATGAGTCTATCGCTGCACTTTCCTCCGACGACACCACCTATCAGATGACTATGTTCTTTGATGGATCCAAATGTCAACTAGGTGGAGGTGCTGGGGTCATTCTCATCCCACTCGAAGGGGAGCCCATGCCTTTGTATTTTAAACTCGACTTTGATTGTACCAATAATATGGCCGAATACGAGGCCTTAATTTTGGGACTTCAGACCGCCCTCTCTCTCAGCATCAAGTCCATCAACATCTTCGGCGACTCACAGCTTGTCGTCAATCAGGTCAACGGTTCATACCTCTGTAAAAATGAAATTTTGCAAAGGTACAAAAACTGTGTTGACATTCTCCTTGCATCTTTCGATCATTTCCTCCTGCAGACTGTTCCTCGATCTACGAATAAGTTTGCTGACACCATGGCTTCTCTCGCTTCCCATATCCCATCTTCCTCATCTGCATCCAGACTTTTTGTCACGGTGCGTCGTGTGCCGTTGCCTTCATATATCTCTCCTCACATTCATCATGTCAACACTATGGACCCTAGCCCACAAGATGCTTGGTATAAGCAACTTGTGGACTTCTTATCTCTCTCTGTCATTCCTCCCAACCTCTCTAGTAATGCACGATGAGCTTTTATCAAGCGTACTGCTCGCTATACCATGCTAGGGGGTCTTCTTTATAAGCGAGGCTTCGACGGCCTCCTTTTTCGCTGTCTCACCTCCACTGAAGCATCTCAAGCCATTCAACAAGTCCATGACGGGATTTGTGGCAGACATTTCAGTGGGAATTCGGTTGCCAAGCGCATCCTTTGTCTGGGCTATTATTGGCCTACCCTTCATCAAGACTGTAGCGACTATGTTCGGCGTTGCATCAAGTGTCAGCAGCACTCTAACTTGCTTCATCTCCCCAGTCACGCCTTACAAATTGCTTAGGATTTTTGGCCTTTTTCTCAGTGGGGTTTAGATCTCATCGGTGAGATTAACCCTCATTCGTCTCTTCATCATCAATCCATCATCACAGCCACTGAATATTTCACCAAGTGGGTGGAAGCCATTCCTCTCGTCTCCACAAAAGCCGACAAGATTGTCGACTTCGTCAATACCCACATCATCTGTCGTTTTGGTGTCCCTCATAAAATTATCACTGATAACGGCAAGTCCTTCAAAAACAAAACTGTCCAAAAGCTATGCGACTCCTTCGGCATCAAACTCAGTTTCTCTTCACCTTACTACCCACAAGTAAATGGGCAGGCCGAGGCTTCCAACAAAATTCTCACCAAAATTCTCATGAAAGTGGTCAGTGACACAGGCAAGGATTGGCACATTCACATTCCCTTCGCTTTGTGGGCTTACCGCACTAGCATCCAAACCTCTACGAGTGCTACCCCTTTTTCTCTCGTGTACGGAACAGAGGCTGTCTTACCTCTCAAAGTACAGATCCCATCTCTCCGCATTTCTCTACATGATATCCTTTCTAACGATGACTTTCGTCAAGATCTCTTAGCTCAACTTGAGTTACTTGATGAACGCCGTCTTTCTGCCCTTAATCATCTCCATGTCTATCAACATCGCATCAAGCGCACCTATGAAAAAAATTTGCGAGAACGAGATTTCAACATCGGAGACCTCGTCCTCAAATAGAATCAACACGTGACCAATATGGAGCGAAGTAAACGAGGGAAGTTTGCTCCTAATTGGCTCGAACCTTTTATTATCACGCACAAGTATGGATCAGGGACTTACCGTCTGTCTTCTCTTGATGGACGCCCAGAACCTGAGCCTCTTAATGCGTTGCATCTGCGACCGTTCTACTGCTAGTCGAGTATTCATCCACTTGACACTTAACTTGAGCTCATCCCTTGAGCAATCCCCGTCCTCTTTAATCCTACTTCCTTTCAACCCTATTCCTCTTAACAATTCCTATAACCCTTTTATGATGTATGGATGCTTTGTCCTAATAAAAGGGAGCCCTTGACCTTCTATAATCTTGTCCATGACTCACATTTCTATAAAAAAAAATCAAGATGTCAAAACATATCCATGGTCACTATATCAATATCAAGTCAAAAAAGCAGACTGCTCCCTCGAAGGATAGCTATACTATCATTGCTGTAATTAATAGACTGCTCCCTCGAAGGACAGCTATTCAAAAGCCTTTATATTAAATAAAAATCTAGACCACTCCCTCGAAGGATGGCTATGACTAATCTGGCAATAAACAACACTCTTTTAGAAGCTTCCCGCATTGATCAGCTTCATAACCTGACCACCAATCAAATGACATCTCTATGCAGGCTTCCCGCATTGATTAGTCTGCGCCAAAAAAAAAAAAAAAAAAAGAGTCATGGACTTGACTTATAGTTGTCTCAGGGTCTCCTATAAAAAGGGGCATAGTTATCTCTGCTCTTAAAACAGGTTACCCTCTTTCCTCCTCCTATCACCTGCTCAAGGGACTTCGAGCTCACTTTAATGTCTAAGTGATTCGATTACCGCTCTAACATAACTATGGTCAACGACGTCACGCATGAATGGGGCTCTTGGTTCTCATAACCCCTATCTATGCTATCTTTTTGGTCCTTGTCAATGAAAGAGCAATATGCTTTTCACTTCTTCTGCACTTTGGTCACATTCACCTTCATCACTTGTCAATCGACTTAGCTCAACTCTCTTTTCAGACCATCAACATGACCTAGCCTATTCACCTTAGTTTCTATGGACACCAATACACATGGAAACTATCGACCCACCACAATTTATGTTCAGCATAAACCAATACTTGCTGAAGCATAAATAAACCTCAATTCATTTTTAGCATACATCCATCACGAATATGGAATATTGCTAGGGATGAAAAACCCCTCAACCAATGTTGCAGAATACACCATTTGGAAAAGGCTGCAACATCTTTTTTCCTCCTCATTTCATCATAACCAAGACCAATCTATCAACCATTTTAACCACCTGTCTACCACTCGGACCCTTTGTCTGAACTACATTGGTCTGAGGCCCTTCCACAGGGGCTATGTAGGCAACACTCAGATGACACGACCGTCTTCTGGGGTTAGCTCAACCATTCTCATTTGTTCGTCTCTCTGATGGACAAACCTTCTTGCCTTCTTTTCACCATAACCTTGCCCTTCACCACGACCCATTTCCATCCCTTTGACCCTTCCTCCCTTTTAGGGAGAACTACATCGGCCTGAGGCCCTATCACCAGGGCTATGTAGGCAGCACTCAGTTGACATGGGGTCTTATGGGGTTAGCTCGGCCGCATCCTTTCGTCCATTCATCCATCCATCAACCACCAACCATTGGAGATCATGCCTATCTCCTCTGACCTCGACCACTTCCAAGACGTTGTTGCCTTGGTTGTTTTTGCATGTATGCTACCTCATGACTGGTTAGCAAAATTGTGCGCAGACCTTTTTGGACCCTCACAAGTATAGGATCGCAAGCCGGTTGATCCACACTACTTGTGACTTTTTCGTGTTTCTAGGAGCACTTCCTAAGCCTGAGATACCTGGGACGCGACGACCCATTTGGAGCTTCAGCTTAGATTGAGTAACCCGATCAGCAGACGACTAAATGCTGGGGCCCAGTTATTTCAATTTTGGCACTCCTCGACCCTTGACCTGTGACACTTTGACCTAACCATCTCGTGCAGTGGTATGCGCACAATCACGACCTTTGCCACGTTCACCTTCACCCCTTTTTCATCCACTCTTTGTCAAATCAGCACCCGATTCCCGATTCCCTTCCCTCGACTCCTGCTTTGAGGGGGAATACCTTATCCCTTACTTGGGGCATTTCATTTCCTATTTTTGTCTTGCAGTTCATTCGAACAACCAACAAGATGAAATCAACCTTATCCCTCACTTGGGGCAATCACTCCTATTTTTGTCTTGCAGTTCATCCAGAACAACCAACAAGACAAAAAGGGGCAAATGTAGACACCGAAATCGTGTCGACTCCCCTGGTCATTCCCCGTCTTATTCTTCTTCGCCTATTTAACCCTTGTCGATCACTTGTTCCACCAACCTTGACCCTGGCAGCATGTAAAAATGAGCACAGAGCTAAAGCTAGACTCTATCCCCATTGTGCATCTGCCAACGTCGGTCTTTTCCCAGCCAATGTCGCCGACGTCGGTCACTTATCGGCCGACATCGGCAATCCTACCGACGTCGGTCACCTTGCCGTTATCCGTTATCAGTTATCATTCGGTTTCCCGAAACGGTTGACGAACCGTCTCTGGAACCGTCCCTCGCCTTCATCAGCGTCTGCCAACCATTCGAAAGGCGATCCCGAATGCAATTCAACCATTTTTCTGAATCAATCAAACTGATCGACATTCAATCGACCTGCGAACTCCGACATCCACAGACTCTGGCAATCAACACTTTCGCGATCAACCAAATCCGGCATCAACCAATCTGCATTCGTTTCAATCAGGCACTGCACAGACAACTTTAACTATGGCTTTCATCACGTCTTCTGGCAGATAAGTATTTACTCTGTTTGTTTTATTTCTTCTTGGTTATTCTTTGTTTATCAGTTCTGTCATCCCGATTCTTCAAACCACAGACCCAGCATCTCTCATTTACATCCCTGCCTCTGTCCAGACTAAAACCCCCAGACTCTGTCCAAACCCGACCTTACCTTGCCCAGACCCTGTCCTGACTCTCTCAGACCCTGTCTTTTATCAGACCCTGTCTCGACTCTGTCCAAACCCTGCCCTGACCTCATCAGACCCTGTCCCGACTCTGTGTAAACCTTGTCCCGACCCTGTCAAGAACCTGTCCCGACTCTCCCAAAGCCTTCTGCAACTCGTCTAGAACCTGCCCCTACCGACGCCGGTCGCTACCCCGACCGACGACGGCACCTCAACCGACCTCGGCACCTTCCCTAACCGACGTCGGCACCACAGAGACCGACGCCGATGACTATGCAGAACAGTGCTGCATATCAGGTACGCACTTTATTTTCTATCATTTATTTCTGTCATTATTATCTACTTTCATCCAATATTCTACTTTTTTATCAGTGGGTTGATATCCTTCTAGGAAGTCTTCGTACTTCCGGGATCGGGCGTTCGCCTGACAACCCACCATATCTTTGACTAACATTTTTCTGTGTTTTAGCCTTTTCTTCGTAGGTGTCATTCCTCCACAGCCAAAGAGGAGAATCTTCCAACGTCTGATTTCAGTGTGCACAACTTTATCAGGTACTTCTAGCCTTGACCATTTCTTTTAGTTTCTTATTTCTTCTTTGAATGTAGAAAGCAATTTTGCATAGAAACAGAACCATTCTTGAGATTGTCATAATTGAATACTTTCACCAAGCATGTGGAAGTTTCTCTTAGAGTAATTCATACAAATTTAAAAAAAATTCTTCTTTTATTAGATCAAAAGAACTTATCACATTAAATACTTATTGGAAGTGATAATTCTTGGTATAGATGTAGCTGGCAGGGATGTTCTATTAATGATTTATTTTTTAATTATGCTAGCTCATTGGGGTTTCAACTCTTCTCTTTTCCATTGAAGAACAAAATAAGAAAAGAAACAATGAGTTAAAAAAGGTCAAAATAAAATCTAAAAGAAAATAAAAAGCCTCACATGATGAAATAAGGTCAATGTACCATGCATCATGATCAAGAGAAAATAATGGAAAGATAAGAAAAGGATCCCAAGGTATCTCTGTCAAGGCTATGGATGCTTGGATGGAAGTAGAGTAATGCGTGAGATTCCCTTGTTTTTAAAGCTTTAATATACACTAGAATGAAACCTGCATCTTCATCAAGACTTAGAAGAAATCATCACAACAAGGGTTAAATAAACTACATGTTTGACACACAGAGATCCAAGAAATTAGAAGGAAACTATGTTGTGTGAATTAATTTAGGAGTCTCTTTCATGTTTATAATTTAAGTATTATTCTGTGGCACACCTCATGATTAATTTATGGATTGCTAACCAAAGTTTTGGGTTCTTGAATGCTCAAGAGCATTCCCCTTACCCACTTTTTTAAGATTCTGGTCTTAACTTTGAGCCTTCTTCTATATGATTATGGAAAATCCGAGAAAAGATTAATTATTGGCTTTTCATACTTTGGAAGAATGGTCTTTTATATATATTTCTTGGACTAACTATATTAATACAATTCAAGAGTTTATTTGAACTATTCAGATGTTTAGGACTTAAACAATTCAAAGAGTTATTCAAGCATTTTTTAGTGGACATTTTATCCAATGGGTTTGATATTTAGGTTCATACTTTTTAGGTATTTTAACCAATTTGATGTAGTTTTTTCATGTTTTTGGCCTATTTATTTCAGGACTTATGCAATTTGTATTTATTAGGTTTTTGTTTTTAGGTTTATCCTTTTCAAGATTTTGTCTTTGGAATTTTGTTCCAAAAGAATTGGTCTTGGGGATTATTGCATCAAACATTTTGTTAGAAATAATTTACCCAAAGCCATTCATCCTTTTCAAGTTTATTGCCTCAAACATTTTATCCACAACATTTTTTCCCACAACAATTTACCTGATCCATTTTCCCTGCAACATTTTTGCCTAATGAAATAGACACACCCTTCGAGATTTTTGCATTTTCCCTTTGTGTTTTTGAAATGGAATTTTACCTAATGAAGTTGATCCTTCAAGACTTTTGTCATGGAAAAAATTCCCTATGAATTAGATCCTTCAGACTGTGAAAATTACCCTTTGCCCCCAGAGTTGCCCTTCAACTTTTTGTTTTTTTTCCCCTTTTGAATTGCCCTTCGGCCTTTTTTTTAAAATGGCCTTTTGCCCTCTAGACTTACCCTTTAGGAATTTTATCCTAGACATTTTACCCTATGGATTAGGTCCTTTGAGCAATTTTTGCCATGAAGTAGACCCTTCAGACCTTTTGCACTTACCCTTCAGGATTTTTGTCATGGGCCTTTATCTTACAAAGTAGATCCTTCAAAACTTTTGTCATGGATGAAATGCCTTATGAATTAGACCATTTATATTTTTGATCGATCAAACTGACCCTTTGGCCTTAATCCACCTACCATCTTACCTTTTTAAAAGCATCCTTTAGCCTTTTAAAAGTATCATTTGGGACTTTTATCTAGGGCCTTTGTCCTTTGAAACCATTATTTTAGACATTTTGTCCAATACATCATTCATTTGGCCTTTTTGAGACCATCCCTTTAACCAATTCCTTTGGACATTTTATCTTAAACATCATGCCCTTCAACCTTTTGAATAACCCTTCGAGATAATTGCTTCAGACATTTTATCTGAGAGAATTGGGTCTTCAAGAGAATTATTGTGGATATTTTATCCAAACTAATTTCTTTCATATAAAAGTCTCACAAAAATTTCCCTAACAAAAATTGCACAGAAATAAATGATCGAAACAATAGACCATAATCCCCATGGAATTACCAAGTGGCACCCTTACACTTTATTATATATTTATGCTAAGTCATTGTTCATTTATGTTTGTAGGAGTGAATCTGAAAGTGATAGATGTCAAGCTTGTATAGAATCAAAGAGTCCAGCACCAAGATTTGATGATGCATGTTAACTTACATGCCAAGGATCTAATGGTGCATAATCAAGCACAAAAATTAAGGCTTATTCAAAAGCTCTATGAGAGTGCCAAGTGACAACATCTTAGGACCTCAGATAGTAAATCAATGGTCTACAGTCCCTCCCATAGAGTCAACAAGTCAAGAGCTCAAGAATCCCATGAAAATACCAAGTGACATGCTCGTACCCCATTATGAAGATGAAGATCTAATGTTGCGAATATAGGTGGACTTTTCAATGATTTAGACAAAGGTCACATTTTAAAAGTTATAAACAGAGTTTACAAGGCTTGATTCTAGTGAAGATAGAGTCCAAGTTAAGTATTTCTCACTGAGGTGGATATATTAAAATATAAACTTCCAAATGATTGGGGCCAAATATTTAAGACTCCTTAGCCAAGCCAATAAAACTTGCCTCTTTTTACATGAAGAAGCTATTTTCAGCCACTTCTAGTTGAAAGAAATTTTAAGCTACCACTTCTAGTGCTACCTCAACATCTATAGTTTAGCTATGCCATGCTATTCCAAAGAATACTCCCATCTTATGCATGCAATTTTATAATGGTTCCATAAGTCCAAGACACTAGAAATAGAAGGAGTCACTTCTTTTTGCATGAGGGTTTCAGATTACATGATTTCCTTTCCTAGGTGTTCAAGTTGGACAACTACATCTCATTTTGGAGATATTTTGTATAAGAATGGGTTCATGGCCCAATCTATATTTTTGATTATAGTTATATTTTATGTATTCTAAATGTATTTACTACAAGTTGTAACCTTTGGAGAGAAATAAAATTGAGGATTTGCCTTTCTTGTCTTAAGAGATCACTATGTGTGTGCATGTTATTTGATTATTTGTGGAATATTTATCTCTTTGTTTCAATTTTAATAAATTCATCTATGGTATTTTAACCTCTTGAAAATATTTTTTGAAATAAAGATATCTTTCCATTTTGTGAAAAATATAAAAAATACTACCTTTGATTTCTCATCTATATAAGTTTGTGCTGAAATAAATTCAACATATTTTCTACTCTATTGTGTTTATCAAGCAAACATTAAAATACACTATAAAATATTTGGTGCAATCACCATATTTTTATATTTTTTTAAAATTTTAATTCTTCAACCCTTTTCTCCATCAAAACCCTAGTTTAAGATTCAACAACACTAAAGAGCAAAATTTCCAAAAAACTAGTATTTTATCAGTTTGTATTAGATTTAGTGAAAGGAAGCCAGCCTTCTTCAGAGATTAACCTCAAATTGTCAAGGTCCCAAAGATTTAGAGGTTTTTCCATTGTATCATTAGGTAATTACACAACAAGATAAAGAATCAAGACATGTGTAATCCTATGTGATAACAATAATAAATGAAATTACAATAAAACATATAATGATACATATAAGAAAATGAAATTATTTAGATTTAATCTACATTCATTACATGGATATTTTAAAAGTAGACATTCTAATAATCTTCAACTACATCTTCTTAAACTTTAATTACTTCTATTTGATTAACAATGGATTCTAAAGTGGGGGTGAACACAATTGCACAAATTCCTAGTTTGAAGGAAATATCACTTTGATTAAAGAAAATAGAATGTGAGACTATGGGTAGATCTCAAATATTAATCATATCATGAATAAATCTAGGTAGAGTCATCTAAAAAAATAATGGCTTTAGGAAAAAAACATGAAATATTAAATTAGGGTGTTAACTAAAAGGGATTCTAGTTGTAGATAGAATGGGATTTTAGCAAAGATCAATATCAATCTGTAGGATCGATGCCAATTCAAGGAATCGACATTGATTCTAATAGTATGGAAAAGGCTCTGAAGATAGGTATCTAAAATATGGTTTTTATTGGATTTAGGATGGTTCAAGAGTATCTCAGGATGGCTTAGAATATTATAACATAGATTACATAGATATAACTAAACATAAAATAGAATGAAATTGCTAACATGCTAACCTTTTATAGTGCTTCCAATATGTGGTGGAATACAAATTTGGTGAGAGGATTCCTAATCTTTAGATGAGTGTTTATGTGTTGATGTAAGGGTATGGCTTCAAATGGATGAGCAATTGGCTAACTGGCATTTCAGAGAAAATTATTCAACATTATAGTGTAATTACAAGTGTAGAAATTTGGTCCTTTGCTCTAGAGGGACCTATGGTTAAATCAATTTTGATTCAATAGAATCAAGATTTATCATAGGGATCGATAATGATTCAAGGCAAAACTTACCAAATCTATTGAAACTATTCAACTATGAAGTTAATCTAAGCCTTAAGTTGTTTAAAGGATTTTAGGATAATGAGGGGGTTGTTGGTGGTTAAAAAAACTTACCTTTATTATGATTTGGGTTGATTTGGATAGATTATATGGTATGTAATTAGTTAAAGTAATTTAATTAAGTGAAAAATTAATTAATTAAATTAATTAAATGGTAATTGGGTATTTATACAGGGTAAAATAGGGATGAACAAGAAAGGGGATGTGAGACCTAGACTAGCACAAATATTATTGTGTGAAATCATAGTGCCTACAACATGATCAATATGCATGTGATTGTCCTCTAGAACCATCAACTACTAGCAAGCATAAGGCTCAAATGTCAAAACAGATAATGGGTGATGTGGGTCAATGACATAAGATTTATGTAGTGGTGGAAAAGGCTCTGAAGATAGGTATCTAAAAGATGGTTTTGATTAGATTTAGGATAGTTCAAAAGTATCTCAGGATGGCTTAGGATATTATAACATAGATTACATAGATATAACTAAATGTAAAATAGAGTGAAATTGCTAACATACTAACCTTTTACAATGCTTCCAATCTGTGGTGGACTACAAATTTGGTGAGAGGATTCCTAATCTTTGGATGAGTGTTTATGTGTTGATGTAAGGGTATGGATTCCAATGGATGAGAAATTGGCTAACTAGCATTTCAAAGAAAGTTATTCAACATTATAGTGCAATTACAAGTGTAAAAATTTGGTCCTTTACTCTAGGGGTACCTATGGTTAAATCGATGTTGATTCAATAAAATAAAGATTTATCATAGGGATCGATAATGATTCAAGGCAAAACTTACCAAAGCTATTGAAACTATTCAACCATGAATTTAATCTAAGCCTTAAGTTGTTTAAAGGATTTTAGGATAATGAAGGGGTTGGTGGTGGTTAAAACAACTTACCTTTATTATGATTTGGGTTGATTTAGATATATTATATGGTAGGTAATTTGTTAAAGTAATTTAATTAAGTGAAAAATTAATTCATTATATTAATTATGTGAGGTAAAGATAAAATGGTAATTGGGTATTTACATAGGGTAAAATAGAGATGAATAAGAAAGGGGACGCGAGACCTAGACTAACACAAATATTACTGTGTGAAATCATAGTGCCTAAAACATGATCAATATGCATGTGATTGTCATCTAGAACCATCAACTGCTAGCAAGCATAAGGCTCAAATTTCAAAGTTGACAATGGGTGATGTGGGTTGAGGACATAAGATTTATGTAGTGGTGGATGAATATCAAGTTAAGCACTAGGCAATAATCATTGAGACCATATGTATGATTGAAGAAGCTTCAATTTTGATTTTTTTTGATTTAGGAGTTTCATCATCTTTTATTTCTCCTTCCTTAGTGGACCATTATGGGCTGGTGGTTATTAGGTAGTTAGAAATTTGGGAAGTAGAGTTGGCCACAAGGGCCAAATTATTTGTTAGCTCATTGGTGATTAGTTGTGTTTTGGACCTTAGTGTATTTTCTACCATGGTATACTTGTAAATTATACCTTTAGGCATCTATGGGGTTGTCTTAGGAATAGATTAACTTATGGCTCATAAATCCAAGTTGGTTTTCCATGATAAGGTTATCGAACATGTAGATGACCTTAGGACTCCTATGGTGATATCTAAGGTCAAGAGACCTATTTACCTTCACACGATCATTGTAATGTAGATCAATAAAATCATGATGAAGGCTTGTCAATTACTTTCTATCATGGTAAGTGATAGGCTGGATGAATCTGATAAGGATTATCTAAATGACCATCCCATTATGTGGGATTTCCTTAATGTGTTTCCAGATGGATTTTTGGGTATGCCCCCTCTATGAGAGATTAGTTTTAGATTAACTTAGTACTAGGGGATAAGCCCATATTAAAAGAACCATATCAGATTACCACACTTGAATTATGTGAGTTCAAGATGTATCTTGATAAAATTTTAAATAAATATTTGAGTCATCCTAGTGTTTCCCCATGGGGATCATTAGTCATATTTGTGAATAAGGACAGATCCCTTCAATTGTGTATCGATAATTGCCAAATGAATAAGGTGATGATTAAGAATTGATACCCCTTGCTTAGAATTAATGACTTTTTTTATTATCATATATGGGGATCCAAGGTGTTCTCCAAGATAGATTTGAAATATAGATACCATCAATTACATATTTTAGAGCCAGATATTCATAAAACTACATTTTGAATGCGGTATGGACATTATGAATTTATAGTTGTACCATTTGGGTTAACCAATTCTAAATAATTTTCACAAGTCTTATGAAAAAAGTTTTTTTCACTTTATTGGATCAATTTGTTTTGGTTTTTCTTAATGAAATTATGATTTATTTATAGAATAAAGAAGATCATGAGGACCAATTGAGTTAGGTATTACATATTTTGAGAGAGAATATGATGTTTGGCAACTTAGAATAATGTGATTTCACATAGTCTGAGGTACAATACCTTGGGCATATCATCTTAGGAGAAAGAATTTCTATGGACCCCTCCAAGGTTCATGCCATTTTAGAATGTCCAAAGCCCACAATTGTTTTAGAAGTGTATAGTTTCATGAGTTTGGCAACATATTATAGATGTTTTGTTGAGAATTTATCTCACATTTTGAATCCAATCACTTAAATTTAAAATAAAGGGAATAAGTTTGTATAGACAACATAGTGTGAGGAAGATTTTCCATTTATAAAAGATCATCTCATTAGTGCATTGATTTTGCTATTTCCTAATCCTATTAGGGAATCCTTCATTTGTATTGATACATTAAAGGAAGGATTAGAATCTATACTCATGCAGGATGGCAAAGTGATATCATATGAATCTTTGAAGATCAAGTATTATGAGTTGAGATATCCTAAAAATGATTTAGAATTTATAATTGTTATTAATGCATGCAAAAGGTGGTGACACATCTTACTTGGTCATCATTTTATTCTAAATATAGACCATTTGATTTTACAACATCTATTTAATTAGCCTAACCTTAGTGTATGTCAAAGATGTTGGATGGAACTATTGTGCAAGTATGATTATGAGATTTTTTATATCAAAATAAATTAAAATGTGGTTGATGATGCCTTAAGTAGGAGGTGCCATGAGTTGGCCATAATGCATTTACACACTGACTTGTGAATTTAGATCATGAAACAACTTCTGGAGGACTGCTTTTATAAGGATGTAAGGTAGATATTAGACTTTGGTTTGAATCTAAAAGGTAAATTCAAAGGTTATTCTCTTAATCCAAATGGCATTTTTGACCATAAAAGGCATATCTATGTTCCTTTAGTAGGTATTTTACACAAGCTAATTTTGTTTTAGTTACATAGAGAAATATATAAAATGTACCCTAGAGTTAACAAGATGCATGATGAGTTAAGGAAATTACATCATTAAGTTGGTTTGAGGTATGATATTGTTGAATTTGTAGCTTGATTCTTAGAATTCTAGAGGGTTAAGGCTGAGCATCATCATCCAACAATATTGTTATATTCTCATGAGATTCTAGTATGGAAATGGGATACTATCTCCATGGATTTCATTGTGGCTTGCCTACCTCATCATATCATCAAGATGACATCATGGTTACTATGGATAATTTAACCAAATTATCTAAATTTTATCCCATAAAGACTACTTACAATGATAATTCAATGGTAAAGGTCTTCTTAGATGACATTATTAGTTTATACAAGATTCCACATAAAATTATTTCAGCTAGAGATCTAGTTTACAGTTCACACCTGGACTTGTTTGCACAAGGAATTGGGCACTCAACTAAATTTTAGAACTTACCACCCTAAGACTGATGGCAAAATTATGATATTCAGTCAAGGCCTTAATGATATGATTCAAATGTATGTTATGGACCAATAATCCTATGGGGAAAATATTTGTATTTTTTTAATTTGCTTACAATAATAGCTATCATAATTTAATTAAGATGGCACCTTTTTAGGATTTTTATGGTTGAGCCTATAAAACTCCACTAAGTTGGGACCAACTTGAGGATAGAGTCATGATTGGCCTTGCCATGTTAGAAGATATGGAGAAACAAGTGGTTAAGATTTGACAAAACCTTGAGACTATTAGGGATCTATAAAAGAAGTATGTTGATGCAAATATGATTGATTAACATTTTAATGTTGGTGATAAGGTGTTATTGTGAGTAAGACCCAATAAGAGCATTATCTGTTATGGAAAAGGTTCAAAGTTAGAACCTCATTTTATAGGGCCATTCAATATCTTGGAGACCATTAGCCTAGTAGCTTATGAAATAGCCTTTCTACATAGCCTATCTCATGTTCATGATCTATTTCATGTTTCTATTTTCCATTACTATGTTACTAACATTTATCATATATTGGATTAGATAGCCTTACATGTCAAAACTAACTGAGATATGATTTTGAAGCCCATCAGGATTATAGTGCATAGGATGTTGGACATTTAAGGTAGAAATATAGATTAGGTCAAGGTTTAATAGGACAAATATGATGAATCAATAGCTACTTGAGAAGAAGTCACACCCTTGAGGTTTTGGTACCCTCACCTCTTTTAGTAACTTCCAAGAGAAAGTTTGAATAAGGGTAGGGGAATGTAAGGCCCAATTTTACATAGTACTCATATTTGAAATTAGATGACTATGAGATCATGAATTATATGATTTTGATTATTAATTTATGTTGTTAAGTCACTCTTAGATGAGGTATGCAAGGATTTTATGAAGGATTTTCATGTGTTGGGAATCATGAGAAAGACATATTATTAACCATGTTTTGATTACCTACTATTGAAATATAAATGCTTGCATTTCATTTATGTGATGTTGTAAAAATGCATTAAACTATATTCATGTGATATAAATATGTCTGAATCATTTTTTATAAGATTTTAAAATGGAAAATTCATGTGTATTATTCCATGTGACTTTATCTAAGTGAATGCTTTTATTCCTTGGTATGTTGGTTGTCTATAACTAATTGAGTGTCATGTTTGATTAAAATTCCATAGCTTTGGCTATTAGGTTAGAGGAATTTTATGTGCACATCGAGTGTGTCAGAACAAGAAAAGGGCCAATGAAGGAAAGAGACTACACCAACCATGGTTATATCATTAAATAATTTTAACCCTTATACCCTTCTTAAACTCATTCTAAGTGGTCGATTGTATTAGATACCATTTTCAAACATAGCGTGTCAATTTATGGGATAGACTTTATGTTTGGTTGGTGAAAATTATTGCCTTATAACCTAAATATATTGTTTCTAACATCTAGAATTTATAGTGGCTGATATACATATCTCCCAATGATTTTATTAGACTATAATCAGTGGGAAAAGAAGTAAATAAGTCAAGGAAGCAACCATAGAAGCCTACAAAGCTTTTATTGACCACTTTTACCACAGGAAAAAATGGGTCAACCCCCATAGTTAGAATATTGTCTAGTGGTTTTTATAATGTCACGGTGTATGTTATAACTCATTTGATGTAATTTCATATGCCATTCTGATCTTGGTCATGGTCTAGTTCAATCCTTGTGCCATTTGATATCTTCAACATCATTTTAGGGTCATATATGAAAGTGGAATGTCTTCATGGTAATCAATGTAGTTAGATCATGGAATAGGTTTGATTATGATTCAAGGAATTCATCTGATCTTTCAAAGATCAAGCAGTAGCTTAGGAACAAGCTTTGTGAAGCTAGACCATCATTAGGACGCCACATAGAAACTAGAATGGAGTAACTTTCTTGTGAAATTTTAAAACATGCTCAGAAGGCCTCATGTGAACATCATACCATGTGTGATAAATCTCCTTAGTGCTAAGATCATGATCTACAAGTTTCATATCTTGATGAGCCTTTTATCTTGAGATCTAAGCCTTCAAAGTTTAGCTTATCAAGTCTAAGGATCTAGGCCATCCAGGATGTCATCCAAAAATGAATAATCTAGCTCTTTTATGCATTTTTTATCTTCACTCAGGAAGCCCCTATAAGCCAAAGGATTATAGCACTAGGTATTTCATCATGCTAGGAACATCCTCTGAAAGTTTCAAGTTCGTGTAAGCTTTCTATCTCAAGTTATAAGCTTCTAAAGATTAACTTGCAACATAAGACATTTAGACTAACATCAAGTTTAAGCTCAAGTCAAACAAATATTTTTGAGTGTAAATTTTATGGTTGCATGAATTATAATGATGATCACATGAAAATCATTTAATGGGAGTGTGTAAGTCAATTTTAAGCTCATTAAATAACTATTAGTTCAAACAGTGGGTCCTATCAGATCTAACGGTCTGTATTACATCATACATCTTGATCTAACAGTGTGAGATGAGTCAAAAATTCAAGGAGATATAGAGTTTAACATATGGCAAAATGGGTCAATAGGTTGAGTCAGGTATTGATGATAAATGAAATTAAAGGTCAAAAAGATAAGGAACTTCATAAAGATCAAACAGATGACCAAGGTTAAACTAGGGCAAGCTTTTCAAAGGGCACATGCCACCATTAGAGCTTAATCAAATGCCATGAATTAGACATAATGATGTGGTCAGGTTATTAAGAACATATAGGGATGCCATTGAATATCAATATGGACCTCTAGTATATATATTTATTACATATAGGGTCCATCTTTTAAAGTTTATAACATTGTCTGATGACTGTGTTTGCCATTCTTAAAAGAAGGGTCCATGCATATATAAATTCTTAGTTTTGGTAGTAACATAATGGATATATGTAGACTTAATAATAACTAGGCCTTAAGCATAGTGTCATAATATAATGACTATAGGAAAACCAATAGTCTGAGATTGGTTTTCCATTTATAGTGGACCTATGAGCATGGGGATAAGTTTGACCATAATCCAATTGGAACAAGAGATAAAATTTTAAAGGATGCCATGAAGGAATACATGTATAACCCAATTGTTTCATCTATATGACCAAACTACTTGAAAGGGACCCTTCTCTCCACTTATGCACAATATGACAAACCTGTTTGGAGTTGTTTTCACAAAGACAAAGTTCTAATAGATGGATCTAATTGTTCTAACTACATTGATGATGAAAATTAGCTCAAAACCACTTGATCCTATCATTACAACTATATGGAGCATGAGTGAAGGAATAATGAGTTGTTACAATTGTTTGAGATGACCTAGATCAATCAGGGGGTTCCAAAGAAGCATAATGATAGAGGTAGTTGTAAATTTTGGTCTTTGTAATAGACCACACCATGTATGGCAAAGCCCTATTGGACTGATGTCATATTTTTCCTTTAAACATTAATGCAAGTATTTTTATTAGTTTTGAATAATTTTCTAATTTTTCAAGTGATGTATGGTGATGATAATTGATAATTATCTATCCTTCCTTCCCTTATCCTTTCATGTTTGAGTAAGATTTCCTATTCTAATAGGTTATATAGAATGTGTAGTCTAGTGTGTAAATCTTTTTAAGTGTAAAATTATCCTTGGAGTGTGCAATCTACCCTCTAGTTCATTTGCCTTTTGTTTTTGCTCACATCTCACCTATATATCAAAATTCTCATGTTAGAACCCATTAAGACTTAGAGACTAGTTTGTATGCCTTGTTTCATCATGGTATAAATATGGCATTTTATGATATATTCAGGGAGCTAGCCCTTAAATCTAGAGGCTCATTTATAACATAGGTACACCCACATACCTAAAAATGTTCCCATATTACAAAATATTGAATAAGACTAAACAAATTATTCTAGGGTAAAATATTTAGTGCCAATAGTTCTGGCACGCTCGGTGGGACCCATTATCTTCAAGACAACTTATCAAGGTGAATGCTAGTCTCTATAAATACTAACTATAAATTGGTGTGATACTCAACATTTGGTGATTATTTTAAGGTAAATCTAGTTCCAGACCATTATTTTGTTATAAGCTTACCCCCATAATTCATGGTCCTCACTAGATCATCCTTTACTAGAACATCCAATCGTATTAACCCACCCACTCAGCCTAAGATTCCTTTTGCAATTTATTATCCACAACCTAATCTACCCTTTGAAGAATGAGTAGATTTTTCTTAGGATGAAAAGGTTGAAGAGGCTAAAGAATTTGAAGATCTTGAAGATGAAGACATAGATAAAACTCATGATTTCCCTACCTTCAATACTGATAATCTAATTCAACTTCATGCATATGATGCCACTCCTCCTAACGATACAAAAAGTGTGCCCACATTCAATGGTAAGAGTCATATCACATCTAATATACACATTAGAAATGTTTCTAACTTTTGTAGTTTACACAATATTGTTTAAGAGAACATTTACATTAGACTCCTTTCCATGTCCTTTAAAGGGAAGGCTCTTTATGGTATAAGACTCTAAAGGGTGGATGCATCACAACATGGGATGAGTTTGGAGTGTTATTGACTTCCATATTTGGAAATGAAAGTGACCATGTTTTTCTCATACATCAGCTCAATGTGATAAAAAGGGCACCAAAAGAAATAATGCATGACTTCAACAAAAGGGTTTAGAAGACTTGGCATAGATTTCTTCCTCCCATGAGACTACCTGCTAGTTTTGTGTTCCCTACTTGAAAGCCATTGGGACTAAAATTGCTATCATACTTCAATCTATGGGAGATTCCACGCTCCCTAAGGCATATAAATTGGATATCAAAGCTTAAAATAGTCTCATATAAGATGGAATATTACCACCTAAGGTGTCTATGCCTTCTTTATCTCATAATTCTACTAGTATTCTAGATGTAGCCTAAGTTCATAATGCCAATACCAAGACTAAGGTTTCTCCTAGGCAAGTACAAAATAATTTTGATTGGAAATCAAAGTTCCTAGCCTTAGAGGCTCAGACTAGACATTTTAATATGAAACAAGGTACCTATCAAAATCCTTGCCCCTATGAATAATAATATGTAATAAGAAGAGGCCAATGGTAGCCTGATCCCAATAGGCCTACTAATGCATACAATCTTAACTCTGCCACCAATGCAAGGGAGATGGTAACAGTTCATAATAATTTGGTACAGGGAGAAGATTGGAAGTAAGACCAATTTAGGGATGACAATTAGAATGGAGATTAGGCTCAGTGAATCAAGGAGTGGTTAATCCCCTCCTATAAAATGAGGAGGAGGTGATAATGCAAGTTAAAGAGGATTGGCAACCTCAAGGAGAGTTCTTCACCAATTTTCTAGTTGGACACTTTAGTGCTAAAATAAGGAGTCTCTATCATAAAAAATACAAGTAAAAATAGGAAGGATATAAGAGGAGGCATTAGTATGCTCACATTCTCATCCAATCCTCCTATAAGGCAACAAGACATAGTTATAGGTGTGACAGTCTAAAAAATTCTACATCTCGACCAAGTCAAAATATGGTAAGGTCTGATCTTATTCCTCAAGTTTAAAGTAATTATCTACCTATAAAATCCCAATAAAAATTAGGTATGGATTCTTTAAGTATTTTATATTATTTAAATAACACCAAAACATCCATTTCTCTTTGGGATGTTCTTCAAATTCCTAGTAAAAAAGAACTCCTACAAAAGTAGTCATTTGTTATCCCTACTAGTGTCTCACCCTCAAATCAAAGTCATGGCCATGTTGATATTGAAAATTCTCCTAGTAAATTTTTGAACCATCCACTAGGTTTGATAAATTTATACCATTTTACCTCACCCTCATTTTAGGTGACAAGTTGGTACATAATTGCCTAATCAATAATGGAGATTCTACTTCTATCATGCCCAAAGTTGTAGCTGACAAGGTGGGCCTAAAATATGAGCCACATAGAAAAGGGATCCTTAAATTGGATGGTACACCTACCAAGATATTAGGAATGATAAAAGTCTTGAAGGTTTTCTTTCACGGTTGGTCCTAGTTTTCCTATCTTGTAGGACATAGTTGTGGTTGATCTCCCAGTCCACTTTGCAATCTACCTATCAAGGGACTTCACAACCAAGATAGGTGTTTATCTCTTAGATAAATGGTCATTATTAGACTTTAGAATAAGATATGGGGCCAAGATGATAATTATGACACAACCTATTGTAAGGTTTCATATTGAACCTTATATTCAGACAAGTTGTAATTTGAATTATGTTATTCATGAAGAAAAGGATGCTATTCTAGATGATGGCACTTCCTCTAAGATTGAGGGAATTATAGATTTTTTTATTGATGAATATGGTAATAACACTTATGAGCATGATCCTTATGCTCTCATGGAGGAAAATAATCTAGGATTATATTGTATACATCGAGTGTTGACACCTCTACTTGCCATGGAAGAGGGTAAAGATGATGAGTTGTGGAAGATGTTTTTTGAAGGTTCAAGAAGTAAAGTTGGTGTAGGATATGGTGTTATTTTGGTTAAACCATATAAAAAATAGTATTATGTATCATATATGTTTCATTTTAGTTTTAATTGTAATGTGGCTAAGTATGAAGGTTTAATTCATGGCCTTTAATAGGCAAGGAGAAAAGAAATCAAGAACTTGCAAGTGTATGGAGATAGCAAATTGGTTGTGCATCAGGTGAGGAATGTGATTTATGACAAGAACCCTTTTCTTAAGTCATACAAGCATAGGGTATGGGATTTTATTTAATACTTTAATGCATTCAATATACAATTAGTACCAAGGGAGCATAATAGTCATGTTGATAAACTAGCTACCATAGGATCTCAATTTGACACTCCAACTACCATAAAGGAGGAGGGAAAATAGTCTCATATGAAGACCATTATCAGTCTTTTTGTACCTAATAATTGAGTGTCTTGGAAAGTGTTTGATAGTGATAAATTCATTGTATGCTTCTTGCAAAATGAGGCTATGTTTTCTTCAAGGAATCAAAGGAGGCTCCAAGAATAATTGGGTGACAAGATTGTGAAACTAAGAACCAATAAGATACCTAAGGGTTTGGTGACCTTAGAAAATATATTCATTGAGAATGATCAAAATAAGGAGAAAGTGAGTATGTTTACAAAAGAGGATAATTATGGAAGGGTCTTGATCTTCAACGACAAACTCCTCAAACTAGGCAAGGTATGTTCTACTTTAGAGAAGCAAGCATTCTTTGAGCTATGTAGAGAGTTTCATGATATTGTTTCTGAGGAATATAAGAACTCAAAAGATTTGAACCTATCCTAGGACACCATACCATTGAGTTTGAACCTAGAGTTAAACCAGTTAAATAGAAATAAAGACCCATAAACCCTAAGGTTGAGAAACTCATGAGGTTAGAGCTTACCAAACTCATTGAATATGAGATCATATTTCCCATCAAGCATTCAACATGGGTAGCTAACCTTTTTCATGTTATAAATAATAATGGGGGGATAAGACTTTTTGTGGACTTAGGGATCTTAATAGAGTGTCACTAAAAGATCACTATCCTTTACCCTTAATGGAGTAGATTTTGAAAATGGGTTCAGGTTCTCAACATTTTTCTCTTCTAGATGGATATTCAAGCTATAATCAGATTTTAGTCAATGAAGGTGATCAGTGTAAGACAACCTTCACTACTAAATGGGGGACTTTTGCTTATAGGAAGATGTTCTTTAGTCTATCCAATGTCAGTACCACATTTCAAAGAGTATTAGACATGGCCTTTAAAGGTCTGATCAATGAGATGCTATTGGTTTATCTAAATATATACCAATATTTTCTAAAGATTATAATGAAGACATGCAACACTTGAGACAAGTGTTTGAAATATGCAGGTAGTATGGAGTATCTCTTAACCCAAAGAAGTGCATCTTTGTTGTTCATAAAGGTAAGCTATTAGGACATATTATTTCCAAAGATGGTTTGACTATTGATCCTAAGAGAATAGAGGCTATTCTAGGTTTATCATTTCCCTTACATAATAAATGTCTTCAAAGTTTCTTAGGCAAGGTAAATTTTGTAAGGAGGTTCATACCTGGGTTTGCATCTTTGGTGAAACCTATCATAACTATGATTAAGAAGAACCAAGTCTTTTCTTGGACCAAAGAGGGTGAGAGAAGTTTTAAAGCCATAAATAAAGCAATTGTAAAACCTCCTACTCTTGTTAATCCTAATTTTACTAAAGACTTCATGTTGTATTCATTTTCTAACCTTGATACTATCTCAACCATGCTGATGCAAAATAATGATGAGGGTGTGGAGTAGCCAATTACATTCTTTAGTCAAGGTTTAAATTATTATGAAGTCAAGTACACCTTTATAGAGAAAAAGGTCCTTTATATTGTAAGAGTATTAGATAAGTTCAGACATATGGTTTTATAATAAGATTCATGTTATGGTCTCTCATCCTAACACCAAAGAGTTTATTTTGAGCAAAGATCTTAGTGAAAAGAGGACAGGGTGGATCACTAAGGTAATGGAGTATGATGTTGATATCAAAGTGAAAACATTGGTAGGGTTAAAGGATTTTTTGAACATCTAGCTTTAGATATTCACGATTCAAAAGAAGAGGCTCTAGTCAACCATGATTATCCCTAACTATCTAGTTCATTGCTACCACAAAGATGGACACAAGATGTGATTAGATTTCTACAAAATGGTGAGTATCCTAATAATATGAATAGATCACAAAGGAGATATTTTAGATTGAAATATATTCCCTTTTGTCTTGTGATGGTGTGATTTTTATGAGGGACATCAATGGTGTGCTATTGAGATGTATTGATAATGATCAGTTTGGAGTGTTGCTTGAGAAGTTTCATGATGGGATAATAGGAGGTTATTTCTCTCTAAGAACCATAACTACCAAGATCATGAGGGCAAGCTATTATTGGCCTAACTTATTCAAGGATTTCCATGCTTAGGTGAGAAGGTATGGACAATGTGATTTATTTGTAGGAAAGAAAAATATTGCATCCTTTCCTTTAAAACCTATCCAAGTTGATCAACCTTTCATGTAATGGGGTATTGATTAATTGGAATGATAAATCCCCCATCAAGTTTTGGTCATAAATGGATACTCATAAAAATTGACTATTTTACAAGATGGGTTGAGGCAGTAGTAGTGAAGGAAGTTAATGAGAATGTTATCTTAGAGTTATATGAGAGCATCATAATAAAGTTTGACACTCCTACTATTATTTTAGATAATTCTCTTACTTTTATGGTTGCTAAGATAATTGATTAGGAAAAAGGTAATGGCATATTTTTGACTAGTTCATATAATTATTACCCTCAAGGTAATGGGTTGGCTGACTCTACTAATAAAAACTTGATTAGAATCATCAAGAGAACTTTGGAGCATAACCAAAGAGCTTGGCACACCAAATTGAAGACATCCTTATGGGTTGATAGGATAACTCCTAATAAGTCAACATGGAATTCTCCTTTTGTGATTGTCTATGGAAGGGAAGCTAGGATGTCTATCTCTCAAGAGCTACCTACCTTAGAGTTATCACACTAACTATAGTTGCTTGAGAATACTCCAATGGAGGTGAGATTGATAGAGTTAATGGAACTATAATAGGATAGATATAAATCCCATCAAGCATCATCAAGTACTAATGAAGAGGTATTTTGACAAGAAGGTAGCTCTAAGATCATTTCAAGAAGGTGACATAGTCTTGAAATGGGATGAATATATATCAAAACTAGGGAAGCATACCAAATTCAATACCTTATGGAGTAGACCATATGTCATCATCAAGTGAAATTAAAGTAACTCTTTTCAATTACCAAGGATGAATGGAGAATATCTACCTATGCGTATGAACGAGATACATTTGAAACCCTACTATTAAGAACTAAGGGTTAGTTTTGTAAATATTAGATTAGGTGTGTGTTTCCTTTCTTGTTGTGTTATATTCCAATAAGTGATTTTGAAACACATGTGTGTTCCTTGATTTGTGTTTTATTTATATTATTTTCATGCATTTTGTGTACTATACATGTCATTTTATACGTCATACCTACTATACTTGTGACTCCATATCCCAATGGACATGATTAGGCAACTGGTCATGGCATAGAAAACATGTCACCCTTGTGAAATAATCAATAATGTTGACCACTTTTACCATAGGATAAAATGGGTCAACCCAAATAGTTAGAATACTATATAAGATATTTTATAATTTCATGGTGTATTTTTTAGCTCAATTTATGTCATTTAATATTCCATTCTAATCTTGGTCATGGTTGGGTTCAATCCTTATGCCACTTGATATTTTAAGGGTCATTTTAGGGTCATTTATGCAAGTGGTAGGTATTCATGGTGATAAATGTAGTTAGAACATGGAACATGTTTTATTATACCTCGAATAATTCATTGGATCTTTCAAAGATCAAGCGGTAGATAAAGAACAAGCTTTGTGAAACTATACCATCATTAGGACATCACATGGAAACTAGAATAGAGTAGCTTGTTTATGAAATTTTTAAACATGCTAAAAAAACATCACATGACCATCAAACCATACAAGATCCATGTCCTTAGTGCTAAGATCATGCTCTATAATTTTCATATCTCAATGATCCATCTATCTCGATATCTAAGCCTTCAAATTTTAGCTTCCTGAGTTTAAGGAGCTAGGCCATCCAGGATGTCATCTAAAAATGAAAAAACTAGTGATTTTGTGCATTTTTTATATTCACTCAGGAAGTACCCACAAGCCAAATTATTGTAGTGATATGTATTTATTCATGGTAGGAACATGCTCTAAAAGTTTCAAGTCCACACAAGCTTTCTGGCTCAAGTTATAAGCTTCTAAAGATGAACCTGCAACATAAGATATTCATGATAATGTTAAGTTTAAGCTCAAGAAAAAAAATGAGCTTAAATTTAATAATTTCATTAATGTCAATGATGGTCATGTTAATTTCATTTGATAGGAGCATGGACATCAATTTTAAGCTCATGAAATAGCCATTGGTTTTCAAACAGTAGGTCCTAATAGATATAACGGTCCATATTACATCATACATCTTGATCCAACGGTGCAAGATGAGTAAAATAGTTAAGGAGCTAAAGAGACTGAAACATGAAATAATGGGTCAATATATCAATAGGTTGAGTTAGTATTGATGACCAATGAAATTAAATGTTGAAAAGATAAGGGACTTCATGGAGATATACACATGACCAAGGTCAAACTAGGGCAAGATTTTTAAAGGGCACATGCCACTATTATATCTCAATAAAATGCCATGAAGTGGACACAATGATGTATTCAAGGGATTAATAACATTTATGGATGCCATTGAAGATCAATATTGACCTCTAGTTTATATATTTATTACATATAGGGTCTATCTTTTAAAGGTTGCAACATTATCTGGTGACTGTGTTCACCATTCTTAAAAGAAGGGTCCATGCATCTATAAATTATCAATTCTGGTAGTGACATAATGCATCTATGTGGAATTAATAGGAACCAAGCATTGAGTAGAGTTTCATAATATAATGATTATAGGAAAAATAATAGTCTAAGATTAGTTTTCTATCTATAGTGGACCTATGAACATAGGGACACATTTGAGCATGATCCAGTTGGAACAAGAGATAACATTTCAAAGGATGCCATAAAGGCATACATGTAGACTCCAATAGTTTCATCCCTAAGACCAAATTTCATGAAAGGGATCCTTCTCTCCACTTTTACATGCCATGATAAACCTGTTTGGAGTAGTTAACACCAATATAAAGTTCTAATAGATGGATCTAATTATTCTAATTGAATTGATGCCATAACTTAGCTTTAAATCACTTGATCCTATTATTGCAACCATATGGAGCATGAGTGAAGGAATGGTGAACTATTTCAACTACTTGAGATGACCCAAATCAATTAGGAGGTTCTAAAGAAGCATAATAGCAGAGGTAGTTGTAACTATGATTTAAAGGAGGTTGAACTCATTTTATTCCCCTTGAGATTTCTCTTTTCTCAGTTCTCTCTCTCTCAAATACTATAAGTATCTACCATTTTGGCCTTTGTAATATAACACACCATGTATGGTGAAGCCCTGCTAGACTAATTTCATATTTTTCCTTTGAACATTAATGCAAGTCTATTTTTGAGTTTTAAATAATTGTCTAAGTCTACAAGTGATGTATGGTCATGACTATCCTCCCTTCCCTTATCCTTTCATGTTTGAGTAATAATTCCTATTCTAATAGGTCATATAGAGTGTATTATAGTGTGTAAAGCTTTTTCAAGTGTAAAATTGTCCTTAGAGTGTGCAGTCTGCCCTCTAGTTCATTTGCCTTGTTTTGATGCTCACATCTCACCTCTATATTGAAATACTCATGTTAGAACCCATTAATATTTAGAGAATAGTTTGTATTCCTTGTTTCATCATGGTAAAAATATGATGGTCACATGGAAGACATTTTGGTTCATCACCTCCTTTTATATTAGGTTCAATTTATGCATTCTCTAACTCTTTTCCCATAAGTAAATAGTAGTTTAAGTGATAAGCATTGCATCATGTATTTAGGGAGCTATACCTTAAATCTAAAGGCTCATTTCCAACATAGGTACACCCATATACCTATAAATGTTCCCATGTTTCCAAAATCTAGAAGAAGCTTGAACAACTTCTTCTAGGGTGAAATATTTGGTGCCAATAACTTCCATGCACCTTAATGGAACATTGAAAAGAACATCCCTTAATGAGGGATGGGATGGCAAGTAGATGGTGGTTGGATGATTTTAAGACATGCATATGAATAATTCAAACTTCCTTAGTGGGGGAATTATTTTTAGAACCCTTACCAAAAATATGAATAAAATATTCTAAGTAGAATAAATAATAAGAGGAAAATTTGGTTAGGAGAGCTGAGTATTAGAATACTGAAGGATAGTGTATAGGTGGCCTCAAAATCAATAGGTGGGCTTCCTATTAATGTATGTTTTTAGTTTTTTCCTTGGAATAAAATGATTATGTTCTTCATTGATCTTTTATTTTTAGGAGAATAAGACCACTTGATTTTTTTTGTGTATTTTATTGTCTTGTCCATGGTTATGCATTGGCCACCATGTAGTGTTTGTCCATTGAGGGCTTTGGAAAGGTTATTCCTATTTATAAGAATGAAATGATTTCTAATTTTCTATGTGAATACACTAATGTTGTTGTGACATTAGGTGATGGCTATCTATGGACAACACTTTCATGATGGTAGTGTGTCAAAATCCTCTTGTGTTGGGCATGGTGGTGGGTTATTTGACCCTCCCATGAATGTTATGATGGTAGCTTGTTAAATTCCTTCTATGGTAGTGTTGGATATCCTAACCACCATTGATACCTTAGACACTTCACACTTAGAGAGCAGTATTATTTACAAAAATAAGTTAAGTATGAGCTCCATAACACCTTCATGATGACTATTATGTTTTAGAATTAGGTATGGCCAAGATTGTTCATGTTTCCTAGATGTATTTTTATTCATTTATTGTGATCTATCACCCAAGATGAATTCTTAAGTTGATGTTTGGCATTAAAAATGGCCTATTTTAATAGTTTGAATGTATGGATGCATTTAACATATTATATATATTCATACCAACCTTATTGAGGTTCATTCCATGGTTAATGTCTTACAAAACCCATTATCAATGCAATGTTTCATAAGTAGAAATGTCTAAGGGTCATTGTCCATGTATTAAAGGTGAATGTATTGATGAGTGTTGTCTAACTCCTCATTTAACCAATATTCAATTGGTGTCTTATCAACTAGGGCTAGTGTCCAAAGCTATCTGCAGTAAGGTATGGGATGGTAGATCTAGAAGTTTGCTTATGGGGGTGCTTGTTGATCCTATTCTAACTTTGACTAAACTACTTGATTCACACTTTTACTAATAAAGAAAGAAATCAAATCAATCCACTCTTTTGCTGGAAGTAAAATATCACACTCCTATTTTACATTTGTAGGGAAAATAAATTCACACTCCTACTTACGAAAGGAAATTTGCTTCACACTTTTGCTGTAAAAGAAAAGATACTTTGCGTAGAAAAGAAATGAAATAAGAAAATGCTATTTTTAAAATATGAATTAGTTTTGATATTTTTATAAATAAATAAAAATAGTAACAAGATTCTAACTAATAAAATAGAACATAAATACCGTACATAGTTCCTGGTTCCAAGGAGAGTGGGCCCTTGCTCCTCTCAGACTGAGGAACTAAGCTTAATCAGTGCTGGAAACTTAAAATATTAATTCATAGAAATGAAATAATTACAATCTGATTGAAACCTGTATGCTTATCTAATTCTTGATCCTCTATTTTTTTCTAATCCTCTAATCATAGTTGAAAGTCTTACACTTTATACTAATACAATTAACTCAAAATAGGATGCAAAGAAATAGGATTCTTTGGTCAATCCATTCTTCCAAAGATAGGAGATTGGATTCCCAAGAGATCCAATTATTTTGATGAAATAAATATCCTATCCTATAATAGTCCTAAAATTTGATTATATACAAATTTATCAAAAGTAAGTCCTTCAAAATAGCAGGTGGTTATTTTCCTTATTTGATTCCAGCTAGAATGGTTCTTTCCTATCTTATCTAGGCTCCAACTTCCCATTGTCCTTACAAAATTTTTGGTATTGACCCTATGGATTCTATAGAAACAAGCCTATAGAGTTCATAGAAATAAGCCTACAGAGTCTATAGAAACAAGCATGCAGAGTCTGTAGAAACAAGCCTGCAGAGTTCGTAGAAACAACCCTGTAGAGTCTATAGAAACAAGCCTACAGAGTCTATAGAACTAAGCCTGTAGAGTCTGTAGAAACAAGCTTGTGGAGTCTATAGTTCTGCTGGATAGAGATCAAAATGGAATGTTCACTGTACATCACTTGTGTCTTCTTCCTGAGCATTCTTCACATAAAAGATCACTAAAACATGCTATATATTAGACATTAATGACAAAGTAAAGATTCAATCTTTGGTTTAATATAAACAAGACAAATATCTATTTTCCATGTAATAACTATCTAAGAATCTAAGATTTGTATAAGATAATATCCTTCGAGAGATGATTTGAAGGAAATAACATGTCAATTATGAGCCATATTTTGAGCTCATCATCTCCCCCAAGCTTTACCTTTTGCAAGTCCCATTTTAAACATGTATTAGCATTTATAGCTTGGCTTCTGCTTTCTACACTCTGACTCAAATCATATTCATCAAACTCATCTATTATGTGTCTATCTGAATTGCTGGTAAATCCCTTGATGTGTTTGAATCATCTATTTCCATATACTGAATTGTTCTTCTGATTATGGAGCCAAACTCTGCCATCCTGGAATAGATATGATCAACAAAGGGGGTCTATATCTCATGCCAATCCATTTTTGTTCTCCCCCAGAGTTTATTACCTCTATTAAAATTTCTATAATTGAGGATGCTCCCCTCATACTCCATCTTAAGTTATTTGGGGACATGACTTCTCACCTTTTAAGAGGCACTGAAAGTTGGTCCCATCTATTTACACTTGTAGTCACTACTGAATCAACATTCTATCTTGAAAACAAATCAAAATAAATAGTAAAATCATATAGAGCCTATAAATAATGCATTTTAACCTCATAATTTAACAAAGCATACTAAAAATTTTGTTTAATCAATCTGAGAATAGGAAAGGCTAGTCTGACACATAATCTTGTAGTCTTAACATGATTTGTATAGTCCTCAAATCTGCCTTTCCATGCTATCTAATTTTTGAATGTAGAATGTAATGCTCTCAGTTGAGCTTCTCCTACATGAAGATTTATCAAAAACTTATTGTGCTCATGATCTCCTAGAATCAAGTCATGCAAATAAAATTCACAAAGCAAATCTTGCTGATCAAGTTCAGCACTATAGAAAATTTCCAAAAATGTTATTGGCTACAAAATTTTATAAGGAAGATGACAGGAGATCCGTAGAAGCTGCCATTTGTAAAATTGTTCAAATAAAAATAGATTGTATGTGGGAGAAGGATTCCTACATGCCAAAAGAGTTTCTCCTAATTTGCATGCATCCTGCAAATTTTCTTCTAATTCTGAGACTTTAGCCTCTAATTCTTTCTTCTCATTTTCCAAGAGTTTGTTTGAAGAAGTTGCATCTTTGTTTTTCTATTTAAGTACATAAAATTCTTCTTCAATTTGATGTAGTATTTGCAAGGGAGGAATACCTGGATCACTTGTTTGACAACCATGGTCAACAAATACCTTAGGAGGAGAAAGTGCAAAAGCAGGTGCTTCAAAAGAGTACCAAATTCTGCAATCTTCTATTTTCCTTCTTCAAACTTTCTACATATATCCAAAGATCTATTTTTTCACTTTCATGTTACTTTATTATTTCCTCTAATATATGAACTTCTACTACATGATCAACATATATTGTATCTAATTTTTGCACCAAAGATGAGTTTGAGAGCAATGTCAGATATTGTATGTCAGCCATTTGTTGTTGTTCAAGAGCTTGAGCTTGAGAAAGCTAAAAAGTTAGCTGCATAATAGGATCATTTAGATTTGATGATTTACCTTTCTCATTGGTACATATAATTTTCCCTTTATCCATTGTAGTTTCAACTGGAATAGGTGGTTGTTCCGCCATACCTAATTCCTCTACCGTGTGTGGCTCTTCCTCTAGATTTGGCTCCTCCATTATGATTGGAGAGTTCCTTTCAAAAGGAATTTATTCAATATCTATAGGTGCAGGAATATTCTAATGTATGGGGGAATGAGACACATTTTAAGACTATCTAAAATATTTGCAACTTCTTGTTCATCTTCTTCTGTTAAAACAAGCCTTCTCCTTCTTTTAGTTACTCTTTGAGCTACACTTGGTTGATTTTCCTTCTCAACCACCAAACCCTTGGTCTTCTCAAGTTTTGTAGCAACTTTCCATCTCAATTTTCTTCTTCTTGTCAAAGGAACTAGTTGTACTATAGACTCATGAGGTTCTTGTGGAGACCTTGACATTTTAGGGTTTTGAGACCTTGTGATTCTTCTTGATTATAGTCTGAGATTGTTTTCTTGGTGTTGTATTCTCAGCTGATGGGGAAGGTGGAGATGAGTGTTCCTATGGTACATTTGGGGTTTCTTGTGGTATACTATTTTGAAATTCCTCCCAGACCTCTTAACCTTGCTGAAGGAAATGATGCTGGATAATAAGTTGAATAAGGCCATGACGCCTAAGAGTAGTAGTAAGAGTTGTAGACATAACTTGCAGAGCACCATAAAAGAAAGATGGGAGGTTAATTTTGTGTTGAGGGTTTTGTCTCCCATGCTTATGATGTATTAACATTTTCATGGCATCTTCCCCTAAAAGACTATGTTGCCCTTTACAAATGATATATTTAAGTACCCACTTGGCTATAGATTTCCAAGGTTCAGGAAGTGAATTCCTTTTAATCCCTTTTGATTTTCCCTTGGAATCTACTAGACATGAAGTTCTAGTTTGCTTATTACCATTAAACTGACTAATTAAATCACTAAATGAAACTCTGCCTATAACTCTCATTCATTCTTCTATAACTTATATAATTTGGCTTATGATTTGAGTTGTAACAGGAATAACAATGCCTTTCACAATTGAAAATTCAAGGGTGAGATTGGTAATAAATTCACTTACCATGGTTTCATCAAAACCCTAGAGCTTTTCAATGAAAGGTAGCTAGCCATTGGCTCTGAACACTACTACAGAAGCTTTGTCTTTATGAAACTTTGCTGGATCCTTCAGCTCTGATCTTGTCTTCTATCCCATTTTTATACAGAGTTACAGTTAGCTTGGTTCCTTTAACTTCAATTAAGGTGTAGACCAGTCTTTTGTTGAAGTCGATAGGCAAAAGGCCCTAAGGATCAACTTCTATTGAAGTCCATAGAAAGGAAATGGTTCATTTGAAATGCTACAACTGCATGAGTCTGTAGTGTTGTATGATGATGTGATACAGTTAGGTGCCACACATTTCTATGGAGTGTGCCAACCATTTGATCTCATCAATACAAGTCATGTGAAATGATGATGTGTCATATTGACAGTGATAGTGATTCATTACTTCATTTAAAACCCCTTTTTATGATGTCCCATCATTATAGTACTTGATGACTCAATTGATGCTATCAAAGTTGCACACTTATCTATACACCTTTGGCAGCTTCATTACATGCTTTTTAATTATGGCATGTGTCATTCTATTTTAGAAGATTCAAATTCAGGTCATCTCAGAAGAATAGGGTCTTAATCAAATTGAAGATAATTAGTTAACTAAACATAGATAAATGAAATATATGTCTTACTTACTTTAACCTTAGATGTTATCCTTTGCTCGCCACGTGTCTTGCATAAATAGGTTTGCATGGATTAGTTAATTATATGGAGATGACCAATCATAGTGTTATGATGAGATTTTCTTATAAATTTTGGTTTTTGCCCCTTGGCCAGCCATTACTGGTTTTCTAGTCAAAGCCCTTTTTGCAATGCATAGCCAGCCAATAAGTTGGTTTTTTGGGCATGCATTTTCAATAGTATCCCTATAAGGATTTTTACTATTGATTATTTTTTATTTTTATTTTTATTATTTTATTTATTTTTATTTTTTTGTTGGATTATCAAGGAGCATGTTCACTGGAAGAAGTAGAGCTTTCTAAAACAACTACTTGATCCTTTACTTTTTGAATAAATTCATCTTTATTGAGAGTTTTTTGATAGAGCTTCAATCTATGCCCATTGACTAATAGAGCTCTTCTGCTAGCATCAATAGGTATCAACTTAACATAACCATTTTCATAGACCTCTTTAATCTCATAAGGTCCCAACCATCTTGTTTGGAGTTTTCCTTTGAATTGTTGAAATTTAGAATCAAACAACAGTGCCCAATCTCCTTTCTTAAACTTTTGTTGCTTGATTTATGCATCATGCCAAAAATTTTGTTGATGTTGTAGCAGTTTAGTTCTTTGTAGTGCTTCCATCCTCATTTCTTCAAGTTGATTAAGCTGCAGGAGTCTTTCTTTCAGTATTTCTTCTAACTCAATTCCTACTTCTACAGTTATTTCCAAAGTTTGTAACTTAGACTCAATAGAGAATAAAGGTTTCTTACCATAAACCAATTCATAAGGTGAAAATCTAGTTGTTGTTTTCCAAGTAGTATTATAGGCCCAAATAGCTTTTGGTACCTTATCTACCCAATCCTTTCTACTGGAATTAACAACCTTAGTTAAAATGATTTCCAATTCTCTATTGGTGACTTCAACTTGTCCATTTGCTTATGGATGGTATGGAGATGTTTTTCTATGTTGAGTTTGATACACTTGCATAAAATGCTTTATCATGTTTGACATGAACTGTGGTCCTTGATCTGAGACTATCTCTCTTGGAGCACCAAATCATTGCATGATTTTGAAATATAATAAATTAGCTACCATCTCCTCTCTTGCATGAGTTAATGCTTCCACTTCTGCCCACTTGGTCACGTAGTCTATACAAACTAGAAGATATTCATTTCCTTTGGAAGGAGGATCCACTAGACCAATAAAATCAATTCCCCATTTCTCAAATGGTTCTAAAACCAATTGAGGATGAGGGTGCAGGGGCATCTCTATTGAAAGAGTAGGCTATCCAATTCACTAAAAAGCATCATAGTGTCTGACATATATTTTTACTTGTTGATGAAGATGAGGCCAATAATATCCTACTCCCATGATTTTATGTATAGTTCTTTGAGCTGAGTAATGGCCTCCTCCTGGTTCATCATGACAAGCTATAATGATATCATAAGCTTCACCATTTGTCACACACCTGCGAAACACATGATCAGGTCCAAGTTTAAATAACATTCCATTAATCCATTTAAAAGAAGAACTTTCTTTGATTAAACATTTTTTTTTATTTTTGTGAAAAGTGCAGAGGAAACTTACCTATGGTGAGGTAATTGGCTATATCAGCAAACCACAAAGATTGTGCTAAAATAACAAATAATTGTTCATCTGGAAAGTCATCTTCCACTGGTTCTTCTTCACCTATAGTGTTCATTCTTGACAAGAAATCAGAGACCACATTAGACTTCCTTGGTTTGTCTATAATAGTAACATCAAATTCTTGTAAGAGCAATAGCCATCTAATAATCCTACCTCCCACAATTGGTTTGTTGGTAAGATATCTAATAGTTGAATGGTCTGTATAGACAAATATCTTGTAGCCTATTATGTAGTGTCTAAATTTTTTCATTGCATAAATTATAGCTAAGAATTCCTTTTCAGTTGTGGTGTAATTTATTTCAGCAGATGTCATGTTTTTGCAAGAGATTGATCTTGAGGAATTTGTCCTATGGGGCTTGCGTGTGGCAATGGCCTGGTTCCTATCCTAGTTTCAGAAGATTCTTGCAAATAGGTTTTACTTGTATCTTCTAGTTCACTACTCAGAGATGTTGAAGGAGTGTCCACTTGTGTCCTTAGTGGAAACTTTGGAATAAATCATCCTTTAGAATCTCTAGGATGGTACATCAATTTAATGACTGTTTTGGGATTTTTATGATTTTTACAATTTTATTTACTCTATATCAATAATGATTACCTTATTAACACCTTGTGTTCCTTAGTAATGGCACCAAAAATGACGAGTGTCATCTAAATCCTCATTTAACCAATATTCAATTGGTGTCTTATCAACTAGAGCTGGTGTCCAAAGCTATCTGCAGTAAGGTATGGGATGGTAGATCTAGAAGTCTGCTTATGGGGGTGCTTGCTGATCATATTCTAACTTTGACTAAACTACTTGATTCACACTTTTGATAAAAAATAAATAAATCAAATCAATCCACTCTTTTGATGGAAGTAAAATATCACACTCTATTTTACGTTTTTAGGGAAAATAAATTCACACTCCTACTTGTGAAAGGAAATTTGCTTCACACTTCTGCTATAAAAGAAAAAATACTTTGCGTAGAAAAGAAATGAAATAAGAAAATGATCTTTTTAAACTATGAATTTGTTTTGATATTTTTATAAATAAATACAAATAGTAAAAATATTCTAACTAATAAAATAGAACATAAATACCGTACACAGTTCCTGGTTCTAAGGAGAGTGGGCCCTTGCTCCTCTCAGACTCAGGAACTAAGCTTAATCAGTGCTAGAAACTTAAAGTATTAATTCATAGAAATGAAATAATTACAATATGATTGAAACCTGTATGCTTAATTAATTCTTGATCCTCTATTTTTTTCTAATCCTCTAATCATAGTCGAAAGTCTTACACTTTATACTAATACAATTAACTCAAAATAAGATGCAAGGAATTAGGATTCTTTGGTCGATCCATTCTTCCAAAGATAGGAGATTAGATTCCCAAGAGATCCAATTATTCTGATGAAATAAATATCCTATCCTATAATAGTCCTAAAATCTGATTATATACAAATTTATCAAAAGCAAGTCCTTTAAAACAATAGGTGGTTATTTTCCTTATTTGATTCTAGCCGGAATGGTTCTTTCCTATCCTATCTAGTCTCCAGCTTCCTATTGTCCTTATAAAATTATCAGTATTGACCCTATGTATTCCATATAAATGATCTTATGGAGTCCTTAGAAATAATCCTATAGATTCCATAAAAACAAGTCTACAGAGTCCATAGAAACAAGCCTGCAGAGTCCGTAGAAACAAGCCTGTGGAGTCCGTAGTTCTGCTGGATGGAGATCAAAATGGAATGTTCACTGTACATCACCTGTGTCTTCTTTCAAAGCATTCTTCACACAAAATATCACTAAAACATGCTATATATTAGACATTAATGACAAAGTAAAGATTCATTCTTTGGTTTAATATAAACAAGACAAATATCTATTTTCCATGTAATAGCTATCTAAGAATATAAGATTTGTATAAGATAATATCCTTTGAGAGATGATTTGAAGGAAATAACATGTCAATTATGAGCCATATTTTGAGCTCATCATGTATCCAAAAAGGGTATAATGCATTTGTTAGTATCATATTATATTTATAAACAAATACTCAGGTGCATTCCATTGAAGAATAAGGTCACAAAGAGTATTAAGAGGCATAATAAGGTCATAAACACACTAAATGGTCCTATTCAAGGTCTCATGAAGTCATATTGATATGTAAAGACTCTTTATAAACCCCCCATCTATACGATTCCTTAAAAAAGCATTGAATTTAGTTATTTCCCTCCATTTTGATCCTTAGTGGCATTTAATTCTCTCAATGTGAGGAGAGTTCCCTTGAACATAGATAAACCATTGCTCCACTTTCAAGCATGGTCATGAAGGTTTCATGGCTCTAGGGATGTTGTTTTAGGTTTATTGAAGAATCTCCCAAAGTTAAACCACTAAAATTAAGGCTCCATGATGCTTTCGAGGCCTATAGATTCATAAAGGAAGTTTCAATCACATTGTGTAGGTTTTCTAAGAGTCCCATGGAATAAATCATCATGATATTGTAGAGGTTATGGTATAAAAATTATATGTGGGTTATCTAATGCATAGGAGGTTCATTTAGGAAATCAATAACAAGTTTCAAGTGAGATCACAAAGAATACACTCTATGAACAATAAATACATGCCTAGAAAGTTATAGGTTTTGGTCTTAAATGCATAAGTTACAAGGGTTGTAGATATTTAATGCATGGAACTATGATCCAAAACCTTCCCCAAATAATTATTTAAGCACTTACAAGGTGTATTAATATTCTTTAATGCGTTAACATGCAAAAAAAGGCATTAAAACCCTCAGATATGAAGGTTTTAAAAAAAATTGTAGGTTTTATAGGGTATTATTGATAGTTACAGAGGTATTCAAGACACCAAATGACATTCACATAGGGTTCCTCTCATCATTTTCAAGTCTTAATAGGCCTTAAAATAAGACAAACATGCTCACAAACCTCTTAACAAGGTAAAACCAATCTAACACCTTACTCACATACACCTACAAGTAGTCTTTATGGACGTGACATCTCTAATCATAAGTTTCATGGATTTTTATGGCCATTAGAGGGCATGGAAGAGGTCTTGAATGATCATCTCTAGGTGTTTTAAGGAAACAAAAGAAACATGGCTATGAATAATCACTAACAAGCCTATAATTGCCTATAAGTAACTCGATAAAGGTACATTTAAGAGTTTGAACTCATTTATCTAGTTAGATGGCAAGGAGTTGATAATGGAGGAGATTAGGAGGATTTTTAGGCACCATTTTGAGGCATTAACCTTGATTGATAATCTTGAAAGTGTGTTAAATGGTCAAAGAAATTACAAGTAGTTTTAAACCT
This sequence comes from Torreya grandis, assembly GCA_037957365.1. Taxonomy (NCBI): domain Eukaryota; kingdom Viridiplantae; phylum Streptophyta; class Pinopsida; order Cupressales; family Taxaceae; genus Torreya; species Torreya grandis. The sequence goes on from JARHVA010000950.1 coordinate 3,377,228, forward strand.
TACCAAAACCCAAAAGCTCATGAATATACTTTTTGATGTTTTAGGGCTTGCTTAAGAGAAATACCTAATTTTTGAAGGATATAAATATAATGACAAGACTCCTTGGGAGGGCCCAAATCAAATTCTAGGCCATGGGAGCCATTCTCAAAGTTTCAATAAGGTTTTGAGCTTAAATAAATACATCTATAGGCCAACAAACTAATAATATATTTTAAAACATAATTAAGATGTTTTCCCATAAAAATAGGAAAAAAAAACAAGTCCAAATACCATTCTTTACATCTAAATACTTTACCAATAAGGTTTTATGTTGGGGATCAACCAACAATGTTGATTACAATATGAAAGCAATTAAACGAGAAATTAAAACTAGAATGATAAGTAACTAGAATGATAAATAACAAAGAACAAGAGATACAAGAAATCACCCTGAAAACTTGTATTAAACTCTTTACAGAAGGAATTACAATTGAAAAAACTTCTTTTCTTCCACACCTCTCTCAGACGTACAGATCTCTTCCTAGATCTCTTTCCCTCAAGAGTTCTCTCTTTAAATTACAATCAATTCCAACAACCTGGATTGATTCACATATACAAATATTGTACTATCCAATTAAGCTATGAAGATCTATCCTATTATATAACAATATGGGAAACATGAGCATGCACTTACAACCAATAGATGCACCTCCTAAACAAGGGCTCTAAAATAGTCTTACTAAAGATAGAGACGCAGACTTAAGACTATGACTTAATCCTATCATGCAAACATTCTGTTCTATCCACGAATATAGCTTTCTAGATGCACAGGTGACCGACATCGGTCCCTACCTATCTGCACCTGACCGACGTCGGCCAATCCATGACCGACACCGGCATCTCTTAGTCGACTCCTGATCAATGTCGGTCGCTCCTGACCGATGCTGGTGACTGTGTAGTTCTAGTAACCTACAACTTGCTCATTTGGTGAAGCTTTTAGCTCCACACCTTAACAATCTCCCACTTGGAGATAAACAGCTACACCAGTACCTGTACAACAACATCTTCTAGCTCCTCCATCTTCAAACTCAATTATGAAGACCAATGAAAGTTGAATGAAGATTCAACTTCTCCTTTGTAACCGGCTTGGTTAACATATCCACAGGATTCTTATCTGTATGGATCTTCTCCAGCTTCAACTCACCATCCTCCAATACCTCTCTAATGAAGTGGTACCTAAGTTGTATATGCTTGGTTCTTGAATAAATGGCTGAATTCTTAGCCAAATGGATTGCACTCTAACTATCACTGTATAGTTTGCAACTCTCTTGCTCCTTTCCAAGTTCTTCCATAAACCGTGTCATCCATATCATCTCTTTACTAACCTCTGTGATTGCAATATATTCTGCTTCTGTAGTTGACAAGGCAACAACCTTCTGCAACTTTGATATCCAGCCAACCGCCGTTCCACCAACAGTGAAAACATATCCTATGGTGCTCCTCCTGCCATCCAAATCACCTGCCATATCTGAATCTACATAACCATGTAGATAAGTGTTAGAACCTCCATAGCACAAATGCCTACTACTGGTTCCTCTCAGATATCTAAGGATCCACTGAACTGCTTTCCAGTGTTCCTTCCCTGGATTGGCCATATACTTACTTATAACTCCCACTGCTAAGGCAATATCAGGCCTAGTACAAACCATTGCATACATTAAACTTCCTATTACAAAAGCATATGGAACTTTCCTCATGTACTCTACCTCATCATGTGAATTAGGACATTGTTCTTTACTCAATTAAAAATGTCTAGCCATAGGTGTGCTTACCGGTTTTGCATCCTGCATATTGAACCATTTCAACACCTTGTCCATATAATCCTCTTGAGACAAAATCAACCTGTGATTTTTCCTGTCTCTCTTGATACTCATGCCAAGGATTTTATTTGCTGCTCCCAAATCCTTCATGGCAAATGTGTGAGCCAATTTCACGTTAAGCTCAGAGATATCCTGCATCTGTGATCATGTAACTAGCATATCATCTACATACAACAATAGAATAATATATCTACCATTATCCAATCTCTTAAAATACACACAATGGTCAGATTGACATCTACTGTAGCCATGCTCAGTCATAAACCTATCAAAATTTAAATACCATTACCTAAGAGCTTGCTTGAGACCATACAAGTTTTTCTTCAATCTGCACACTAGCTTCTCCTTATCTTTGACCTCATATCCTTCTGGCTATTCCATATATATTTCTTCATCCAAATCTCCATGAAGAAACATTGTCTTAACATTAAGCTGCTCAAGATGCAAATCCTCAATAGCAACTAAAGGCAGTACAGTCTGTATAGAAGTCATTTTAATAATAGGAGAAAAAATCTCACCAAAGTCAATACCTGGTTTCTGTGCAAATCCTTTCACTACTAACCTGGCCTTATATCTCATTTGTCCATTCTCACCTTCCTTCAATCTGTAGATCCATCTATTCTTCAGTGTCTTCTTTCCTGTTGGCAACTCAACCAAATCCCATGTTTGGTTCTCTTTCAAGGAATCAATTTCCTCATTCATGCTTAGATCCCACTGAATCTTGGATTCCACCTGTATTGCTTCATCAAAACTCTCTAGTTCTTCACCATCAGTTAACAATAAATAGAATAATGAAGGGGAATATCGAATTGGAGGTTTACTTACTCTTTCTGACCTCCTGATGGGCATTTGAGACTCATTCACAACATGCTGTCTGCCTAAATTCTCTGACAGTGACCGACCTCGGTCACCTCCAGGCCTGTAACTGGCCGACATTGGTTCTTCCTGACCGATGTCGGTTCTTGCCTGGCTGATGTCGGTCACTGTCTGACCGACATCAGTTCTTGTATTGTCGACGTCGGTTCCTACCTGACTGACGTCGGTCTCTATGTTTTCCCATCTATGATTATTTCTTCTTGTGAGCTCATTTTGGACCGTCACCTCATCCAATTCTCCATTGCTCTACCCAGATTGATTCAGCTTCTTGAGTTGATCACTATACATCACTTTTTCATTGAAAACAACATCACGGCTCCTAATTATCTTGTTAGTTCCTAGATTCAAAAACTTGAATCCGAAATCATCAGAGCCATAGCCAATAAATGTGCACCTCATAGATTTAACATCCAGCTTCTTTCTATTTTCCTTATCAACATGCATAAAGGCTTTACAACCAAAAACTTTGAGAAATGAGAGATCTACCTTTTTACCTATCCATGCCTCTTCTGGAATTCCACCATCCAGAGTTGTAGAGGGTCCTCTGTTAATCAGGTAAAATGCAGTGTCCATAGCTTCTGCCCAAAACTCTAAGGACAAACCAACATGCAATCTCATACACCTTGCACGCTCCATGATTGTGTTGTTCATCCTTTTAGCAACTCCATTTTGCTGAGGTGTTCTTGGAATCATCCTTTGCCTGTGGATTCCATGCATATACCAATACTAGTTGAACTTATAGCTGTAGAACTCACCACCATTGTTAGATCTCAGGCACTTCAATCTCTTGCCTATTTTATTCTCAACCATAGCTTTCCAAATCTTAAAAGTGTCAAAAACACCATATTTCTTCTTTATATAATATACCCATACCTTTCTTGTAGCATCATCTATGAAAGACACATAGTACTGTGATCCTCCAATAGAAGCAACTTAAGCTGGCCCCCACACGTCTGTGTGAACAAGCTGCAATTTGTGCTTCTTCTTTGTTGACCCAGTCTTGAGGAAACTCACTCTCTTCTATTTTCCAAAAATACAGTCTTCACAGAAATCTAGATCTATGCTTTTCAAATCTAGAAACATACCTTTTGACTTAAGAATTGTCATTCCCTTCTCACTCATGTGGCCAAGCCTTTAGTGCCACAACTTTACATCTACATCTGAAGTAGATAATATAGAAGGAAAATTGTCAGTAATACAATTACATAAATAGAGAGTACCTACTCTCTTACCTCTGGCTATTACAAGTGCACCCTTGGAAACCTTCCAAGCTTCTGCTGTGAGAGTTACTATACAACCCTCATCCCCTAACTTTCTTGCAGAAATCAAATTCCTCTTCAGGCTGGGAACATGCATGGCATCTCTCAACACCCATGTGTTGCCATTCTGAATTTTTAACTACACTTTACCTTTGCCAACAATTTTGCAAGGCTCATCATCCCTTAAATAAACTATTCTAAAATCTCCATGGACATAGTCACTAAAATATTCTCTATTGGGGGTTGCATGGAATGATGCACCAAAATCTAAAACCCAAGATTCTATATTATTATGCAAAGAGAATATAAGCGCATCTTGTGCAATACCTGTAACTTTTGCTTCTTCTTTACCTTCATGTTGTCTATCTTCTTTAGGCTTTGACCAGCAATCTTTGCTTATGTGCCCTATGTTTCCACAATTCCAGCAGGCTGTCCTCCTGCCATTTCTGGATTTAGATCTTCCTCTCATCTTTGACTTAGACCTTGATCTTCCTTTCTTGCTCTTCTCTTTTTTTCTTCCCCTGCTCTCAAAACTTAAATCATTCCCTGATGTCTCCTCTGTGCTTTTCTTGCAAATTTCTTCATTCAAGATTACACTAACCACATCATCTCCTTTTAAAATATTTGAGGCAGATGCAGTATTACTAACTTCCATTACCAAGCTATGCCAGCTTTCTGGTAAAGAGCATAAGATTAATAGAGCTTTAATTTCATCATCAAACACTATTTTGACTGAATTCAATTGATTCACAATACCATGGAAATAATTTAGATGATTAGATACAGATCCGCCTTCTTGCATTTGCAAATTAAATAACTGCTTCATAAGATATACCTTATTTGAAGCTGAGGGCTTTTCATATAAATTTGCTAAAGTAGTCATTAACTCTACTATAAACTTTACCTGTGATAAATTAGATATCATAGTAGATGCTAGACTCAATCTTATAGATCCAAGAGCCTTTCTATCAAGAACTTCCCATTCTTCATCATCCATGTCTGTGGGCTTCTTTGTAGCTCCACCTAACGGTAAGTATAGCTCTTTTTGATATAGATAATCTTCTATCTGCATTCTCTATAATTGGTAGTTCTTGCCATTAAACTTCTCCATTCTCAGTTTACTTTCTTCTGCCATTGTTTCTCTCACTCAAACAAAAATCCCTATGAGTAACCTGTAATCAATACACACTAACCAGATCTGAAACACCTGTTAGTCAACCTGAGCTCTGATACTACTTGTTGGTATCAAGCTCAAGAACTTGCAACCTAGCTCTGATACCACTTATTGGGGATCAACCAACGACATTGATTACAATATGAAAGCAATTAAACATGGAATTAAAACCAGAATGATAAGTAACTAGAATGATAAATAGCAAAGAACAAGAGATACAAGAAATCACCCTGAAAACTTGTATTAAAATCTTTACAGAAGGAATTACAATTGAAGAAACTTCTTTTCTTCCACACCTCTCTCAGATGTATAGATCTCTTCCTAGATCTCTTTCCCTCAAGAGTTCTCTCTCTCAATTAAAATCAATTCCAACAACCTGGATTGATTCACATATACAAATATTGTACTATCCAATTAAGCTATGAAGATCTATCCTATTATATAACAATATAGGAAACATGAGCATGCACTTACAACCAATAGATGCACCTCCTAAACAAGGGCTCTAAAATAGTCTTACTAAAGATAGAGACGCGGACTTAAGACTATGAATTAATCCTATCATGCAAACATTCTATTCTATCCATGGAAATAGATTTCTAGATGCACAGGTGACCGACATCAGTCCCTGCCTGTCTGCACCTGACCGACGTTGGTCGATCCATGATCGACGCCGACATCTCTTAGTTGACTCCTGATCGACGTCAGTCGCTCCTGATCGATGCCAATGATTGTGTAGTTCCAACAACCTGCAACTTGCTGATTTGGTGAAGCTTTTAGCTCTACACCTTAACAATCTCCCACTTAGAGATAAACAGCTGCACTAGTACCTGTACAACAACATCTTCTAGCTCCTCCATCTTCAAACTCAAATATGAAGACCAACAAAAGTTTAATGAAGATTTAACTTCTCCTTTGTAATCAGCTTGGTTAACATATCCACAAGATTCTTATCTGTATGAATCTTCTCCAGCTTCAACTCACCATCCTCCAATACCTGTCTAATGAAGTGGTACCTAAGCTGTATATGCTTGATTCTTGAATGAAAGGCTAAATTCCTAGCCAAATAGATTACACTCTGACTATCACTGTATAGTCTACAACTCTCTTGCTCCTTTCCAAGCTCTTCCATAAACTGTGTCATCCATATCATCTCTTTGCTAGCCTCTGTGACTATAATATATTCTGCTTCTATAGTTGACAAGGCAACAACCTTCTACAACTTTGATATCCAGCTAACCGCTGTTCCACCAACAGTGAAAACATATCCTGTGGTGCTCCTCCTGCCATCCAAATCACTTGTTATATCTGAATCTACATAACCATGTAGATAAGTGTTAGAACCTCCATATCACAAATGACTACTGTTGGTTCCTCTTAGATATCTAAGGATCCACTGAACTGCTTTCTAGTGTTCCTTCCCTAGATTGGCCATATACTTACTTACAACTCCCACTGCTTGGGCAATATCAGGCCTAGTATAAACCATTGCATATATTAAACTTTCTACTACAGAAGCATATGGAACTTTCCTCATGTACTCTACCTCATCATGTGAATTAGGACATTGTTCTTTACTCAATTTAAAATATCCAGCCATAGGTGTGCTTACCAATTTTGCATCTTGCATATTGAACCGTTTCAACACCTTGTCCACATAATCCTCTTGAGACAAAATCAACCTGTAATTTTTCCTGTCTCTCTTGATACTCATGCCAAGGATTTTATTTGCTGCTCCCAAATCCTTCATGGCAAATGTGTGAGCCAATTTCACCTTAAGCTTAGAGATATCCTGCATGTGTGATCCTGCAACTGGCATATCATCTACATACAATAATAGAATAATATATCTACCATTATCCAATCTCTTAAAATACACACAATAGTCAGATTGACATCTACTGTAGCCATGCTCAGTCATAAACCTGTCAAACTTTAAATATCATTGCCTAGGAGCTTGCTTGAGACCATACAAGCTTTTCTTCAATCTACACACTAGCTTCTCCTTACCTTTGACCTCATATCCTTCTCGCTGTTCCATATATATTTCTTCATCTAAATCTCCATGAAGAAACACTATCTTAACACCAAGCTACTCAAGATGCAAATCCTCAATAGCAACTAAAGATAGTACAGTCTGTATAGAAGTCATTTTAACAACAGGAGAAAAAATCTCACCAAAGTCAATACCTGGTTTCTGTGTAAATCCTTTCACTAATAACCTGGCCTTATATCTCATCTGTCCATTCTCACCTTCCTTCAATATGTAGATCCATCTGTTCTTCAGTGTCTTCTTCCCTGTTGGCAACTCAACCAAATCCCATGTTTGGTTCTCTTTCAAGGAATCAATTTCCTTATTCATGTCTAGCTCCCACTGAATCTTGGATTCTACCTGTATTGCTTCATCAAAACTCTCTGGTTCTCCACCATCAGTTAGCAATAAATAGAATAATGAAGGGGAATATTGAATTGGAGGTTTACTTACTCTTTTTGACCTTCTGATGGGCGTCTGAGACTCATTCACAACACGCTGTCCACCCAAATTCTTTGATAGTGACCAACCTCAGTCACCTCCAGGCCTGTAACTAGCTGACATTAGTTCTTCCTGACTGACATCGGTTCTTGCCTGGCCGATGGTGGTCACTGTCTGATCGACATTAGTTCCTGTATTGCCAATGTCGGTTCCTGCCTGACCGACATCGGTCTATGTGTTTTCCTATCTGTGATTATTTCTTTCCACAAGCTCATTTTGGACCGTCACCTCGTCTGATTCTCCATTGCTCTGCCCAGATTGATTTAGCTTCTTGAGATGATCACTATACATCACTTTTTCATTGAAAACAACATCACGGCTCCTAATTATCTTTTTAGTTCCTAGATTCCAAAATATGAATCTAAAATCATTAGAGCCATAGCCAATAAATGTGCACCTCATAGACTTAGCATCCAACTTCTTTCTATTTTCCTAATCAACATGCATAAAGGCTTCACAACCAAAAACTTTGAGAAATGAGAGATCTACCTTTTTACCTGTCCATGCCTCTTCTAGAATTCCACCATCCAGAGCTGTAGAGGGTCCTTTGTTAATCAGGTAAACTGCAGTGTCCATAGTTTCTACCCAAAAATCTAAGGGCAAACCAGCATGTAATCTCATACACCTTACACACTCCATGATTGTTCTGTTCATCCTTTCAACAACTCCATTTTGCTGAGGTGTTCTTGGAACCATCTTTTGCCTGCAGATTCTATGCATATACCAATACCAGTTGAACTTGTAGCTGTAGAACTCACCACCATTGTCAGATCTCAGGCACTTCAATCTCTTGCTTATTTCATTCTCAACCATAGCTTTCCAAATCTTAAAAGTGTAAAAACCATCAGATTTCTTCTTTATACAATAGACCCATACCTTTCTTGTAGCATCATCTATGAAAGACACATAGTACTGTGATCCTCCAATAGAATCAACTTGAGCTGGCCCCCACATGTTTGTGTGAACAAGCTGTAATTTGTGCTTCTTCTTTATTGACCCAGTCTTGAGAAAACTCACTCTCTTTTGTTTTCCAAAAATACAGTCTTCACATAAATCTAGATCTATGCTTTTCAAATATGGAAACATACCTTTTGACTTAAGAATTATCATTCTCTTCTCACTCATGTGGCCAAGCCTTTGATGCCATAACTTTGCATCTACATCTGAAGTAGATAATATAGAAGGAGAATTGTCAGTAATACAATTACATAAATAGAGAGTACCTACTCTCTTACCTCTGGCTATTACAAGTGCACCCTTGGAAACCTTCCAAGCTTCTGCTATGAGAGTGACTGTACAACCCTCATCCCCTAACTTTCCTATAGAAATCAAATTCCTCTTCAGGATGGGAACATGCATGACATATCTCAACACCCATGTGTTGCCATTCTGCATTTTCAGCTGCACTTTACCTTTGCCAACAATTTTGCAAGGCTCATCATCCCCTAAATAAACTATTCCAAAATCTCCATGGACATAGTCACTAAAATATTCTCTATTGGGGGTTGCATGGAAAGATGCACCAAAATCTAAAACCCAAGATTCTATATTATTATGCAAAGAGAATATAAGAGCATCTTGTGTAGTACCTGCAACTTTTGCTTCTTCTTTACCTTCATGTTGTCTGTCTTCTTTAGGCTTTGACCATCAATATTTGCTTATGTGCCCTATCTTTCCACAATTCCAGTAGGCTGTCCTCCTACCATTTTTGGATTTAGATCTTCCTCTCATCTTTGACTTAGACCTTGATCTCCCTTTCTTGCTCTTCTCTTTTTTCCTTCCTCTGCTCTCAAAACTTAAAGCATTCCCTGATGTCTCCTCTGTGCTTTTCCTGTGAATTTCTTCATTCAAGATTACACTAACCACATCATCTACTTTTAAATTATTTGAGGTAGATGCAGTATTACTAACTGCCATTACCAAGCTATGCCAGCTTTTTGGTAAAGAGCGTAAGATTAATAGAGCTTTAATTTCATCATCAAACACTATTTTGACTGAATTTAATTGATTCACAATACCATGGAAATCATTTAGATGATTAGATACAGATCCACCTTCTTGTATTTGCAAATTAAATAACTGCTTCATAAGATATACCTTATTTGAAGCTGAGGGTTTTTCATATAAATTTGCTAAAGTAGTCATTAACTCTATTGTAGACTTTGCCTGTGATAAATTAGATATCACAGTAGATGTTAGACTCAATCTTATAGATCCAAGAGCCTTTCTATCAAGAACTTTTCATTCTTCATCATCCATGTCTGTGGGCTTCTTTGTAGCTCCACCTAATGGTAAGTATAGATCTTTTTGATATAGATAATCTTCTATCTGCATTCTCCATAATTGGTAGTTCTTGCCATTAAACTTCTCCATTCTTAGTTTACTTTCTTCTGTCATTGCTTCTCCCACTCAAACAGAAATCCCTGTGAGTAACTTGTAATCAATACACACTAACCAGATCTGAAACACCTGTTAGTCAACCTGAGCTCTGATACCACTTGTTGGTATCAAGCTCAAGAACCTGTAACCTAGCTCTGATATGACTTGTCTGGGATCAACCATCAATGTTTATTACAATATGAAAGCAATTAAACACAGAATTAAAACCAGAATGATAAGTAACTAGAATGATAAATAGCAAAGAACAAGAGATACAAGAAACCACCCTGAAAACTTGTATTAAACTCTTTACAGAAGGAATTACAATTGAAGAAACTTCTTTTCTTCCACAACTCTCTCAGATGTACAGATCTCTTCCTAGATCTCTTTCCCTCAAGAGTTCTCTCTCTCAATTACAATCAATTCCAACAACCTAGATTGATTCACATATACAAATATTGTACTGTCCAATTAAGCTATGAAGATCTATCCTATTATATAACAATATAGGAAACATGAGCACGCACTTACAACCAATAGATGCACCTCCTAAACAAGGGCTCTAAAATAGTCTTACTAAAGATAGAGATGCAGAATTAAGACTATGACTTAATCCTATCATGAGAACATTCTGTTATGTCCATAGAAATAGCTTTTTGGATGCACAGGTGACCGACATCAGTCCCTACCTGTCTGCACCTGACCGATGTCGGCCGATCCATGACCAACACTGGCATCTCTTAGTGGACTCTTGACCGACGTCGATCGCTCCTGATTGACGCCGGTGACTGTGTAGTTCCAGTAACCTGCAACTTGCTCATTTGGTGAAGCTTTTAGCTCCACACCTTAATATTTTAGATAGATTGATGATGATAGTAATGTTACAAGCTTGTATGTGAAATTATGGTTTCAAAGAGGGTTCTCAAGAATTCAAGAAAGAATAAGCTTGTTAGATTCAAAAGATAACTACTAATAGGATTGTAGGTTTGTAAAGAGGGGTTTAATGATGATTTAAGAGAGGATTAGGTTTCATTTCTAGTCTCTCTCATTTTCCACTCAAGTTTCTTGATTGACTAGAGTGGAAGCATAAACTTGTAAATCAAGATATAGAGGTTTCAAACATGCATCAAGGTTTCAAGGGACTTATTAGTGGATACATGTAAAGGAAATTAAGGTTTAAACCATAAAAAACATGTTTTAAGGCCTATAAAAATATTGAGAGGCTAAAAGTGAGGTCTAAAAGGTTACATGCATATTCTAAGAAAGAGAAATGGTGAAGGTACTTTTAAGGCCCCAGAGTTTCTAAGAACCCCTCAACGGGGCTGACAAAGCCATCAAAAACATCGTAGAAGTAGACCACTCATGAATATAGAGGTATTGGAGATTTATTGATACCTCCACATAAATTACAGTCATGGATCATGATCACTTGAAGGGTGAAGTCAAATATTGTAGGTTTGAGATGGTATTAATAAGTATACATGAGTTGTGAAAGTTTTCATGCATGGAACCAATGTTTATAAGATTAACACTACTTTAATAAAAATATATGAGAGTATCCAATCATGAATTGAAGTTAAGATACCAATCATGATAAAAAAATTCATGGTACTTGATCATTTGAAAGAAGAAACATGCATATACAGGCCTACAAGCCTTTAGAAAGCCTAAAGGACTTATTACACATTGAAGTTACAGGTTTGGTAATTAAGAAATAATGAAGATGGTGAATGCTCTAATAAATTCATGCATACATAATATTTTATTAGTTTTATGACCTCAAACATATCAATAAGTTGGAGGGAAAGTCCTCATACAAGTTCCAATTATGGTTTCAAGCATACCCCAAGCATGTTCTTCATGATAGATATAGAAGATCTATTAAGAGTTATGGGGAGAAATAAGCATGTTTTGAGGGTTCTTATGAGTTTTCAAAGAAATATACAGCTCTTAATGAGAGTTTCATGGTTTCTCATGCCCTTTAAGGTATACAATTAGTTAGATATCCCTCTAAGACCTTGGCATATCTCTTGCAAGACTCTAGACCTTCCTACAAGACCAAACACACCTTCAAGCATCCTCCAAGTCCATCTATAGGTTGAAATATCAAATAATAAATATTGAAAACTCCTCAAGTTTAAGACCTAAAAATATAGTATTTGAGGTTGTAACATCAAGGTTATAGGTCTACATGTTTCCTGCAAGCCTTCATGATAGTCAAGGTTTTTTGAAAAACAAGTTGGTAGAAGATTAGGAAGTTGTAGACTTCATGAAGGGTTTATTGAGGTAATCAAGGTAAAAATATGAATATATGGGATCTCCAAAGGAGCCTATATTATTGGAATGATATCCAAAAGGATGTATGAAACTAAAACCTAACTTGTTAGCCTACCAAGGTAGGTCTTCACACATTATTTAACCTCAAATAAGTTACTATTAGTTCTTTAAATCAAACCCCTCTAGGTTGTAGCCCTACAAAATGTCTTAAGAGTTAGAATGAAGTCTTATTGAGGCCATAAACATGGGATGAAGATCAATAGGTATATTTCACAAATTTCATGGGTGATATGACTAAATACAATATGATGATGAAAGTTGTAGGTGATATTGTTGAAATTACAAGGTTACAGGTTTGAGAAGGTCTATCATCAAGATTTAATGGTCCTAAAAATGGGTAAGAAAGTATTAATCCTATAATATTTTTATCAAAGTCTTCTAGGACTCTTTAAAGAGCTAAAATGAAGAAAACATGTATGCTAATTTAGATAAGGTTGAAGCGATCCCTAAGGCTACCAAGATGCAAGTTTTGAGTTGGCAGGTCTACTTAAGAAGATTGAACAAGTTTCAAGATGTCTTGGCTAATGTTGGAGAAATATATGAAAATAAATGTGAAGAACCAACATGTTAAGGCCTAAATATTAAAAAATTATGATGGTCATGACCTCACCACCAAGTTTTGAAAATGTAACAATTGTTTAGGAGTCTCTTAAGGTTATGGAGGTTCCAAGTTTACAAAGAGAATGAGAGTACAAAATAAGACTGTCAAGCATAAAATATGGGTTTCTTGATCTCTCAAGGAGCTATCATGAGAAAATAATATTATACATTAACTTATCTACCTCTCTTAGAGATAATCACTTATATTTTAAGGTGAATTTCAATTTTATTATGATCTTATAGCCTATTAAGCATGACTAGGAGTGGAGATTGATGGTCATAAAGAACATGATGGGGTCTACAACATTGAGAAAATGATCCTATAAACATGTACTTAAGACAAGTCAACCTCAAGGTTCCAAATGGTGTATGAGGTCTCCTTCTCAAGTCAAATATTCAACATGTACAAGAGTTGGAAATGGGAAAGTTAAGGACATTAACATAATGATAGTCATGTTTTACAAGAGTGGATTATCTTGTCTACCAAATCATACATGTTCAAACACTCCAAGGGATAAAAATGGCAAGAGTGAATCCTTCTCCTCTGCTCCCATGCTCATCTTACACAAGAGACCATCAAAGTAGTAGGACTAGTGCATTGATGAGAGGTGATGCTCCTATTTCTACTTGTTTTCTCTATTAGATAGGCTAAGTTATGATGTAAAAATTAAATTTATGTAGTCTAGTAGTTATTTTTATCCTCTCTTGGCTCTCAGTTCTTATGAAAAGGGATATAAATTCCTTATTTTGAATCCCTCTACTAGGTATAACAAAATTCTACTTCTGTAAAGACTTGTAATGCTGGCTTAAAGGCTTTGAATTTAATAAAAACTAATTTTTACCTTTTATAAGATTGTATTTTATGTGAATTATTATGTTTTGTTGATTGCAACTTATGGTAGAGAGTGTTATCCCTTGTATATGTCTATTTAAATTCACCTTGGTGCAAGTAGGCAAGTATTTTTTAGGTCATATGTTATGTTATAACTAGTTATGGAAGTGATTAGTTGTGGAAGCTCACTAATTATGTCTTATGCAGGACCTTTTAGCTATTCCCTCTAGTTCTAGCATAGTCCACCACATTCATATGAAATATTTATGCAAGATAAGCCTAATTTGGAGATTGTGTAAGATAAATTCAATCTTTCACAAGTTCTATTATGCTATTATAAGCAGGTAGAGGAGATCCTCAATCTTGGTACATCAACTCATCTTCAAGTTTTAGCTTTATTCTTTCTCTTTTCATGAACAAGAGTCTTAGTGTAGCTTAAGTAGGATTTGTTATTTTAGGTTTTAGGACTACAACCTAATCTTAAATCAGGTCCATTATGGTTGAAAATAATATGGCCTTTTTTAGAGATTCACTCCTATCATAGGTCACCCAAAACCTAGGAATGTTTCCATTGTGTTAGTTGAAATAGGTCTCAAGACCTAACAAAGTGCAGTTCAACATGACAACAATTTATAGCATGCCCAATGGGACACCATTTCTTTACAAGATTGAATAATTTACTAATAATTTGGTGCTAATCTTATCAATTTATAGTTGTTAACACACATATCAAGCACTTGGCGGCTCTGAAAGGCATTCAAAAGATCCTAGTTTCATATTAGTACCTAGTATTTATGCCAAAATTAACCTCAAGGGCATCTTATATAGGTAAAAAGGTTAATTTTTTTTATTTACCATTAGATTTAGCTAAAAGGAAGAGATTTCTAAGGTTTGATCTAGATCTTAGACCCCCTTCTACTATCGATTCCCCCCAACACAACCTAGTACTATATACACATAATATTTTCACACTTTTATCAATTACTGATGCTTTACATCTTGCAAGAACCCATAACAACTCAATATATCTAAGTGCATGCCTTAAAGGTGCACCAGGAAAGGGGTGGGCATACCTTTGGTGCTTCATAGGATTATTATCCATTACTGTCATATTATTCCCTATCCATTTAGCTCCTAAAACCTTTCCCTAAGCTATCTCTCCTTCCTTGCACATTCCTCTAGTATTTTCCTCTTTCTATCCTTATTTCCCTTGATTAGTAACCTTTTACCTATTCAGTATGCTAGGTTAACCTAATCAACCTATCATAGTCTAGGGTCACTTTAGCTCTTTAGGACTAGTTTCTATCTGGCTGACCTAGCACAAACTTCAGACATTAGTTTGATAATGTGTTAGGTCAACCTAGTCAAACTCTTACAATCGACATGTTTGAGTAATTTTTGGGTTAGATACTCCTAGATATACAAGGTCATTTCAATCATTTCCATATGAAGGTAATCAAGAGTTATTATTCACTCATGCTTCTTCACAATTTGCTCTTCCAACATTCTACTTGAGGAGTCTTAGCTTAGGTTTCTTATTTGGAGAATCTTAGTCTTGTGGATAGGTCTTGGATGCTTTGGCCTAACAAGTGATCCTTATGAACCACAATAACCTCTTGCAAAGCCGCATTGGCTAAGGGAGAGATTGAGTCATGACATGTTCACATTTAGGTAAGTATATTCTAACTTTATTCTCTTCTCTTTTAGTAGATATAATTAGAATAAGTGTTGGCTCAAATAATATCACTCCTCATATTCCATGTACTAGGGTGTTGCTCATACTTAATTTATTTGAAGTTCCCTATACATGTATTTGATTGCTTTGAATCTAACCCCTTACTTTGTGCCACAAGCTTTAGTGAGCACTAGATTAGTTTACTTTTCTTGTTATTAGATTATTTTACTTTCTTGTTTATTATCATAAGTGAATATAGAAACCATAGGAATATTTTAGGTTTTATGTTATATTATAGGATTTGGAACCCTACCTAGCATAATGTGTTGTGATAGATGATACAAGAGATCCCCTAATTGGGTCTAGTGGATCCTCATATTGGTTATGCTCCTACTTAACAAGTGTGTGCCCTAATTAGAAGTATAAGTGTGATCTATTTTATCTGGTCCAAGATTGATTCATGTGTACCATGCAATTCCAATTGCATACATTTTTGTGAACCTAACATGAATCAAACCCTTATAAGGTTTTTTTCACTTAATTTATTCATTTTATCATTTTTATATCATATGTTTTGACTTGTTGGCTTAATTATATCAACCCAAATATTTTTCTCTATGTGTATGAATAGGCAATTAGATCTACTAGCTCAACCTAACACAAGTTTCCAACACTTTTCAAACTTTTTATTTATCCTTTTAGGTCAACCTAGCACATTTCCAACCACTTTATAACAGGTTCTTATTCAAGATTCATAGTGCAAGTTCCAGATTCTAGACTTCCAAATTTGTAGTCCAGTCAACTAGGCCAACCAACTTGACTTAACACATTTGTAGACATCTAGTTTAGTCTAATAGGTCAACCAAACTAACACTTTTTCAACTAGCTCGACCCAGTTCTATAGATTGGTCCAATTTTCTCCAAGGTTACAAGTTAGTTATCTATTTTATTTTCATCTCCAAAACACCAAGGTCAGTTCTTATTTTCTCTATTTCACTCTATTTTATACTTTTGTTTTGAAATTTAAATCTATTCATATGTACCAATTAGATTGGCCAGTGTCAATTTAGTTGACTATATATTTCATTTTAGTAGCTAGTTTTCTAGAATAGCTACATGCATACCTTATTTCTCATCTTATTAGTAATACTTTCCCTTTTCCTATCTATTTTACTACATCAACCACCTCGACTCTACATTATCCTAGACTATTTATACTACTTCTATTCATTGCACTAGGTTGACCTACTCAACCTAACATAGTTTGTAGATCTAGTTTTTCCACTAGGTTGACCTGGTTGACCTAGCTTTATTTTCTACTTCCCCTACTTTTTAGCTTAGTTATTCATCCTTGTCAATATGCATTCTATTCATTTTCTTTTGATCAAAATGAGGTCTTGTTGATGTTTAAAATTGTGCTTTGTTTCAGACACCAACAATGGGAAGTTTCAAGATGTGGGACATGCACCTTGAAATAACCTCCAGATTTTTAAGAAGTTGGTCTCTTCTTTATATTAAGTGTTGGGGGAAAAGGGATAGGAATTTAAATAGAAACACAAATGCAAAGAAAGAAAATCTAACTATGGTGATGCACCTGAATGTAATTTTGATCCTTAATCCTAAGAACAGTGCAAATATATGTAAGATTCAATTACATTAAAGAGTAGACGAGGCATGATCAATGTAAAAGATAAAAACAATAGAAACAGAGGCTCACAGCTTAGACTACTTTCATGATGATATAGGAAACATAAACAAAGGCACATAACTCTATCTTCTCATTAATTCTCCAGCCACATAAAAGGCATAGAAACATGCATAGTTACATAAAATTTACAACTTAAGAAAATATAATAAAGGCAAATGATATTCCTAATCACAGCTCTAGAAAGTCTAAAACTCTTGACAATAATTTTATCTGAAATTTTTCTCCCTCTATATCTCTCTTGGTGATCCCTACACTCCTCTTTATAGCCTTGGGTTTTCTCCAAATGATACAAGAGATTACATTATATAGAGGCTTGAAGGAGGCTTGGCACTTTGTCCCATGAAGTGACCCATTCGGTGCATTCAATGCCTTAAATGAATTCTAGTCTTGTCAAGAAGGGCCATGTTGGAGCAGGGTGGCTGCCTTGACTGTGGCATGTCGATTCATGTCTAGTGCCTCCTCTTGAGCCTAAATCTCTCATTCCATCACCTGCTTAGCCACGCAACTGTCTATCCTGCCTTTATCTCATAGGGGACAAACAAACGACACTTTCAATGTTTGCAGGCCCCAGCTATCTACTTGGTGAACTTCTCCATCTACTAGAAATAACTCCCACTGAGTATCCCTCTTCATCTCTTCCTCCTCTTGATCTTGGCCTTAGGCTTTTTCAAATGCATTTGGGTTTGTGATTTAAGTCTGCCAAAAGAACTCTAACTAAGCTGGAAGTGTCTATTAGAAGATAGTTCTTAGATTTTGAAATGTTCTATTTCCCTATAGTTCACTTGCTAAAATAGATACACAGGATGCTCTATTCTATTAAATAGAAGAGGAAACTTAGTCAATTCCATAAAAATCTTCTTATTAATTCAGGAGACACTAGAAGATGACACTTGTCATGTTCTGCAACAACTATCGAAGACATGTGGCATTTTCTGCATAACTTATACTCTTTTGTGTCTTGGCTCAAGATCATTCTGCCTTTGACACTTGTCACCTTTTGCTTCCTCAAAATCTCAATATCTTGAAAGAAAATAAGACCCACAACATCTCTTACCAGAGTAACTTTAAAAGGAACACAGGGATAGGTGTCGATCTATGCTTACTTCAACAAAAGACATGTGGCAATCTCTACTACTCTTTATCTATACTATGGAAATGTTTAGGGCACATGTTAGGCTCCTACAGATGGTGACATTTGGTAGCTTCCATAGACTTTTTAGAAATAAAACTCAGGACCCACCACAGTCTTTATTCAATAATGAAACATGAAGAAGATCTTTCAGATGGCGACACATGGCATCTTTCACTTTTTTTGGGAAGATATGTGGCATTTTCTACTTCTTCTGGGAATGGAGTAGAAAGGGGCTCGGTAAATGACACTTGGTAGCCTCTAATTGAATGGTTTGCTTGCACATTACTACCTTCTAAAAGGGCACTTGACCCTTTGGTTTTTTTGGATGCTCCTTTGAACTGCCTGATTATACTAAGCCGTTGAACTGACCGATTGAACAAAAAAAATAGTTTAATGGTTCAACGGTTCAATGGTTTAACAATGTGCACCATTTACACATGAACTGAGGATATTGAACCAAGGCCTCAAAATAAAAATATTTTAGATGCCGACACATGGTGACTTCCACCCTCTTCAGCTGGGATACATGACAGCTTCTGTTGCTTTTAGAAAAGTAACACTGAGACCTTTCACTATTGCCACTTGGCACTTTCTGCCTAATCTTGATACTTAGCCTTTTGAAATCCTTCTGCTACAAAGAGATAAAACATGGGTGCTAATATGTAACTGTCGAGGCTGACACTTGGTGCATTCTGTTGAGTCACTATGAGATACGTGGCCCATTCTGACCAACTCATAGAAAATATGAAAGGTGCCTCAGATGATGACACTTGTCATTTCCACTTGAGAAAATATGCCTTAGAGGATGACACTTGTTAGCTTTTGCTTTACCCTGACACTTAGACAAAATGAATCAAAAAGGAAAAATAGAGCCCGTGCTCTATTTCAAAACTTCACCATCTCAGACCACAGTAAGCAAAGGAAAAATTTTGTGGTGCATGACTGAAAAGATAGAATGAAACGTAGAGTATATTTTTAATCTACAATTACTGGTGACCCCAAGGACTTTTGAGCCTAATCAAAAAGAAACCATGACTCTCACTAAATCCAAATCTCAAAATCACAGCTTCAACAATGTTGTCTGGTAGGCAGACCACTCTTCATCAGATAACCCTTGCTTATTTTGCAATTCATTAAAGGCTAAATCAAGGTTAATGATATCCTTTTGTGAAAAGTTTTGCAAAACTTGAACAATATCCTTCAATTTGAATTCAAGCTGGGAAACAAGAATTAAGACATCTACTTCAGGGACTGATGAATCATCCCTTAGACCCTAGAAAATTGTTTGATCATTCTATCTGGCCAACAACAATGGTTTAATTTATTCTACCATCAGCATGGTATCATCATCAAGAAATGGAGAAGGAAGACCTAATTGTACTAGATCTTTAACATGCTACTTCATCTCATTGATTCCTTACTTCATGACATCCAAAATCTCCTTGCAATTGTTAGCTTTAGAATTGCAACTGAGAACCTCATTTACTCGCTTAGTAGTGACCATTATGTCATTGATTCCTACTGCTAACAATGTTGTGTCTATTGCATCATAAATATTTTGCAGCAACATTTACGAGTTCGTTACTCTCTCAGAGACTGTAGCCAGAGTATTTACAACTGAACTCTCCACCTTTTTGCATAATTTTTGTGTATTTAGTAGGAAGGTGAGAGATGGCTTGAGCTGAATAATCTTCAAAGAGATTCTCTTCCACATGGATTCATATAGCTCCCTTACCAGACTTAATACTCTGACACTCTTTGGCCTATTGGCCAGCTCTAGTGTCAATTGTGCTACTCTCTATTGCTCTAAGTGAAATTGGGCTATTATGACCATGGTGCTATTTTATTCAGTCAGTAGATTTTGTTGTAATTAGGTAACCTACAATAGGTGTTCCTTACACTTTCCTTGTAGCGCTACCTTCTCATGCCTGAGGGTTGTCACCACATTCTTTACCTGTGTGAGCTCTACCTTTAAAGAATCATTTTGGGCCTGAACTGCTCGGTGAGTCTGAAGAGAAATAGTATTTTGCAATTGTTTATTCAAATTATCTACCTCATTATTTTTTTTATTGATTTATGAGGTCAAACTATCATAGTTTTCCTTTTCCTTGGCTAGCTCAGCTTCCATCTTCTATAGCCTTCTTGATATCTTCAAATAGTCTTCAATAACTACAGAAGTAGATTCAGTTAGTAGCTCAACTTTGTCCCATGGCTTGAAGAGTGACATGTTGATGGCCACAACATTCATCGTGTAATATTATAGCTACATCTACTCCATTGGCTTTATTATATTTGGCAACAAATGAGTCACCATCAATTGCTATTGGATGGGGTCAAATTGTGACCGTAAATGGGGTGTAGCCAAAGTTTTATTCTCCTTGATCTTCTTCTTCTCTCTTTGGGCTTCCCTTGCCTTCCTAGCAGCATATGCTTGGGTCTGGAAGGTGAAAGGAGAGGCAATGTGCCCACCTGAAAAAGGATGTCCCTGTGGTAAACCATATTGAGTAGTCAATTGTTGGCTATGGGTAGTCTGAGGGAAATGTTTCTTGGGAGCAGAAGGGGAGAAATGGGGTAATGTTAAAGTTTGAGATGGCACAAATGGGGCAAAGTGAGAAATGGGAATGGTAAAAGTGTTAAGGGAAGAAATAGACCGAGAAGGAGAGGGAGGAATAGTACTTACCTGAGGAATAATTACAGTACCCTATAATTGGCACTATGTGGTTTCTGTTTCCTCTTCTAAACCAAACTAGAATTGCACCCTCTTTCATTTCTTGGGTGTCTCTTCTTCTTGTTGCATCCTTTTTCATTCCACATCTACTTCTTATGGAGAACTAGGAATATTTATAACTGGGGCCAATGGGGAAGCTTGTGATGATGAAGGCACCACACTTTTCTGCATTTCTATAACACTAAGGGATTGAGGCCAAACTGGTACAGTTGCTATGGCTGTAGTTTGCTCTGAGGCTTGTGATTCCTCGCTTGACCCGGCCTTAGCTTCTTGCTCTTCACTCGGTGTTGGCAAATTACCTATCTCTGGGCTAGATACAAGGGAGAGATGACACTCATCCCATAGTTCTTCCCATCTTTCATTTGTATCTACATTTCTAAAAGAATGGGTTGTTTGACAAATTTCTTGCCTATATTTCCAATAGGCCTCTATCTTTTAAATATCCCAATCTTTATTCTTTAATGATCTCCTCAAGCTAGATGTCATTCTGACTTTAAGATCATAATCTCTCTGCTTGACATAAAACGTCTCCCATGGCCTATTCTGTGGGAGGGGCAAGTCTATTAACTCAACATAAAATCTAGGAATGCCTTCCCTAGGATTTCTTCTATTCTCCCAAAATGGGTGGCCTTCATGCACAATTTTGGTTACCAACCTATGAGTCCTTACCTAGGAGGCCATGAAACCATTTGGGTCATAAACCCATTTGTCTTTCATTAGAAGGAAACCTAGAAAGGCTAGCTTTTTGAGCAACACAACTTCTGCATCTCTGGTTTCCAAAACCATGCTTGTTGTCATCCATGGAAGATCATAAATTTTTATTTTTCTCTTCCCAGAACCAAATTCATTGTCAACTATGGAGACATGTCTGGTGACCTTAAGGAATGCTAACCTAAGAGTCAGAATCTTAGGTAGCAATATTGGTTCCCCACAAAATCCTTGGACTCTTATAATGGTATGGTGTGATCCAAAATAGAAATCACAAGGAATGGGGCAATTGGCTAGGAGATTTGAAACACTAGGGAATAATCTATTCATAACTAGTTTGAGGCTAAGGAGGCAAAAAGTAGGGGTGACAAATGATTCCCAAAATTTGTATGGGTCACTGGTCTTTGACAAAATGTGTGTCCATGCAGACACAGGAATGGTTCTTTGGAGATCAAAATCTGGGTCATACATATTAAGATACATATGTTGGGCAAAGAGTTCAAAGTTTTGAAAAAACATGAGGTGGAACAAATAGGAAGAATACCTGAACACTCCCTTTGATCTAAAATGGGCCAATTATTCTACCATCGAGAAAGCAATTTGTTCTAAAAAGTTGAGTTGATACTCCTAGGTTTTGTCATTGGTCTTCAATCTAAAAAGGATAGCCATTTGTTTTGCATACACTGCCATGTCATCTTTCATACCAAAGATGAAAGCCATCATTGACAATGCATCTTGGCTAGCCTGGGTGAATTGTGTTCTCGATGTAGGGAGTGTGGGAACTGTAGTGTCATCATCACCCATTTATAGTTCAGATCTCTTGAACCTTAATTGAGTGTTGATGTTTGTCCATGTTCTTTGCATTTTAGCAATAGTGGTAAATGTAGCTATACTATCATGATGTAGGGCTAACATATCCCTAATAACTTGTGGTGTGATTTGCACTGTGAATGGGCCTCGTTGAATGGTGCTTGAAGGTGTATGGAGCAAGTCTGCACAAAATTCGACTAGGTCAGGGCATGAATGCACACTTGTGATAATGAATTGAGCCAGTTGTGAGGTCCATATCCTCATGGCATATGTTTCATATTACCCTACTCTGGCCCTTTATAGACACCTTTGATGTGTTCCTTCTCTAATATTTTTGCTACTTGCTCTCTAAAGAATTAGATCCATGATGCCATCCACATAATCTTTTATTTTCACTGAATCACTTGCTGGACCAGCTTTAGGAAACCTGGTCCTTGGATAGGCCTTCAATGGTTGTGTGAGATCTGAAGTATATAATTTACTTGCAAGAAACTTATCAAGGGATTCATACATCCCAGCTCCTTGTTGTGAAGATTGTGCCCCCTCCATCTTTGTATCTTCTTTTTGGTAACTTGTATGAATCTTTGCAAATCAGAGACACTTTCACTAAATCAATTTACTAAGCACAAAAAATGCAAGTAGCAAGATATTTTCACACAGCTATAAGAATGTTTGAGAATATGTAAACTTTAAACCTTGCTAAGAGGTATTTATTGACGTATCAAGTCTCAATGGCATTAACTCGGATAACCGTTAGCAAATCCTACTCAATCTTCCTGGGACAGTGAGATAGACACATTATGCAAGTGGCAGCGCAAGGTACCTTAGAGATTTCTAAAGATTTGGGAAACATTCAATGTGTCAAGAATTTGAAGAATTTGAAAAACTTTTTGAGCTACCGACAATGTGTTCAAAGAACACTTATTTTAAAAGAAAAGTGAGAAAACAACAATGGGAAAACAAAACAATATGGGAATGGGAAACTATCTAACTACATTAATCAAGTATATTTGCCTACCTCCTGGATCAAAAGGAAGATTTTTGAAGTATCCTTTATGATACAAAAAGTTATGATGCCAAACAGGTGATTGAATGGTATGAAACTTTGATGACTTGCTCTTCTCATTTGTCACCTTAATTTGCCTGCATCTGAATAAATCAGAGTCAAACATGTCCCCAACATATACATACTCTTCTTGTTCTTTAAAACTTATTGAATGGTGATTTTTTATGCTGTTGTGTAAGAAATCAATGTCTATTGGCTCTTCACCCTATGTTTCTTGACATACATCATTTTTTGGCTTATCTCCTTCTACCTCATGCTCAGGTTCCATTTCATGATCTTCCTCTTTGATTACTTCAAAAATATCATCTTCAATTTTATCAACCTCTTGAAAGAATAGTTTTGACATTTTGCAATAATTTCACATACTTATTTGAGTCTCAATGCTACCTTCTCCACCTGAAGCCAACTCAAAGCCTTCTTGAAGAATAGTGTAACCTGCCCCAATGACTATAGTGATTTCTTCTTCATTTGCACTCATGAAATCTTCTTAACTAGCCATGAACTGGGCATACTCCTCTACATACTTATTTGCTTCCTCCAAAATATATTCCTCTTTGAAAAGGGATAAAGAAGAAGAATGATGGTTATACATATGCGGAAGAGGAGATAATTTTTGAGCTAGAATCAAATGATCCTCTTCTTTCCATTTGTCCATAACTTCATCTATATTAGATGTAGCTTGATAGATCTCTTGGAGGGATGTAGATGGGGTGTGTTCAAATGTAAGATCTTCTGCTTGATCATCATCATGAGTGAGAGCAACCTCAACCTCTTCAAGGATTTGAGCAAAACCTTTCTCCTCCTTCTTTTTGCTCCATGATTCCATTGTTTGTTTCCAACCCATGACCTTGTGACCAGAACTTTTCCCTTGGGAAGAGGTATCAATTTTATCTTCTTCAAGATCCCTAGCTGGTTCATGATTTTCCCTCTTCTAACTCAGAATTTGGACATCATGTTGAGAGATCTAAGGATTGGTAGAGGAGGTATTTTTTGGTGTAGGCTCTTCTCTAAGGTCTAAAAGCTCTATCTCTCTTTCTCTAAGCAATCTCATCTTTTCCTCTAATTCCTCAACTTGCTTAGCTACATTTTATTGAAAGAGTCTTTCTTAGAGCTCATAGGAATCATCATAGAAGTGGGGAGTGCATGAAGGCTGCGATGAAAAAAAAGAAGCTTCTTGAGGAAGGGTGAGAGGGACTTGAAGGGAAAGTGAGGGTTTGGAGTCCACTTCCCTTACTACCAACATAGACTTGACATTATTGGGGAAATGATCTTGACAGGTTTGACTTGGCTCATGAGCAGGGGTTACGTATATCTGATATGAAACTTGTGGCAATGAATATGTAGGTTGATAGACTTGGTAAGGCTGTCTCTCATGAATGCTCAGCTTCTCTTCTAAAAATGCAATCAAGCCACACACATCCAATATCTCATATGTAAGCCTTTGCCAATTTTCTCTTTCAATGGGATCCCATTCACTTTTAATCAAATCTACTGCATTTCTTACTTGATGGATGACATGATTAGGAATTTCTTGGCCACACCCCCTTCTGTTGTCAAGCTCTAATACATATTTTTTATATCCTAGTAATGCTTTTTGAAGGTGGAAATGAGATTAGGTTGAGTATGAGATGTAACATATTGGGAAGATTGGGCATAAGACTGATATGGCTCATGACAAGGCTGAGGCTAGTCATATCAGACCTGTGAAGGGCAAAACTTATAGCCATATGCATCCTCATTGCTTAATGTGATTCCATGAGCAACCTAATATTGATTAAAAATATATGGAGGGGCATGAGACCCATAGCTCTGAGTAACAGAATTATACATACCAAACAGTGATTTCTTGATGATACCAGGACTGCTTAACTAGCTGATTCAACTCAGAGTCACCGTTGGTGTTGATAAAATAAAAACCTCCAAAGGCTGGTTGGCTGAAGAACACACCAAAAATTCTTCAACTCCTTGAAAGATTCATCCCACTGGGTGTGCCAAAAACTATTGATGTTTAAAATTGCACTTTGTTTCAGACACCAACAATGGGAAGTTTCAAGATGTGGGACATGCGCCTTGAAACAACCTCCAAATTTTTAAGAAGTTGGTCTCTTCTTTATATCAAGTGTTGGGGGAAAAGGGATAGGAATTTAAATAAAAAAACAAATGCTAAGAAAGAAAATCTAACTATGGCAATGCGCCTGAATGTAATTTTGATCCTTAATCTTAAGCACAGTGCAACTATATGTAAGATTCAATTACATTAAAGAGCAGATGAGGCATGATCAATGTAAAAGATAGAAACAATAGAAATAGAGGCTCATAGCTTAGACCACTTTCATAATGATACATGAAACATCAACAAAGGTACAAAACTCTGTCTTCTCATTAATTCTCTAGCCACATAAAAGGCACAAAAACATACACAGTTACATAAACTTTATAACTTAAGAAAATAGAATAAAGGCAAATGATATTCCTAATCATAGCACTAGAAAGTCTAAAACTCTTGACAATAATTTTCTCCAAAATTTCTCTCCCTTTATATCTCTCTTGGTGATCCATACACTCCTCTTTATAGCCTTGGGTTTTCTCCAAATGATACAAGAGATTACATTATATAGAGGCCTGAAGGAGGCTTGGCACTTTGTCCCATGGAGTGACCCATTCAGTGCATTCAATGCCTTGGATGCATTTTGGTCTTGTCAATAAGGGCCATGCTGGAGCAGGGTGGCTACCCTGACTGTGGCATGTCGATTCATGTCTATTGCCTCCTTTCGAGCCTAAATCTCTCATTCCATCACTTGATTAGCTGCACAACTGGCTATCCTATCTTTATCTCATAGGAGACAAATAGACAGTGCTTTCAATGTTTGCAGGCCCCAGATATCTACCTGGTGAACTGCTCCATCTACTAGAAATAACTCCTACTGAGTTTCCCTCTTCATCTCTTCCTCCTCTTGATCTTGGCCTTAGGATTTTTTGAATGCATTCAAGTCTGCACTTTAAGTCTGCCAAAAGAACTCTAACTGAGCTGAAAGTGTCTATCAGAAGATAGTTCTTAGATTCTGAAACATTTTGTTTCCCTATAGTTCGCTTGCTAAAATAGATACACAAGATGCTCTATTCTATTAAATAGAAGAGGACACTTAGTCAATTCCCTAAAAATCTTCTTATTACTTTAGGAGATACCAGAGGATGACACTTTTCATGTTCCACAACAACTATCAAAGACACACGGCATTTTTTTCATAACTTATACTCTTTTGTGTCTTGGCTCAGGATCATTCCACCTTTGACACTTGTCACCATCCACTTCCTTGAAATCTCAATAGCTTGAAATAAAATAAGACCCATAACATCTCTTACCTGAGTAACTTTAAAAGGAACACATGGACAGGTGTCGATCTCTGCTTACTTCAATAAAAGACACGTGGCAATCTCCACTGCTCTTTAGCTATACTGTGGAAATGTTTGGGGCACATGTTAGGCTCCTACAAATGGTGACACTTAGAAGCTTTCATGGAATTTTTAGAAATAAAACTTGGGACCCACCATAGTCTTTATTCAATAATGAAACATGAAGAAGATATTTTAGATGGTAACACGTGGTGGCTTCTACTACTTTTGAGAAGATACGTGGTGTCTTCTACTTCTTCTGGGAAGATACGTGGTGTCTTTCACTTCTTCTGGGAATGGAGTAGAAAGGGGCTCGATAGATGACACTTGGCAGCTTCCACTTGAATGGTTTGCTTGCACCTTACTACCTTCTGAAAGGGCACTTGACCCTTTGGTTTTTTGGGATGCTCCTTTGAACTGCCAGATTGTACTAAGCCATTGAACTAACTGATTGAACCAAAAAAATGGTTTAATGGTTCAACACTACACGTCATTTAGACATGAACTGAGGCATTGAACCAAAGATATTGAACTAAGGTCTTGAACCAAAAATATTTTGGATGCTGACACATGGTGACTTTTGCCCTCTTCAACTGGGATATGTGGTAGCTTCTACTACTTTTATAAAATCAACACTGAGACCTTCCACTATTGCCACTTGGCACTTTCCACCTGATCTTGATACTTAGCCTTTTGAAATCTTTCCACTGCAAAGAGATAAAATGTGGGTGCTGATATGTAACCGTGGATGCTAACACTTGGTGCATTCTACTGAGTCACTATGAGATATGTGGCTGATTCTGACCAACTCATAGAAAATATGAAAGGTGCCTCAGATGATGACACTTTTCATTTCCACTTGAGAAAAGATGCCTCAAAAGATGACACTTGTCATCTTTTTCTTTACCCGACACTTAGATAAAATGAATCATAAAGGAAAAATAGAGCCTATGCTCTATTTCAAAACTTCACCATCTTGGACCACAGTTAGCAAAGGAAAAATTTTGCGGCATGTGACTGAAAAGATAGAATGAAACGTAGAGTAAATTTTTACTCTACAGGTCCCATATCAGAATCTTTTTTTATAGTCTTAATCCATTTAGATCCTATAGGGGGTGTTCATTTCTCTGTTTCTTTACCTCTCAAGAGCACCATCACTCTTGGGGCACCTCTTCTCCTCCATCTACAAATTGTAACATGGCTCAAATAACACCTCAAGATGAAGTTGATGGGTCCAATCCTTTCTGAACCTACCAAGGAACTTCTCAAAATCTTCAAACTAATGTGGGAGTAATTGACTCAAGTTTATTTAATAATACCACTAATAACTCTTCTTCTAATATTCCCTCCAACACCAATGTGGGAAATGTTCCTTCCAACACCAACCTGCCACCTAATACAACTCAATTATTACCCCAAGTGATTCAACAAGTGAACATTAAGCAAAAATCTAATATTAATCAAATGATGCAACTTCAACAACATTTGATCAATGTGGCTAATCAACCTCTAATCATGAGTCCTCAAGCTAATCCTAATTACATTCTTCCACCTCTTATAAATGCCTCAAGTAAAATTATTTGTCAATCATTAATGAATAAAAAATGCTTCAAACTATAAAAAATGATCCTTTAACTCCCTTTATTATATCTATTGACATTGGTAACATATCACCAACTATTAAATATGATGGGACTAAAGACCCCACCTCATTTATTAAATCCTTTGGTAATCTCTACAAAGAGTGGATCCAAACTAATACATTTGCCACTACTAAACTATTAGTCAAAACCTTCACTTGTGATGTATTAGAATGGTCTAATAAACTACCTCAACATTCTATTTGGCAACTTGAAGGTTTGGTCAATCCTTTATTTAAAGAGTTTCAACATAATGATCTTCCTGAAAACTGTTTTAGCTATTTCATAAATTCTAAACAATCTCCTAATGAATTAGCTCATGAATTTATTAAAAGATGGAAATCCTTAGCCCATAAAGCCAACCATAATATGTTTGATGATAACCTATTCAAACTCTATATCATAGCTTTAACTCTTACTCTTCAATACAAGGTTTTTTACCTTTGCTCCTTAAACTCGTAATGAAGCTCTTGATGAAGCTAAATGGAAATATTTTCTTATGAAGCAATTCAAACTTAATTTTAAAATATTTAAAGGATATTTCAAAACATCCAATGCTATAACTAGTAACACTTCTCAAATGAAAACTGGTGTTACCAAAAATAATATTTCTTCATTGTCTCACGTGGCTCTTTTGGTTCATCAAGTGAGACAATTTTTACCTCTTTCTAAACTATTCATATATCCTAATGCTCCTCCTAAATGTTATGATCCTAATATCTTTTATTGGTTTCATGAAAATGTTAGACATTCTCATGAGTCTTGTAGAAGGCTTGCTAAATGTGCTATTTCATACATGATCAATGATTCATTTGACCATAAAACCATGATTAAGCACCATCATCAAGAATACACTAACACTTTTCAAAAATGACAACCCTCTAAAGCCTATACATATAATAATAATAATAATAATAATAATAATAAATATTCTTCCCATAATAAATCAAATCCTAAGGATGTTTATGTAGTTGACACTGATTATGATCAATACCTTAACAACTCTTAATATGTCAATACAGCTAAGGTTAATTATCATAGGAAGCTATCACATAAAGATCCTGTGACCAAGCCTAAAAAACCTTGTTTAGAAGAATAATTGCTTAAAGATACTATCACTATCAATATTGATTCAGAAGCACCTAAGAAACAACTTACTCCTTCTAATCCTCCAACCACATCTATTCCTCCAAAGTCTAATTTGCCTTCTTCTAAACCTCATGGTTCCTCTTCTAAATCTCATTAGAATTTCCTAGAAGAACTTAACTCTATGTCATGTAAAATTCCTCTCATGGAGTTGATTCACACTTCACCTTATCATCATAAATTACTTATACAACAACTCTAAGAGATTGAAGATCCATCTTCTTTAGATGAAGAACCACCTTCTATTGATTCTCAACCAACAAACATTAATACCATTGAATCTATGTGTCCTTCCAAACCTTCCATTGAATTCCTTGAAGAGGACATGATTAATGATTAAATCCTCTTTTGTGCCAATGATCCACCCCTTTTCATCAAGATAGCCATTAATACCACCCTTATTCAAAAATTTATAGTTGATGAAGGTTTTGGTATTAATGTGACTTCTTTATGTCTTTTAAAACAACTTGGTTATAAAAAAATTCATCTTAAACAAACCCATCTTACTTGTCATGGTTTTGATAAGACTAATCAAAATCTAATTGGTTGTATATGGCTTCCCTTAACCATTGGTCTTAAGACCATGTGAACCAAACTCATTGATCCTGATCTTCATTTATCCTATAACATACTCTTTGGCCATCCATGGACTCATTAAATGAGGGCCATTACCTCTTCCAATAGTTAAGACATTAAATTTATACATAATCGAAAACATTATAAGCATGAAGCTGATCCCAACCCATGGATTATCTAATTGCCTAATCCTAAATCACAATATCATGTTCCCATGATTCCTAAAATCAATAGTGCTTCTCTACTTGAGTTCATCAATATGAATCCTAATTTACAAATTACTCTTGCATATTTTCATGATGATGAGCCCGATGAATTACAACACACTTACAATACTAATAAATTGACTCCATATATTTTGGAATGGCTTATACCTTTCCTCTTACCTAGAGATCATACTGTGATCTAGGAATTTGACTCAAGAGATGATGGTTAGTATTGTGTTAGTTCCAAAATGAGAACAAAATGAAATAAACACACTAATAACATAAAATCTCTAAGACTAGACACTAGGGAGAGCTTAGTTAAAAATCATGAATGAAACACACAACTAAAATGAAAAATAAAACTCTTTTACCTTCCTTAGATGCTCCAAAATGCTTGTTATGGTAGCTTGCTCATCTTGTGCTCATGAAGTCCTTGGCAATGGAAGGTTGACAACCTCCATCTCTCCTTGGCACCTTTGGCTTGTGGCTTGACTTGGCTTGTAATCAATTTTGCATTATAACACTAGTTTCTTGAAGCTTTTGTAACCAATCCTACATTATAACTTTACACAAATTAAGCTTAGAAATGATGTTGTGAGGCCTCCTATTTATAGTTTTTTGGATTTGATTAGAATCAACCTCAACCATCCATCTCAAGACTGAAATACGGTTGAGGATTACTTTAATTTTTGGAATTAATTTTGTAATTATCCTCATCATGGCATTGGAAGAAGGGGCAATTAAAAGGAATGAATGGCATCATGGAAGGCATTGATGAGGCATGGAAGGCATGAATCCTAAAATTTGTGGCATTTATGGCCTAGGGATGTCTTCCCAAGAAATGAGGTCACTTGATGATGTAGATATTCAATATTCATTTCTAAAAACAAATATTCAACAAGTTTCCATGGAATTATTAATTAGGCCTTGATTTGGGTTAATTAGCTCTTAGGCATGATTGAGCACATTATGCACAAATACCCAAATTGATCAGAATGTATGTTATTGGTCCTAAATTTGATTGGATTTGAAGTAAAAGTCTAAATCATATGTATTAGATGTATATTACCATTTAGAATGTTTCCAATAATAAATAACAAAGGCATGAGTCTTGTGCAAAATATTTGATAGGAAATAATAGTCCAAAGTACACAGGTGCAAATTTGGCATTTTGACTCGAAATGAACTAATCAAAGTTAGGTGGCCCATAGATTACATTACCCCATTTAGGGATACCCTAGCCAAAATTGGCATTTAAATATCATTTTCACATCATTTAGCATGTTTTAGTGTTTTTAAGCCAAATTGTACATTTTGGGTAGAAATTGGTCAAAAGCCAGGTTGGAGGTTATTGACGGCCAATTTGAGGTGTCTACAGTTTGCCCCTATTTGAGAAGGCATTTCAAGCTATAAGCACATCAATGTCTTCTCAAAGAATGAGAAATGGCTTGTATGCCAAAAAGAAGATGATGGTTAAATAACAAAGCTCCAAATGGTTTTGAGAAGCCTATGATGATGCCCCCTCGAAGGAGTGGTCATCACATTTGTTGATGGATGATCCCTAGAAAAGAAATAAGAAGAAAGGTAGAATTAAACCATGGTTGAGATTAATCCAAATGAGAAAATTCTTGTAGGCATTGATGTAAAATGATGTTGATTTTCCCAAAGGTGGTTATAATCAAGAATAAAAGTCAAAATAATTATTTGCCCATAGGTGGTTATAATCATTAAGAGGACTTAGATTGGCTAAAGATGATTGTGCCCTAGTTAGGTTTGATTAGCAAGTATAACTCAAGGATATAACCTAGAATATAGATAAAAGATGAGCAGATGTAAAGTGATGAATAAAATAATAAGATTGATTAGTGTGAATGATTTAGTTGTAGCTACCAATGAGGAGATACTAGTCCTGATTAACAATGATATAACTAGAATGGTCAAAAGACTTAATATTGATCAAGGGTGGGATGGAAGGATTTGCCAAGGTGATAAGGAGATACTTGTATGGATCCATTGATTATATACCTTTGTGAAGCTGATTTTTGCTATAGCATGTGATGGTAGGCTTCATGATAGAACACCATAAAGACTATCCCAAAATATGCATAAGGACTGACTCCTAATATCCAATAAACACTTGAAAATAATGCACCAATGATAGAAACCATGATGAAAATATTGACATATGAATATGGATAGACTCAAGAATAATGTGTGTAAAGAATCAGCCAATGAACACATATAGACTAAGTTGAGGCAACAATGATGAAATCAAACAAACATGCAAGTGAACAAACAAACAAAAAAATAAATAAACAAATAACTTGAAATAAACAAACAAATAGAAATATTGAAAAAAAATCAAAAGAAAGCATCCTAACAATGACAATGCCCTACTAACGTGGATTGAGGATAATTGACTAAGCTTAGATAGGATAAATATTTTTAGATTTTGAAATATTATTAATGTTTTTGGCATTTTGAGGTATCTTAACTTGTTAGATAATGACAAGATACCTACTCACAAAATGATGAGAGCATATAGAAAGGGGGACTAAGGTGACCTCAACATGAATTGAGCATGACCCACATAGTCCAAAAATGACCTCAAGTCATAGTAATTCCATCCACACAAAATATGAGGAAAAACCAACTAGGTCCCAACAAGTTATCAAATCTGTTAAATGGCCATACAAATGAAAACAATAATGCCAAGGTGATATGGCAATGCATGGTAAACAATTATTTCTCCTAGTTTGCCCATAGGAAATTATAACTAGGAGACAATGACATAGGTCAATGATACTAATTTACCCATAGGTGGTTATAATTAGTAGCAAGACTGGTAAAACACTGATTTTCCCATAGGTGGTTATATTCAGGATCACATAAACAAACTTGATAGGATGAAAGATATCTTACCAGATCAACTGTCACACTACTTTCATAGACTATCATTATAAACATGAATTGGATTGATTGTTGAATCTGATTGGAATCTCCCCGAAAAAAAGTGTGAGAAGAACCAAATAAACCAAGATCACAATAGGATTGGGTCTGATGACTAAAAATAGGCTTTGGTTTAGATAGGAATTGAATGATAAGATGGTATGGTCTTGATTAGGATAATGATGGTTTGATAATTGGGTTAAAATGGTAGGAGGATTTTCCCCCAAGTGATGGGGTGAATGGTAGGAGTATGTGACAATGGCAAAAGGATATGTAACAATGATAATGACATGGCAATGTGAAATAGTATGGTAAATATTTTTGGCCTAAGTATGGTTTTTTATTCTATTGTTCCTATTGATGGGGAGATGCACATCCTAATCAAAAAATGATACAAATAGAATACTTGATCATGTTAATTACTATCCTACACCTCATCAGAATAGCTACTCTGTTAATAACTTGATGCAGATCTAGATGTCGAGAATGTTGTATTTTTCCTTGGTCATTGATTTTGATTCCTTCAAGTGTCGAGACAAGGTATCATTGTAGCCTTTGCAAAGGAAAGTGTGACCATGGATGGTAAACAAGGACAAATAATGGATGGTAGTTTTTATTGTGAAACGGAATGATAGATGATAATGGAATGTGGAATGGTGGGGAAACAAATAAAGATTAGGCTTTTTAGTCACATGTAATGTTGTTGATGCTGAATTCAACATAATTTTGGTTATGGTGGGGAAGAAGACTTATTCTCTTGAGAGGACCACCATATTTTTTTGTTTTTTGGGCTTGAGAGTAGCTACCATTTGATTAGGTTGTAGATAGGAAGATATTTTTATTTGATCTTTGATTTTATCTTCATCAATCAGTGAAGAACCTTTGTGCTCAACGATTGGTGCCTTAATGAGGTTTTCACCAATGAAGTTATCTTGATTGTCCCGTAGTAACTTTGAGAAGGTTTCACTAATAAACATTGGATTTTGACTTTGACTATCTTCTAGCACTTCCAAAAAAGTGTCACTAAAAGGGGCTGCGTTTGATCTTTGCCTATCCCCTAGTGCCTTCAAAAAGGTTTCACTAGAAGAGTGTTCTTCTGCTACATGAATGTTGTCTTAGCCTCCTTGCTCTTCTTCAAATACTATATCACCATTGATGTAGTTCAAAAGAGTGTGATTTTGTTGATCCCAATTAACACTTGTGGGAGATGGAATGTCAATAATATGGCTATCTTGGTTGATGGTAATGGCCTGTGGAATAGTAATGGAATGGGTGTTGGCTGAACAATCCTTATAAAAGATACTAGGATAACTTATGTCAATGCTAAAGTACTCATCCTCAAAAATCATATAAGGATCACAAATTTATTAGTGAGGCATTTGTAACCAATGTTATAGCAGTCATGAACATATTCTTCTTATGAATTTGATTTTGAAGGAACTTTGAATCCAATGTCGTAACTAATGTTGATTCTGATTCCAATGCTAAATCTGATGTCAATTCAAGAATAGAACCTGACTCTAACTTTGATTCTTCATCTGATGGGTACTTTGTTATAATGATGTCTTGTTGAATATTTGGTTTTGGATAAGTAATGGCCTATGATGGCATAATGGGCTCCAAAAAGACTAGTTTATCAAAGTGGGACTTCTCTAGGATGGGAAAAAGGTTAAGAGATAACTCCTCAGAGACTAGCTTATCAATAGAAGGATCTTGAAAAATAGGCACATGTTTGAGGTAATGATTTGACCAAAGGTAGTTATAATCATTAAGAAGTGACTCAACAAAGACTAGCTCATTAGAGTGAGACTCCTCGATAAATGGTATAGGATCAATAGGCAATTTATCATAGGTTGACTTATCAAAAAATTGTTGATTCAATAGAAACATCTTGGATTGGTTGGTTCTCTTGGCCTTGGTTTCTAATGAGTTGGAAAATACTAGTTTTGAACATAGCTTGGTCTTTAAATGATTAGACGAGTTGAGGTTTAGATAGGATTGGTACTAGATGAGGAATTACTTGTAGTTGGATAATGGTAGGGCATTGGGGAGCATGATTTCTTGCATGAGCCAAAGGACAAAGTTCTGAGATGGTAATGATAGGGCATTATGGGGCTTGATTACTCACACAAGCCAAAAGACTAGGTCTTAGAATGATGAAGGGGTGTTGTGGAGCTTGGTTTCTCACACAAGCAAAAGGATGAGGTCTTGGTATAAAAATGATTGGGAATTATGGAGCTTGGTTACTTGTACAAACCAAAGAACTAGGTCTAGGAATGGTAATGCTATTACTTAGATATTGCAGAGCTTGATGGATTGCATAATCTAAAGGAGAGTTAGGGGTAGTCAATGATTAGATAGCAAAAGGACATTATGAAACTTGATTTCTTGCACAAGAAAAAGCATCCAAATCTTCCTCATAAACCATATCATCCTAGTCGTGAGTTGACTCATAAGCTAGTTCTTGACTATGTTCCATGTACTAATTTTTGTAAAGAGGGTATAAATTCATATACCAAATAACATTATCTATATTAGGTCTTCAAATTCTTCCTCAAAAGCCTCTTCATAACAATTAAGGTCTTGAGTTGGATTGTAATTTTATTCATGATTTTGTTCCCATGAATGATTAACATGAATCAGATAGAAATCTTTCTCACAAACCATATTAGCATCATTGGGGTCTTGACAAAAGCCATAAAAGTCAGTTTGTGCAGCCATTCTATCATAAGTCAGATTATAAGTGACTCCACCATAAGTGTAGTTAGACATATCCACATAAATGATGAAAACTTAAAAAAAAAAAGGCTTAGAGTTATACAAACTCTAAAAAACTATGTCCAAAGGACAAATGGTTCAAACTTGGTCTAACTTGGTCAAAGGGGTGGAGCTATATCTCCAAAATAATTGTGATAAGACTTGGCATAAAATAACCTAACATTAAATTTATAACATAAAATGTCACACACATGAAAGGTCAAGCATCTGAATAAAAATTGACATGTCAAAGGTCTAGGTCAAAGTGTTCCAAATAAGGTCTAAACTAAGAAAGGGAAAAGTTGAGTTGCTAGGTCTTTTATCCAAACATGGAGTCAAAATATAGGCTTAACCAAACATGCATTCTAGGAATTTTAGCCAAATGACATCAAAATATAGACTTGAAATAAAGGCTAATGTGATTTAATTTAATCGAACATGTTTGGAAATCACTTTGACATAGACCTGACACACAGAATCAAACACAAACATGATCAGTTGGCATAAGGCATAAGACAAAAGGCTCTTTGAGAAAGGTCGTGTTATCCTAAATAAAGACATAAACAATGATGAGGATAGGCTTTAAAAAAATAAACCATCAATAGTTTTCGAATTTGGGTAAATGATTAACCAAAGTTAGGCAACCCAAAAGAGAAAGATCTATGTACCAGCCCCTTAAATTTGAGGCCTAAACAAAAATCAATCAATGTTTTTGATTGTATAAGGTAGAAAAAATAAGGGGACAAACCCTTAAAAAATATAAAAAATAAACCTTAGAGGCATCAGCATAAAAGAGCCTCAAAATAGTTACAACATAGCCCACTTAACCAATATAAACAATAAAGATAGCATAACTAGCCTAAAGACAGTATATATGAAGAAGCAGAGAATACACAACATAAAATAAACCAGAACTAAGGAGAAATATTCTCCCATATTTTAGTCAGAGATTTAGTAAATTCATCCAACTTTTTAAAATTCTCATCTTTGTCCTCTATGGCTATAGTCTCAAGATCCTGCAACACAGAAAGATTAATAACACAGTACACCTAAGCATAGTGGAAATTGAGTGTTCTAATTTCTTCACATGACCCTTCAGGGTAGAAATATCATTCATGTAATCAACACCTTCCTCCATCTCATCAGCATCTTTCTCCACAAACATCCTTCCCCCTTCATCAGCATTATCCTCAAAATCACCAATAGCACCACCAAAAACATCAGTCTATTTGTTCCTATTCTTATCCTCTACATCTTTGGAAATCTCCTAGACTTTAATAACTTTGGCCTCATCCCCCTGGTTCGATTCTTTAGATGCACTCTCTAAATAATAAACAACTTTAGCTTTTGATGCAAGTTTTATAGCAATCCTCCTTGACCTCCTAACCCTAGAGGATAATCCCTCCTTATCCTTGGCAGATAGATTAGTTTTACTACTGGGTCCCACAAGAGTACTGCTAAGATTTTTAGGGGTCCCCACAACATCCTTCATAGTTTCCTCTTCCACCTCCCTAGTTTTCCTCTTCCTACTTTTCACACTACTTTTAGAGACTGAAGTGTGGGTAGAGGTCACCATGGTAGTCTTCTCATTAGATAAAGAAAAGGAAACCCCTTTCATCTATGAGAAGTATGGGAAGGTCAAGGCTCTTTAGATACAATAGTATCATTAGGGTTGGTATAAATTTCACCACTATGAGATTGGATAGGTTTAGGTGGATCCAGAGCAAGGTGGAAATTATATAAGCAGAGAATAAGACCCTGGTGTAGGGGAATGGGTTTCTTGGAGGGTTTTGTAGCTGACTTATATTTAACCCTAAAAACCAAATTCTCAAGGGAAGACAACATATAGAATGGGAAACTAATAAGAGAATTACATCTAGAATGATTCAGTAAAGGAAGATGATAATTGTAGAACCTAGTAAACTGCCCCTCTAGAGTGAAGTATTTCATGAGGAGGAAATGCATATCATCCCATGGCTCTGGTAGCTTGGCTCATTTGAATCTTCCCTAGTAAGGAACCAGTTCTTCACCTTCCCCAAGGAATAACTTTTGGTTAGAATGGTCAACCACTTCCAAACTTTCCAAGGTTAATTGAAAACTCAATGTTGAAAACTAGGATTTGACCAAACAAGCTAGAAAAGACTGGACAGCATGACAACACAAGACTAAGGTCCAAATGGTATATACAAAATGGTTTGAAACAAATGTTTTTGATATAATGGTAAACAAGTCTTGAAACAAATTGAGTAGACTAATAGCATAAGCATGCTCAAATGATGTGGTCAATGTTATGTTTCAAAGACTCAAAAGAAAAATGGTTTGACATGATTTGGGTAACATAACACTACCCTTTGCAACTCAAATGACACACACACAAACAAGTTTATAAAAAAGTTCAAGGCATAAGTGTGGTGTAAATGGCTAGCATAATGCCTCTTTAGACAAAAGAGTGATGTATAGAAAAAATAGTTTTGACATGGTTTATACATAAACAAACAAGTTTTAGTCTCAAAAATACCAAGATAAATGACCAAAATACACTAAGTATAATCATCCAAATCCTGATAATGGTATGGCATGTGGGGTGGACTAAACTATCAAGTTTCGAATGTCACTATGGGAATCAATTGCACAATGAATTTCATGCTAAATAATGCAAAAGAAAACCATGGATTTTAGGTCTGTATCACTCAGCTTGTTGTAAAAAAGTCTAGTCCTTTTTTAAACCACTACATCTTGATGTTCACTCAGTGCAATGTGATGTCCAAAGTGCCACTACGTCCCATGTGCAACTCTAAAAGAGTCGAATGAAGTCAATGCTGGGAGATGAAACCCCAGGTCAAAGCTTCCCTAAAGAACTTGCAGGAGGTGATGAAGTCCCCCTCATAATCCAAGATTTTTAAAAAAAAGCATGAAAATAGAAAGACTTTAGGGTCTTTTTCAGGATCACCCAAAATTTGATGAGTTTTTTGGGAGTGCTTTAGATGACTTTCTTTCTAAGCCTTAGACTAGGATACTTGCAATAAGAATGGCACTTTTGATTCCAAGGGTTCCATAAAGGGGACAAATGGAAGAGCATACATGTAACATCCCTCTTATTTCTAAACAAAAATTAGATCAAACAACTATTGAAGACAAAAATGACAAGTGTGTTCAATTTTAAGCCCAAATGAAAGATTTGGTGGTATTCATTTGACCCCTTGGTCTTAGTTGTAACTTTGAAAAATAATGATAAAAACACTTATTTAATCACCTTAAATGTTACTTTAAGCCCTAAAATAATTTTCTTAATTCATTTTAAATTCATTCAAAAGGTGGTCTAAGACATGATTTATCAAATTTGAAATCCGCTGGTTACCTGTTTACCCTTAAGGCATCGCCCCAAAGGAAAATATGTTAGATTAGAAACATTTTAAATGGATTTTCCAAATTTTGTAAAAAAATTATGAAACTTGAAGCTAAAATAATGCCAAATTCTAAAAATTTAGGAGAAAACATGTGATTTTAAAAATAATAATCTAAAACAGAGTCCATATGACCCCAAACTAAGCATTTAAAATAGCTCTCAGGTTTATGTTTTTAAGAAAACATAGTGACCGATGTTGGTTATATACCACTGACATAAAAAATGTCCAATTTAGATCTAACCAATGTCAGTTCTACTAATCGATGTCAGTTAAGCCAAGTAACTGATGTCGATATTTCCTATCGATGCTAGTTACTGTGTAAAACCATGGCAAAAAAAGGCAAAAAAAAGTTAAAAAATCAATTTGTAAGAGTTTTAAAGGTCCAAATGGATATTTTAGAGTTTCAAAATGATCTCTTTTAGGTGTGATATGCATCTTATCCCATTGGGCATGCCATATGTGATCTAGGAATTTGACTCAAGAGAGGATGGTTAGTATTGTATTAGTTCCAAAATGAAATAAACACACTAATAACATAACATCTCTAGGCCTAGACACTAGGGAGAGCTTGGTTAACAATCATGAATGAAACACACAATTAAAATTCAAAAGAAAACTCTTTTACCTTTCTTAGATGCTCTAGAATGCTTGTTGTGATGGCTTGCTCGGCTTGTGCTCATGAAGTCCTTGGCAATGGAAGCTTGACAACCTCCATCTCTTGTTGGAACCTTTGGCTTGTGGCTTGACTTGGATTGGAATCAATTTGGAATTATAACTCTATTTTCTTGAAGCTTTTAGAACCAATCCTACATTATAACTTTGCACAAATTAATCTTAGAAATGATGTTGTGAGGCCTTCTATTTATAGATTTTTAAATTTGATAAGAATCAACCTCAACTGTCCATTTCAAGATTGAGATGTGTGGTTGAGGATTAATTCAATTTTTATAATTAAGTTTTTAATTATCCTCATCATGGAATTGGAATAAGGGGAAATTAAGAGGCATGTAGGGCATCATGGAAGGCATTGATGAGGCATGGAGGGCATGAATCCTAATATTTGTGGCATTTATGGCTAGGGATGTCTTCCCAAGAAATGAGGTCACTTGATGATGTAGATATTCAATATTCATTTCTAAAAACAAATATTTAACAAGTTTCCATGGAATTATTAATTAGGCCTTGATTTGGGTTAATTATCTCTTAGGCATGATTAAGCACATTGTGCACAAATTACCCAAATTGATCAGAATGCCTATTATTGGTCCTAAATTTGTCTGGATTTGAATTATAAGTCCATGTCATATGTGTTGGATGTGCATTACCATTTAGAATGTTGCCAATAACAAATAACAAAGGCATGAGTCTTGTGAAAAATATTTGATATAAAAGAGTAGTCCAAAGCATGCATGTGCAAATTTGGCATTTTGACTTGAAATGAACTGATCAAATTTAGTTGGCCCATAAATTACATTTCCCTATTTAGGGATACCCTGGCCAAAATTAGCATTTGAATATGTAATTTTCACATCACTTAGCATTTTTTAGTGTTTTAAGGCCAAATTATGCATTTTGGGTAGAAATTGGTCAAAAGCCTAGTTGGAGGTTATCAACAGCTATTTTTAGGTGTCTACGCATACCATTCCTCTCATCGATGAGATTGCTTATTTTCCCCCTCCATGCAATGCTCAAACCCATCTTTACCTAAAGATGCTTTTAATTGCAATGAATTTGGAGTGGCTAAGATGTTTCAAGATCCTCTCATCATGACTCTTCAAACATTCAGTAATCTTGGGATTTCACAATCTGAAGATCCTGTGAAATCCTAAGCATGCAAAATTTCTCCCACATATGATGACAACTATATCATGGCCCAAGATCAATCTAGAGACTTTGATGTATTACATTATCAAAATATCTTAGATCAAATTCATGCTTTCAACCATGATGTACATACCATTTATGTAGGTAATAACTTATAACCTTAGGGTTACGTGCCTCCTCTCAATCCTCCTCTTATTGATTCTCCTTGGGTGGTAGAGCAAATCACACATTTTGAACCTCTAAAATTGATTTCATCTTATTTACCTCCTTTGGATTCTCCAATTGAATCTAATTCTTCTCCCATCATCTCTCCATCTATTTCTTCTACTCTTAAAATCACACTTATGCCATGGCAACCAATGCCCATTGAATACATTTTGAATATGATCAACATGGAAATCAAATTTTAGATTTAGAAATATATGTGGAATATTGTGGCCCTCTTCTTACCTTGCCTAGTGATGAAGCTACTTTAGAGTTGCTTTATGCTTAGGAAACACAAGTCCCACAATAACATCATAAACTTGGAAATTTTAAAAATAAAACTCCTCATTTTAATGACTTTGTCGTTAGCATTGATCCTAAATCTAATCAAATTTTAGCTTTATCCAATTCACCATAACATTTTCAATATGGTAATGGCATGCTTATTTAAGAAACAACTCGTATCGACTATGGTACTCCATCTTGCCCTTGACCAATCATAGTTTTCAAAGAAATTTCACCTTTTGAACATGATAATTTCAGCCTATTTTTCAATAAATTTCAAGAGGCATTCACATGGTCTTACCAAGATATGCCTACCATTGACCCTAGCATAGTGGTCCATAACATCATTACCTCACCTGATGCCAAAATTGTACGTCAAAAGCAATGCAAGTTTCCTCCCAAAGTTACCAACTTATGCCATAAAGAAAACATTGAACTTCTCAATGCTAAATTCATTTTTCCCATGGATTATTCTGAATGGGTTTATAATATTGTTCTTGTTCAGAATAATGTTATCATGGTCAATCTTTTTTTACATTGATTTCTATAATCTTAATCTTGCTTTTCCTAAAGATAACTTTCCTTTACCTTTAATAGATGCCATTGTCCATTCCATAAATGGATATGAAATGTTATCTCTTATGGATGGCTTTTCAGGATTCAATCAGATTCATATAACTCTTGAAGACTAACATAAGACTACTTTTACAATGGAATGGGGCACCTATTATTGCGTTAAAATGCCCTTTGGTCTCAAAAATGCCAGAGCTAATTACTAGAATGTTAAGAATCATATCTTTCATGATCTTATCCATAAAATTGTTGAAACATATATAGATGATGTTATCACTAAATCCAAGCATCACACTAATTATCTTTCTGATCTTGCCATAATATATACGTAATCATGTCAAATGCAAAAATGGATGACTTAGGTAGGGCTAATATCACCCAACCTATAGGTCTTCTTTCTTACTCACTCAATCCTTTTCATATATACTTTCATTGATTCCCAATCACCTGTAGCTTCCCAGACTAAGATTTTTGAGATTGAGGCAACCCTTTCAGACCCAAATCCATCCCCCTAGGTCTCATCCTCCTAGGAAAGTAACACCCAATTTAGATAGGAGCATAAAAAATTAGGGGTGTTCTATTTTCAAAACTATTGTCCAAGTTTACTTTAGCTTCAAACAATTAGATTTTCCCAAATTTTCATCTTTTCCCCTATCAGCCTAATGCAAGATCATCTAACCCACATCATCAATTTTTATATAAAGGCCATTCGATGTCCACTTAGAAGGGTTGACACTCATTTATAAGAGAGATGCAAGAATATAATCAAGTACACTCAAACATGACTCTCCATTCTTTGCATATAGCCTTATAATATTATTCAAATCTTACTAAAGTCATTTCACTAGTCCCTACCCAATTGAAGCACATCCAATATCGCATTCTATTTGCATTTATCATACACAAATTTCACCAACCACTTCAATTGGATAACTACATTTGCTTGATCCCTCTCTAGAGTATTGGTATGTAGGTAACAGGCCCACACATAGGGTGTGAAGTACATCCAGCGTATCCTTTAAACACTAACCCCTTTTCCCATTTACTAAAGTTTCCTTAAATTACATATAAGACATAGGCACATAAATAATTATCTCTATAAGGAGTTATGTTGATAGTTAGGACTTTAAATTTGGTACACTGGGTCATACTAAGTAGGCAAACAAACCCAAAAAAATTTTAGCTTTAGGATAATAGCGTCGGGGAGAACTATAACACCAAACATAGGGCTATCTAATTTTTATACTCCTATATAATCAAAAAATGAAGTCCAAGGATCTATTTTTGAATGTTTCTCAATACTACTCCTCAAATATCAAACCTTATCTCAGTCTAGATCAATTGGAATAAGCTAAGTTCTAATTTCTCTTACCTATTGATATATTTAGAAAAAAGGCAAAATACTATCTATTTACATAAATTATTAGGTTAATTAAAGAACATTTATTTACTAGTTTACATTGCTCAAACCCTTTATTTTCTTAGG
Organism: Torreya grandis; assembly: GCA_037957365.1. Lineage (NCBI taxonomy): Eukaryota > Viridiplantae > Streptophyta > Pinopsida > Cupressales > Taxaceae > Torreya > Torreya grandis. The sequence goes on from JARHVA010000950.1 coordinate 3,421,350, forward strand.
AATTAAACACCTAATTCCCAAAAAGAATAAAACACTTTGATCATCTCATCAAATACAAAGTTAGACTTAATCCTTTCAAACGTGTCTTCAAAGTTACATATATAAAATTGTTAGGATTCTTAGGCTCTCTCCATAGCATTGATGTTGATCTAGAAAATATTAATGTTATTATCAACATGCCTATCCCTCATTCTATTCCTGACATTCGTACCTATTTGGGAAAGCTTAGTGTAATTAGATGATTTGTTCCTGAGATGGATTATCGATTTCACTCCATCAATTCCCTTATATAGAAAGGTAAAGCTTTGGAATGGATAGATCCATGTCAAAAATAATTTAGAAGCATAAAAGAGTCATTGCTTCATCCACCTCCACTTTGTCCTCCTTCTAATGATCAACCCTTGATTCTTTATACTTCTTCCACACCTATTTTATTTGGAGCAATGCTTGCCCAATAATATGATACAAGTAAGGAGTATGACATCTATTACATTAGCCAAGGCCTCATCGATTATGAAACACATTATACCAAAGCTGAGCATGATTGCCTCACCATCTATTTTACAACTAAAAAGCTTCATCATTACATGCTTTACCAAACCACCTATGTCATTATTCATTCTGACCCCCTTCATCACTTCTTCTCTAAAGCATTTCTTCTAGGAGATATAATTGGCAAGTGGATGGTTTTACTTATGGAATTTTATCTTCACATCATCACATAAAAAGCTATCAAAGGGAAAGTCATAGTTGACCAACTTGTTGTAGCTCCTATTCCATCCACTTCCTCGCTTCAAGATGATCTTATCAATGACAATATTATTTACATTAAAGGTCTTAATCAAGCAATTTCTCTTAAATATTATTTTCATAGATTTACTACCGATCTTGAAGCCAATCAATCTAATGAACCTTCCACTCCCTCTGATACTACCAGATTAAAAGTAGTTATCAAGGAGCTCCCTAAAATCAATATTGACTTACATGAGGATACTTGGACCCTTCACTTTGATGGTGCTAAATGCCTTTAAGGAGCCATGGTAGGTTGCATTCTCACTAGTCCTCTTGGTAAAATACTTCCTTTAGCTTTCCATTTTACATTTGATGTCACCAATAATATGGCTGAATACAAAGATCTTATCTTAGGTATGAGAGGTGATCTTAATCTAGACATACAATATCTTGATGCTTTGTGTGATTCTCAACTCATTTACCATCAAGTTAGTGATGCCTATCAATGTAAAAGTGAAAATCTTATTACCTATCATCAAATTTTAACCACTCTTGCCAAGGATTTTACCTCCTTTGCAATTAAACCTATTCTTAGAGACCAAAATTCCATTGTTTATTCTCTTGCCTCTTCATCTTCTTTCTTTCATCCACATCAAGTTCTTTTTAATCCTTATTTTATCATAAAAATAATCAAATCTCTATCATCTATTCACCCTCTAGATTCCCTTATCTACCACATCAAAGCTATCACCATTCAATAATACCCATGGTATCAAGACATCATCCAATTCTTAGACCATCAAACTTATCCTCCTAACTTAGATTCTCATGAAAAAATGCATCTTCACAAACAAGCTTTCAAGTACGTATTTAGACATAACATCTTTTATTATCACAATGTTGAAGGTAAATTTCTCTGTTGTGTCATGCCAAATGAGGTTCCTCCTCTACTTGAGTGAGCACATGGGGGAATTTGTAGTGGTCACTATAACATATATGCTATAGCCCACAAATGCCTACATATGGGTTAATATTGGCCTACTCTAGAAAAGGATGCTATTGAATATGCTAAAAAGTGTAATCCTTGTTAGCTTTATGATGACCTCATTCATTTAGTGCCAATCAAACTTCAAGTTATTGAATATCTTTGTCCATTTTATACATGGGGATTTGATCTCATTGGCAAGCTTACTTGTTCCCAAGATGGGCATGTCTTCATCATCACTGCCATCGAGTACTTTACCAAGTGGGTTGAAGTCATGCCCCTTGCTAATGTTACCGGTCTTACTATATCTAAATTCATTCTCAACCAAATTATTTTTTAATTCAGAATTCCTTAAACCATCATCTTTTATAATGGTGGTAATTTCAAAAATAAACATGTAAAACAACTTTGCACCAAATTCAAAATCAATCACAAGTTTTCTACTCCTTATCATCCATAATGTAATGGTCAAGCTAAGGCCACCAATAAAATTCTTAATAAAATACTTTGAAGACAATTTATGAAACCCATATGGATTATCATCTTCATCTTTATCCTGCACTTTAGGCCTATTAGACTAGTATTCGTATTGCCACTGGGGTAACTCCATTCTCTCTAGTCTATGGTTCTGAGTTAGTTCTTCCTCTTGAAGTTGAACTTCCTTCTCTTCACATATCTCTTCATGGCATCATTATCAATGAAGACTTATGTGAGGTTTGCCTTCATGCCCTTGATCTTCTTGATGAATGTCATCTTTTCACCTTGCATCATAATCACCAATACAAGGCTCACATCGCCAGACAACATAACAAACATATTAATGACCACACATTTAATGTTGGTGATCTTGTCCTTAAAAAAGATTACACTTATTAAAAATAAGGTAAGTATGCCCAAAAATGGTGGGGCCCTTACTTAGTTAAAGATGTTCTTGGTCCAAGTACATATCCTCTTCAAAAATATGAAGGCCATGTTTTCAAAGAGCCCATCAATCAATTCCTTAAGAAATACTTTGCTTAATCATTTCCCTTCTTTTCATGCTTTATCTATATATATATCTAACATCTTTTTGTAGGTTACTTTAGCATGGGTCTCTCCCTATGCAACATTTCCTTTCTTTTCAAACTTTTAGTCCCCCCTTTTAGTCTTTTGGTTTTTTGATGTAACATAGTCTTCATTTGATTTCTTTTCAAACCTTTAGTCCTCCCTTTTAGTCTTTTGGTTTCTTGATGTACCATAGTCTTCATTATATTATTTTTCATTATATTTTTGTTTGCTAATTTTGATTTAGCACCCCTTAGGTTATTATTTTGTGAGTTTCTTTGTAAGACCATGGATAGGATCTGACATCCCTCACAAAATCACCATCTTTTATTTATATTTTCATTTTTTTATTGCTTGCTAATGTTATTTTGGCATCCTTTGGGTCTTTATTTATGAGGTGCTTTATACAAAGGATCCTTCACTTTTTGTTTATTGGCACCCCTTGGGTTTTAATTTTGTGAGTTTCTTGGTAAGACTATGGATAAAACCTAGCCCTCCTCATAAAATTAACTTTCTTTTCATGTTCTGTGTGATCCTTTTTATTTAGACATTAGCTTTTGCTTCTTTTTCTAGATGGAATCTATAAAAAATCTATGTTATCATGTTTTCCTTCACTTTCCACAGTCTTATGATAAGGAGTCACACCTTTTCTATCATTGTATTCCTTTTTGCCCTCTGTCACATTTTTTTTTATAATTTGAATAAATTCAAATTTGTTATATGTGTCATTTTCCTCTTGATTTCCCCCTTTCTTTCACCTTCACATTTGGATAAAACAAGGTTTAAGTCAAGATAGAACTTTTATTTCACCTAGATTTATGAGACTCTTAGACCCCATGCTCTTTTATTTTCTCTCTCTTAGCATTCTTGTCCAAAAGTTTTCAAATGAAAGTCATCTTTATCGCCCATGTTTGGTCTTCAAAATCCATATAGAGAAGGAATTTTTTTTTTAAAAGTTAAAAGCCAATCATTTGAAAAGAAAAGACAATGATATGTAAAAGGCAACATAAAAATCTTAACAGTCTAATCACACTAAAAGATGTGATTACTAGCACATCTCCTATCTCCAATCGAAGCTTAAACTCCACAGTCAGCTTCACATAGAGCTGAAGTCTTTTGGGGTGTATTAGGCCAATAGATTGGAATAGGGGATTTCAAAAAAAGCTATAGTGTTACCTACTTTCTCACACAAGTACCCAATCTTTGTAGTAGACCGATAAATATATAAGGGGTCTTAAAGAGTGAGGAATACATCATGGGGAGGTAGGTCCTTTTTACTTTTCATGCATATAGCCTACATGGGATGATCTATATACTCCATTTGTTAACCTAAGACTTGTGTAGCTAAGAGAAGTTCTTTAGATTCCCTAAGGTCAATATTTGTCTTTTTTTGATAAACCAAATTTAAGTGTATTGACTTTGATAAAGACTTCCTCTACCTTGGTTTTTCCTTTATTCTCCCCTTCACCCCATTTCATTTCCTCCCTTAATAGATAAATTGCGATTCCAAATCTATTTTCCCTCTATTTTAAATTCCTTTTTCTTCATTCCTTAAAAACATTCCAACACTACTTTGTTTCATTTTTATCTATCTTTAGACGCAAAAAAACATGTTTGAGAAACTATGGATCATTTTCACCATGTTCTATATATTTACAAAAACTACTTCTCTTTCCTTTTCCCATTTATCTTGATTTTATTATTCTACTATTACAGACACCTAAGTTCGTACCCTTTTTCCATTATTGCATGAGATGTGGATTGCTACTGCTCACCCAACCATGTTGTTTTCCCTTTTATGCATCCCCTTTTTCCATTGATGATTGAGATGTGGATTGTTATTACTCACTCATCAATGTTGTTTTACCATTTTTATTTTGAATCCTCTTTTTACCATCTTGTTTGACATGTATCCTTGATTTGATTTGGTGAGTTTGCCTTTTCTTACTTGAAGTTTACTTGTTTGAGTTTTCTAGTCTTTAGTAGCCTTGGCATTTTAGTTACTCAATTTACTCTTGTTTGAATTGGTCATTTGGTATAATATAACACTTGTCACCTAGCTTTCCAAATTCCAAAGTACATCCCATTAACATAACACCAATTATCTTGGCTTTTCTTGTGTTTGTTTTTTTTTGCTCCTTAGTTTTGTATTTTTGGGTTTGTCCAAAGTAGTCTTTGCACCCTCCACAATCAAAACTAAAACATAGCTGAAAAACATCTTGTGATAAAGGTAAGTCAAGGTATGCATCATTTACTTTTTAGTTATTTAATTTTTGCTTATTGGCACCCCTTGGGTTTTCCTTTTGTGAGTTTCTTGGTAAAACCATGGATAAAACCTGACCCTCCTCATAAAATTACCTTTTTTTTGTGTTCTTTATGATCCTTGTTATTTATACATTAGCTTTTTCTTCTTTTGCTAGATGGAATCTGTAAACAATCTATGTTACCATATTTTCCTTCACTTCCCACAGTCTTATGATAAGGAATCACACCTTTTTTATCATTGTATTCCTTTTTTACCTTTGTCACATTTTTTATAATTTAAAGAAATTCAAATTTATTACATGTATCATTTTCCTCTTGATTTCCCCCTTTCTTTCACCTCCAAATTTGGATAAAACAAGGTCAAAGTCAAGATAGCACTTTTATTTCACCTAGATTTATGAGACTCTTAGACACCATACTCTTTGATTCTACCTCTCTTATCAACCTTCTCCCAAAGTTTTCAAATGAAAGTCATCTTTAGCACCCATGTTTGTTCTTCCAAATCTATTTTCCCTTGATAGATAAATTGTGATTCCAAATCCTTTTTCCCTCTTCTTTAAATTCCTTTTTCTTCATTTCTTAAAAAATTTCCAACACTACTTTGTTTCATTTTTATCTATCTTTAGATGAAAAAAACATGTTTGAGAAACTATGGATCATTTTCATCATGTTCTATATATTTACTAAAACTACTTTTCTTTCCTTTTCCCATTTATCTTAATTTTGTTATTCTGCTATTACAGACACCTGAGTTCGTACCCTTTTTTCATTGTTGTGTGAGATGTGGATTTTTTTTTCTCACCCAACCATATTATTTTCCCTTTTATGTATCCCCTTTTTCCATTGATGATTGAGATGCAGATTTTTATTGCTCACTCATCAATGTTGTTTTACCATTTTTCTTTTTGAATCCTCTTTTTACCTTCTTGATTTACATGTATCCTTGATTTGATTTGTTGAGTTTGCCTTTTCTTACTTGAGGTTTACTTGTTTGAGTTTTTCAGTCTTTAGTAGCCTTGGCTTTTTGGTTACCTAATTTAGTCTTATTTGACTTGGTCATTTGGTCTAAAATAAAACTTGTCACCTAGCTTACCAAATTCCCAAGTGCATTCCATCCACATAGTACTAGTTATCTTGGCTATTCTTGCATTTATTTGTTTTTACTCCTTAGTTTTGTATTTTTGGGTTTATCCAAAGTAGTCTCTATACCCTCCACAATCAAAACTAAAACATAGTTAACAAACATCCTATGATAAAGGTAAGTTAATGTACACATCATTTAATTTTTAGTTACTTTCCTTTTTTATCATTTAATTTTAGTTATTTTATGCTTTTTAAAATACTACAATTTATTTTTAGCATCAGCATTCTTTGTACCCTTATGTTCTTTCTCGAAGAACCATCCCCTATTACATCTTAGTGACACGTGATGAGCTTCGAGTGGGGCATATGCATACACATAATATTTTCACACTTTTATCAATTACTGATTATTTACTTCTTGAAGGAACCCATTGTGACTCAATTTCTCTAAGTGCATGCCTTAAGGGGTGCATCAGGAAAGGGGTGGGCAAACCTTTGGTGATTCATAGGATTGTTGTCCCTTATTTCCATATTATTCCCTATCCATTCAACTCCTAAAACCTTTCCCTAAAATATCTCTCCTTCCTTGCACATTGCTCTAGTATTTTCGTCTTTCTATCCTTCTTTCCCCTTTTTAGTACCCTTTTTACTTGTTCAGTAAGCTAGGTCAACCTAGTTGACCTAGCATAGTCTGGGGTCAATTTAGCTTTTTAGGCCTAGTTTCCACTTGGTTGACCTAACACAAACTTCAGGCATTATCTTGATAATGTTCTAGGCTAACCCAATTGACCTATCACAACCAACATGTTTGAGTGATTTTTGGGTCAAATACTCTTATGTATACAAGTTCATTTAAGTCATTTCCATATGAAGGCAATCAAGAGTTATTATTTGCTCACACTTCTTCACAATCTACTCTTCCACCATTCTACTTAAGGAGTCTTAGATTAGGTTTCTTATTTGGATAATCTTAGTATTTTGGATAGGTATTGGATGCTTTGGCCTAATAAAGTGATCCTTACAAACCATAACAACTTTTAGTGAAGCCCATTGGATAAGGGAGAGATTGAGTCATGACAGGTTCACATTTAGGTAAGTATATTCAAACTTTGTTCTCCTCTCTTTTAGTATATATAAGTATCATAAGTGTTGGCTCAAATAATATTACTCATCATATTCCATGTATTAGGGTGTTACTCATACTTACTTTATTAAAAAAATTCTATACATGTATTTGATTTCTTTGCATCTAACCCCTTACTTTATGCCACAAGATTTGGTGACCACTACATTAGTTTACTTTTCTTTTTATTAGATTAGTTTACTTTCTTATTTATTATCATAAGTGAATATAGAAACCATATGAGTCTTTTAGGGTTGTTGTGTGATTATGTTAGACTATAGGCTTTAGAACCTTGCCTAGCCTGATGTGTTATGATAGATGATACAAGTGATCCCCTAATAGGGTCTAGTGGATCCTCATATTGTTCATGCTCCCACTTAAAAAGTGTGTGCCCCAATCGGAAGTGTAGGTGTGATATATCTTATCCAATCTATGATTGATTCATGTATACCATGCAATTTCAATTACTTACAAGTACCACCTAAAATATTTTACATGGTATCCCAAAGGAATTAGTTATTTATTGTATTTGATAGAGGTAGTACATTAGCTCTCTAGTATTATGATTGCATACCTATTTCAACCCTAAAGATCATCCCATCCTTCACTGGTGAAAATTCCACAACACCTATTAAGCACATCCAAGATGTTTCAAACATCTGTTTAGTTCACCATGTCACTCAAGACAATGTAACTTTGAGGCTTATAAATACATCCTTCAAGGGGAGGGATCTCCAATGGTATAAAGGTCTAAAATAAGGTCCAATCCATAATTGGGATGAGTTGGGAGAAACATTGTGCTAGAATTTCAAGGAGAATGACCACCTTTCACTCATGGAAAAACTATCTAGAATCAAGAGAGATCCAAATGAGTATATGGTGGACTTAAATTTAAAATTCCATAAGACTTGGGATAAAATCCCATAACTGGTTAAACCTACCTCTAACAATGCTTTCTTGTATTATTTGAGATCCTTAAACAATGATATAGCAGTTATGATCTAGTCCATGGGGGTTTAACTCTCCTTAATTCCTATGATATTATTATTAAGGCTGAAAATTTCCTCATACAAGTTGGGAAAAGTTTCCCAAGGCTTCCCTTGCCACTTTTTCTACAACTGACCCCCTACACAACCTGCACTTTTACCAATTCTTATGCCAACCAACCAACCAACTAATCAAGGGATAACTCTTCCTAGTGAATTACACAAGGTGAAATCACTATCGCAAATCCTTGTCAATGAGTTAATTACTTTTAATATGTAAAAATTACATAATATCATGCCTTATCATCCATAAAATCATCCCTTCTAACCTAATAGATAACCTTATTAGGGCAATTCTCAAGCACAGGGCTAAATTAATCATAATAGGCCTTACAAAAACCACAAATCCAATGCTTATAGTACCTTAAAGGTAATTATTCATGTGAAAAACAACTTGGTATAGGATTATAAATGGTGATTCCCTTGTAACCAACTTCATAATCAAATAATTTATGCAAATGGAGTGCTTAGTCTGGCCTTAATGGTAAAAAGTGTATCATCTTCTCATAGGTAGTCTAGTGAACCAACTCCAAAATTTGAAAGAGGGCATGAACCAAATAAAGTACAAGGTGAGTCCACTCTTGTGAATTAGAAATAAGGTGAATTCTATGGTATGAGTAAAATTAAAAATACAAGTAAAGGTGGCACCCCCATAGCAAACAATAGAAGGTTTAAGAAAATGGAAATGGAGAGAGATCCATCTTCCTCAATTGGTCAAGTTGTAGCTCCACATGATTTTCAAGAGGTTTCTAGGGGGAAAATTATATTGAACCACCTAAAGCACAAAAAAATTAGTTTATTCAAAGGGAAACCTGGCCTCAAATCATCCAACATTAGAAAGAGGAGGCTATTATTCCTAAAAAATAGTTCATAAGAAGTGAGTTACAACCCAAGAATAAGATCCAATCCACTCAAGTTCAAGGTGAAGATGCTGATCTTAAGGTACAACCAAAGGTTATTAGTGTTTCATTCAACAACATTAATAAAATTAAGAAGACAAATGTTAATATACCCATGTGGGAGACATTGTCCATTATAGGATAAAAGGATTTGTTGCAAGAAGCCTTGTATATCCTACATCTATCAGTTAGACCAGTAAGGGAAGTAAAGTTAGTCCTTACTAATGCACTTCAGCTTAAGGGAGAACATTTAAATGTAAGTTATAAACCTCCTCCCTTCTACCTTTATCAGATCATATGTGGCTACTTCATTTATAACTATATGATTAACTCTGGTGCAAGTAGTTTTAGTGATGCCTAAGTAGGTGGCTGAAAAACTAGGCTTGAAGTATATAAAAATAGTAAAGGAGTATTAAAATTAGATGGTACAACCATAAATTTTTTTGGTTTGATTAAGGGGTTGAGTCTTACTTTATATGTTTGTCTTAATTTGTCAATACCCCAAGATGTTTTCATTATAGATCTCCCACTTTACTTTGCTCTATGCCTATCTATAGACTTCACAACTAATATGAGGTTACCTATAATTATATTGGTATAAAATTTTATTTAGGATAAGGTATGGAATTAAAGTCACTATCAAGTCTGAACCAATTACTAGGTATCACATAGAGCCATATATGCACAATGTTTTCAGTGTTAATTACACCATTCTTGATCAAGATGAGTATGTCCTAGATCATAAACCAACCACATCTCTTGAAGGCATAACCAATATTTTAATTGATGAATGGGGAACTGAATACCATGAATATGACCCCTAAAATCTCATTTAATAAACTAATTTAGGCACTTACATCTTGTATGAGGAAGATGATACTCATCATGGGGCTATTACACTATTAAAAGAAATTACTAATTATTATTTTGATGATTGGTCTAAAGGTTTTTATGAATTTTATCCACATGACTATATGTAAGATTCAAGTTTAATCTCTTATTTTATACATGAATAATGTACCTTCATACTAGCTCCTATGAAGCCAAAATAAAGCCTTGATGAATTATGGTAGTAGTGTTTTGATATCATTGAAGAATTTGAGATTGCCACCAAGCAGGATGAAGACATGAATGAGGTTGTAGAAAGTAAATATCAATCTGATATTCCCAATATAACTATTCCACCTAGTCTTTTAGAGCCTCAATAATATCTTAGTGAAGCATGGTAGTAGTGTTTTGATCTACTTACAGAATTTAAGGCTTTTAAAAAACCAACATAACCTAAGGAGTAGTAAGAGGATACTAATGGACTTATAGTAGTCATATCTCATTTGTATAGGCCTAAATACATCATACAAGATGAAAATCAAATTGTCAAATCAAAGGTAATACTATTTGTCCCAAGCAAGCAAATAAGTTAGCCTAGTTTTGATGATGATTTCCCAATTGCTCATCCCTTTATGCAGGAGGAGACTAGTTTTTTATTAAAAAATCATCTAGAGTTACAAGTTATATACGATGATTAGGTTGTGAAATTAAATTCTAATTACTTACTAAGGAGTTCTATAAATATAAATATAATTATTGACCCAATTGAGTAGTTGGAGAGCAAGCAAGTGAGATTGGTGATCAAAGAGGGAGAGAATGGGATAATAATCAATGCCAAGGAATCATTCTTAAGAGATGAAATGTCAAGTATTCAATCTAAAAAATCAGCTTTCACTTACCCCTATCAACCACATGATGATGTACTTGCATGGAGTAAAAAATATTTCAAGGGGTTTTGCTCTGATCTAGGTTAAGTGAGTCATTTTTAGAGTGTTTATACATAGTTGGTTAGTTTTCTAATTCATCCAAGTGATGTATCACATTTTTGTTGAATAGTATAGTGTTTACTAATCCCTCTAAGTGATTTAGCTCATTTTCTATTGTTTTTATGCTTCTTTGTTTTCTATTTTGGATGTAATTTTTAGTTTTTTCAAGGCTAGTCCATCATGTTTCATCAATGATTATACATTCATAAATGAGTTGTAGAGAGTCTTATATGACTCCATGCCCAATGGATTCTTAATTTAAATGGTCTATGTGTGTATACAATAAAACACCCTTTGGAGGTTGCCATCTTGGTCCCTTTGACACTTGTACACTTGAAGAGGGGTATTCTTTGAAAAAATTAGTTGAGTATGAGCTCCATAACACCTTCATGATGATTATTGTGGCCTAGAATCAAGTATGTCCAAGATTTTCCATGTTTCCTAATTGGATTATTCTCCGTTTATTTTGATCTATCACCTTGAATGAAATCTTAAGTTGATGTTTGGCATTGCAAAGGGCCTATTTGCATAGTTGTCAATGTATGGATGTATTTAACATCTTATATATAGTCATACTATCCTTATTATGGTTAACTACATGGCTAGTGTTTTAGAAGACCCATTATCAATGAAATGTTTCATAAGTAGAAAGGTATAAAGGTCATTTTCCATGTCTTGAGAGTGTATGCATCCAAAAGGGGTCTAATGCATTTTTAACATCATATTAGTTTTATAAAGGAATACTCAGGTGGATTTCAATGAAGAATAAGGTCACAAAGAGTATTAAAAGGAATAATAAGGTCATAAAAACACTAAATGGTCCCATTTTAGGTATCATAAAGTCATCTTTATATGTAGATATTCTTTATAAACTCCCTCATCTGTATAATTGGTCAAAAAAGCATTGAATTCAGTTATTTCCCTCCACTTTACTCCTTAGTGGCATTTAACTACCTAAATGTGAGGAGAGTGAACTTGAAAATATCCAAATCATTGATCCACCTTAAATCATGGTCATGGAGGTTTCATGGCTCCAAAGATGTCTTTATAGGTTTACTGAAGAATCTCTCAAGGTCAAACCACCAAAAGGATCCATGATGCTTTCAAGGCCTATAACTTCATAGAGGAAGTTTTAATAATATTTTGAAGGTTTAATAAGAGTTAAAAAGAATAAATCACCATGATTTAATAGGTTATTGATGCAGATTAACTACCCTCAAAGTCCCAACCCTACAACTTACACACGCTTGCCATAACTTCACAAGCTTTCTAGTAGTTTTTTTTTTAGTTTTCTTGATTGTAAAAAAAATATAGGATTGGTAACCAGAAACTAAATAAATTTTATAGTAAAATATATTTAATTCTATGTCTCCACAAGTTGATTTTTTAAAAACACTCTTAAGCCACTTTTCTAGCCTCTGTCAACACCTAATTAGGTCTCCCAAGGCCTAATTACACACATTCCTATTTTTCCACACACAAATAATTTTTATAAGATTGGAAACTCTTAAATATTATATCACACATTAAAACCTATAAAATAACCAATTTTGGTGGTATTTGATTGGTTATAACTCATAGAAATCAAATTTCTATCTGGAAAACCTAACTCAGGGTTAAACTACTCTGTACAGATCCAAGAGGAGATATTTGAAGATTTAAAGTTCCAAAACAAGTTTAAATGCACTGTGATAGTTGTAATAAATATATAATAACCTTATACACCTAATCCAATCACCAGATATTCTCCATGTCACATCTACTACACATTTTCACAATGATTTATGCTTGACTATGTACAAGTATACTAGCACTTACAGGACTGTGTTGTCCTTCTCACAAATAAGTGTGGAAATAATCAAAGGAAACACTTAATAAAATTCAAAAAACATGTAAATAAATTTAAAAATGTACAATAAGTCTTAGAATCTTTCTTCATTATCTAGTCACACATAATAAATTTCCAATGCATACATACCTAAAACAGGGTCTACAAACACTTTTGTCTTCAAAATATGGAATTATCCTCTTGTTTTCTTGAACTTGATCTATTTTTACATATAATTAATGATATTAAACCAAAAATAAATCATTTTGTATGTCCTAAAATTTTTCTAACTACCTTTGGACCTTCCAACAGTCACAAGAAGGCTAGGTAAACAATGAAAACTTACCCCAAGTTGAAAATTCTATACATATGTGAATTAAGACCCATGGTATATACTCATGGTGTATTTAAGAGTTAATTAAAATAATTTTATACATTGAAAAGTCCTTCAAAAATCCCATAAAACACCTAATCTAATCAAAACAATTCAAAATTTAAAAAACTCAATTTGGTAGGACATTCCAAATTTGAATTTTTGAAAAGCTATACCTAAGACTAACACCTTGAATTTAAAAATGGTATAAGCATCCTAAGACTTTTTAGACCATCATAAAACAAAAATTGAACAAGTAAACCAAAATTTGAAGGGAAACTAGTCTAGGAGTGATGTTCCTACATCATACTCGTAACTCAGGGACTATTATACATGAGTTATTCTAGAGTACTCCCATGATTTTTGATTTCATTATATCTCATCCATGTGGCATCTTCAACTGGTTGTTGTTTCAACTTGACTATATAATTGAATTACTACTTGTCTCTAGTTTGTTTGAACACTTGCTTATATAAAATGCATTTAGATTCATCTGGTTTGGATTGAGGCAACTATTTTAACCAATATGTACTTTTTGTATATATTCCTCATATTGTGTATTCACCTTTTATTACTTTTTTGCAAGGGTACAAGTCAACAATATTGAATATTGGTGATATGCCTACACCACTAGGCAATTCCAACTCATAAGCATTGTTAGTAAGCTTCCTAAGTACTTTATAAGGACCAATTTTCTTCATTTTAAGATTATTTTACTCACCTCTTGGAAACATATATTTATTAAGATGATCCAAAACCAAATCTCCAATCTAAAAACTTTCCTCTCTTCTACTTACATCTACTTATTTGTTGTACTTTTCCACATTAGCTTCTTGATGCTTCCTTACCTATTGATGAACCTCCTTCATAACCACTACAAATTATTCTCTTTCATCACTCCTCTTATCCATATGACTAATATTTATGAGTTCAAACACTCCTCTAGACTACATACCATATAACACTTGGAAAGGACTCGTGCCAATGCTCCTATTGGAAGAATCATTGTAGGCAAATTATGCTTGAGGTAACATAACATCCCATTATTTTGGATTATCCTTAGATATACACCTCAATAAGTTACCTAGACTCATATTAACCACCTTAATTTGGCCATCTATTTGAGGGTGGTAAGTTTAACTAAAACTCAATTTTGTGCCTAGCTTTCTCCATAGTGTCCTCCAAAAGTGACCAAGGAACTTAGTATCTCTATTAGATACAATGTTTAGTGGTAGTCCATGAATCCTTACTACCTCCTTTAATAACATATTTTCCACATGGGTGGCATCATTAGTGGTCCTACATGGAATGAAATGTGTCATTTTGGAAAATTTGTCCACAACTACATATATGGAGTCAAAATCTCTTTGTATTCTAGTGAGTCCCATAAAAAGGTCCATGCTTATGTATTCCCAAGGTCTATTTATGACTGGTATAGGTTGATATAAACCTTTATTAGTGCTCTTTCCTTTGGCCAATTGATAATTTTTACACCTCTCCACATATCTCTTCACTTCTACTTGTATCTTAGGCCAATAATAGTGTTTAGTGAGTTTTTCCAAGGTTTTATCAATCCCAAAGTTGCCTACCATAATCCCACTATGCTTCTCTTGAATAAAATTCTCTCTTATTGATCTTCTTTTCACACATAGCTGCACCTTGAAAAACAATCCATATTATATGACATAGTCCAACCAGGACTCTTTATTGAGTGTAGTTGGATGCTTACAAGCATTGTATAATTCTTTGTAGTCTTCATCATCCTCATATATTTCCTTGAATGACTCAATAATAACACTCTCTAGTTGTATCTCATGTACCAATAAGACTCTTCTAATCAATGCATCTTTTACTTTGTTGCTTTGTCCTTGCTTATGCTTGATGGTGAAGGTGAAATTTTGCATGTACTTCACCCATTTCATGTGTCTTTGGTCTATCTTATGATGTTTGGTGATGAATTGAAGTTCATGATTATATGTATAGACAATAAAATCCTTTAACATTAAGTAATGCCTCCACTTCTTCAAAGATTGCACCATTGTATAGAATTCCAAGTCATAGGATGAGTACTTTTTCTTAGCATCATTTAGATTTTCATTAAAATAGGCTATATGTCTGCTCTCTTAGCTTATTAAAACTCCTATTTTCACTCCACTTGTATCACATTCTATCTAAAATACTTTGTTAAAGTTTGGTAATGCTAGGATAGGTTACTCCATTATCCTTTGCTTCAAATATTAGAAACTCCTTTCAGCTTTCTCATTCAAAACAATTCTTTTTGTATCTCCTTTAATTGTGTCTATTATTGGATCATATATTCCATTGAAATTTCTAATAAAATTCCTATATAAACTTGGAAGTCCATGGAAACTTATTACTTCTCCAACTATTCTAGGTGTTGGTCACTCCATGATTGACTTCACCTTGTCTTTATTCATATTTAGCATGCATTGGGAGATGAAAAATCCTAGGTAAAATATTTTTGATTTATAAACTCAAACTTATTGAGGTTGATTAGCAACGTTTCCTCTTTTATCCTTCTCATGACTAGATGCAAAATGTGAAGATGCTCCTCCTTGCTAGGGTTGTAGATAAGTATGTCATCCAAGTAAACCACTAAAAATTACCAATAAAAGGTTTGAGGACTTCATTCATAATCCTCATAAAAGTTCTTGGTGCATTGGTCAAACCAAATGGCATAACCAACAATTCATATAATCCTTTATTGGTTTTGAAAGCAATTTTCCACTCATCTCTTTATCTGATCCTAATCTGATAGGACCCACTCTTGAGATCAATTTTGGAAAAATATCTTGCTCTACTTAAGCAATCCATCAAGTCTTCCATTCTTGGAATTAGAAACCTATATTTAATGATGATATTTTTGATAGCCCTCAAGTTTTCACACATTCTCCACTCACCTTCCTTGTTAGCCACCAACACTATAAGCACTGCATAAGGACTAAGGATTTCATTGATCAATCATATATCTAAGATTTCTTGCACTTGTCTCTTTATCTCTACATTTTCCTTAGGGGTCATATTTTAGGATACCTTATTAGATAAACTTTCTCCTAGAACAAAGTCTATGTGATGAGTGATGTTTCTCATAGGTGGCAATGTACTTGGCAGCTCATCAACTATAATTTCTGCATACTCTTCTAACATGGTTTGGATTTATTGAGGTAACTCATTTACTTTACTGGATGTCATGATAGTCCTATTATTTACTACCAATTCAAATCCCAAATCCTCTTCATTCATGACACTTAAAAAATCTTTACCACTTACCAACATCACATTTGACCCAACTTTTTGGTCATTATCTTCATCATTCATAGGCATCAAAGTATGACTAACTACATCTTTGACCAAGGTGTACACATTCCTTCTACCATCATGAGTGATTTTTATATCATATTTTTAAAGTCTCCCAAGAAGCACATGCCAAACATCTATGGATATCATGTCATAAAGGACCTTGTTCTTATTCCTTCCAACTTGAAATTCCACCCAACTTTGCTTACTTACCAAAACTTATTGACCTTTATTCAACAATGAGACTTTTTATGGTGTGGGGTAAGGAAACTTATTAAATATAAGTTTATTGATGATTTTAATAGAAAATAGATTATCTATACTTCCTAAATCTATGACCATTTTATAGCATTTACCTTGGCAATTACAAGAGGTCCTGAAAAGAGTTTTCCTTTGTGGTGGCTCCTTCTCCTTGGGTGTCTTGATCAACACTCTTCTCATTAGCAATGATTCTCCTACATCATATTCCTCCAAAAGTGATGGAGAACAAACACTCTTTTCCTTAACTACTTATACAATCTTATTTCTTCCTTAAGTTCCTAGACTCCCTACTAGCTAATCCTATAGGCATTGTCATGACCTATGTCCAACAAACTTGTTGCATATAAAACACCTTCCTATAAAACCACCTATTCCTCTACCCCTTGATGCATATCCACCTTTAAAATAAGGCCTTCTACCTCTAAATCCTCCTCTTGAACTAGATGGTTGCTCATGTGAAGTACTAGACTCTCCTTGGATTTTTTGTGAATATCCTCTGCCTCCTTACTGACCTCTACCTCTACCTCTACCTCTAATTTTTTGGTTTTGTTTCCTATTGAGTTTGTCTTCAGATTTCAAAGCCAAGTAGTAGTATTCTTCTAGTGTATTTGGACTAGCAAGACTCAACTCATCTTGCAAGTTGTATGTCAGACCATTGAGATATCTATCCATCTTATCATTGTCATCTTCTATATGACTTTATCTAATGCTCAATTTGTATAACTCTTCAATATATTCTCTTCCCCCATCTCTTTATATTTCAAGTTTTGAAGTTTCTTGTACAAGTTGGTGATGTAATCACTAGGCAAGAAATTGATCTTCAATTTGGCAACCATTCTATCCCAAGACTTGATCTTGGCTTTTCATTTTTTCCTTATCTTATCTTATATGTAATCCCACTATAGGGATGCATGACCCTTAAGATTTGTCCTATCAAACTTCACTTATTTCTCTTCTGGTACATCTTTAAAATCAAAGTACTTATTAAACTCTCCTATCCAATCAAGAAGATATTCTCCATTGAGGATACCTATATACATTAGAAGATCTAATTTGGGATTATATCCCTACCCTTTCACTACCTTTAGCAATGTCTCAAACTTTTACTCTTGAGTTTCTCTCTCTCTCCTTCATCTTCCAACTCTGGTGCCTATGGTTCTTCTTCCTCTTGGTCACTCAAATCACCTATGGCTACTCCCCTTCTTTGATTAAACTCAACTACTATGAGTTTGGCATAAAATTTGAATCTAAGGTTCCTCAACTCTTTCAATATTGCATGTCCCATATGTATGGTTGTTTCCCTCTCACCTGCTACATTTTGCCTCGGTGGCATCTTGTCTTCTCTTAGGAAATTTGTCAAACAAATCATAAATTCTATTCCTTTTAGAGAATTTCATCTTATTCACTCACTTCTAGGTGTCTTTGTTTGGATATGATACCAAAATGATGCATAGTTACTACCCTAAAAGTAATAACCCTACAACTTACACATGCTTGCCACAACTTCATAGGCTTCTTAGTAGCCTTTTTTTAGTTTTCCTAATTGTATGGATAATCTAGGATTGGTAACAAAAAATAAAGCACTTATCTAGTATTTTATATTTAATTCTATGTATTCACAATTTTTCTTGTTTAAAAACCACTCTTAGGCCACTTTTATAGCCTCTTTTAACACCTAATTAGGTCTCCTAAGGCCTAATTACACACAGTCCTATTTTTATGTACATAAACAATCTGTACAAGATTGAAACCTCTTAAATATTGTAGTACACATTAACCCCTATAAAATCACAAAATTTGGTGGTTTTTGACTAGTTAGAACTCATAAAAATCAAATTTATATTTAGAAACCCTAACTCGGGGTTAAACTACTTTGTATAGACCCGAGAGGAGATATTTGAATATTTAAAGTTCGATAATAAGTTTCAAGGCACCGTGATAGTTGGAATAGCTATGTACTCACCTTATAAACCTAAGCCAATCACCAGATATTCTCTATGACACCTATACTACACATTTTCTCAATGATCTATGTTTGACTATGTACAAGTATACTATCACCTATAGGACTATGTTATTCTTCTCATAAAGAAGTGTGGAAATAATAAAAGGAAACACTTAAGAACATTCAAACAATATTTAAAGAACTTACCAAATGCACAATATTTCTTAGAATAAGTCTTTATTAAATATTTCTTCACTATTGATGTAGGGGCATCCTCAAACTAGCCCACTTTTGATACATAAGGATGGTTAAGTGTCCTAGGGGTTGTGTCAAGTTGATAAGAAGTCGTGATGGTAAGTAAAATTTGAATGTGAGTCCAAAACAATTTTTCCTATCCTTTTGTGTAATTTGAATTTTCAACATTATACTGAGAGTTTAATAATGATGTATTTGAGGTCTAAAAGGTCATGTTAGAGGTCTCCACCTATTGATAGGTGGCTAAGTTCCAATAAAGGGTTAACAATACCCATTTTGAGTCATTGAATTGGTTCTCCAATGTATAAGGATAGTTGGAAAGTTAATTATAGAATTGGAGTCTTAAAATAGATGTTTGGTTTTGTATCAAGGAATTGAAGGTCATTCAAGGAAGAAAGCATAATGGGGATAGATTTTAAGGTGTAAAGAAAATAATCCTAAAGAAATTAAATACATAACTTATTTGTTTGAAAGTAAAGTATAGACAATCTTAGAATTCTACATAAGCACAATTATTAAATGTGTGAATGGAACATGATTAGTGAATTTTAATTAAAGAAGTGTGTTGATATATTGGTAAGTAGTTTTACTTGTTCATTTGAAGTTATTTACAATTTTTGAAGTAGTTTTCATGTATTTATGGGGAAAAATCAAAAATAAACAATAGATCACTATGTGTTCTGAGATAAAATAATTATATTTGGATATACATAGAGAAGTGAATTGGTAAATATTGAATGAGCACTTGTGTGCATTGGATAATGAACTTAACAGGTTTTTAAAGCTTTTTGTTGAGATTTTATATTTATTGGAATACAAATTTTATCAACTGGTCACTTTCAGACCTGTTGGAGTATGTTCTATTTGTCCAGAATAAGTATTTGTTATTTATGAGACAATGTGATGATTAATTTGATGTGACTCTTTCTATCTATTGATTAGCCCATGATCAATTATTTTAAATCTAAGGTGAGATATCTATTCATGTTTTCAATATACTTTGTATAATTTTCAAAAATGTATCATGTAGTCTATGTTGCCTATAAATGCAATCAAGGAAACATCTATAAATAATCATTAAATAAAGGAATTTCAACATATAAAAGAGGTGTAATAGAGTTACATAGAAAGTGAATAAACCAATATAAAGGTATGGAACCTTTTCAAAGAACATAAAAATTTGTGTTATCTCTTTACAATAGCATACAATTCTATTGATTATGCACAGTCTAATATATAATCATAGAGAAAACACAAAAAATAGTAATTAAATGAGACTCCAATGGTTGTATAAGATGTATCATGTTTAAATAGTCCTTAAAAACCATGCATAGTAGTTTTAAAATACAAGAAACAATTGGAAAAAAAATTTTACACCTCTTGGGTATCTACAGTTCTGCATGCAACCCTGTACTAGGGTTTTCAAGGAAACATGGTTACTATAAGAAAAATAAACCACTGAAACCCCTAAAAAATTGGTAATTAGGTGGGTGTGCACATGTGTTAAATAATTATAGATTTTTCTTGGTTGATTCCATACATTTTCATACTAATGCATAAGATTGTGTCTTGTTACAGGCATAATAGGCCCAAGAGACTGTGTAGCTACAGGCAAAGTTTTCAAATGGTGAATGTGATTAGGATTGAATGAGATATGTGTATGAATGGGAAATTTTTGAAAACTAAGGGAAGATAACAAAATAATACAAGAAACCTAGTGAACATATATCAATGAGCATGGTGTGAAAACTAAGGAGTTCATAAAGACAAGGGATTGAATAAATTGGATGCATGTATAGTTTATTGTAGATATCAGGGCTAAATATATTATAATTTGAATGATGCTCTACATTTTTTGGTATTAGATCCATATATATGCTCTGGGAACAAGTATATATAGGTATGAACTTGGTAATTACATTGTTCATAGTGCATGTTACATGTTGATCAAGAATTTGCAAGTAAGCAAGGAGGCAATTTGCAAGGAGTCTTTTTGAAATATAGAGTTGAAAAAGTAGATAAAAAAAGGTATGAGTTAATTTGTGGTTTATTTATTGGTTTAGATGCATTGATGATGGTATGTGATAGGTGAGGAAAGAAAACAAGTAAATATTGTGGTGGCAAGCCCTGAAATAGGGAGCTATTAACAAGCTCAAAAGAGAGAAGCTCATAAATAAAGCTTAGGAAAGTGAAGACAATCATAGTGTAAAGGAAAAGAGAGTGTGAAGGCCCTAGTGAGGTATGAGGTAGAGATTGAGAGGGGTTCCATGTGTGAACCAAAATAAAGTGGTCCAAGTGAGGTTAATAAAAAGAGGAAGAGTATGTACCCTATTAGAGGTAAAATCACTGGGGGGAATTAGTGATACCAAATAATCCAACTTCAATTATGATCTTCAAAAACACTTAATCAGTTACCACAAGCATTCATGAAGCATACACATCATTCATATGAATGAGAAAGAGAGACAATGCAAGATCAATCACATAACACATGACATATGTGGGAAACCCTCTAAGGGAATAAAACCACTGGAACTTGTAATTGTAATACTATCCTATAATAACAAGAACCAATTTAGACCATCTAAAAATGATCAAGGAAATACAATCCCTATTTAGTTAGACTACAATCCTATAAGGTGATGCCACACCTATCTAGCTAAGCTGCAATAACAAATAGACTTTTAACAAGTTTTACCTTGTAAGGAGGTTAAAACCACCTTAAATGTTGAGCTGATATAAAAACACTTATGAACAAATACACATTTAAACTAATGTCTTCAACACCTGATGATGGACCTCTGATTATCACTCTTCACTTTTGCTCATACTCAAGCAATAAGAGCATTATTCTACCAATAAAATTATGACCTACATGTCATACAAATAGTCCTCAAACTAATCTACTCATCAAATCATCCTTAGGGAACTCTACCCATCCTTTGATACTCAATTCATACACATAAGCCTCTCTTAAATCTCTCCCAATTTTGTCACTCACAAGTCTAGTATTAGGAACCTGTGCTACCCCTTCTCTTTATTTTGATAGTGTAATAATTGATATGGATGCATATGATTTATAAGTCATTCTATGAGCATTTTTTTTAATCCCACATTTAGGGGAAGTAGTAGTTTCTTATATTATACTTAGTATATAAGTAAGTAAATGTTGAGGTCAAGGAAGGCATCCACAAATTTATTGTATTGAGCTTGCTCAAAGGAGGTTACTCTCTCAAAGTGGCCTATGATCAATTCAATATTTTCAAGTGTTCTACTAATTATATAAATCTATTAAATCATGTTGTTAATTACTATTATTTCATGCATTTTTATTAATTATTGTAGAAAGATCCTCTCATCTAGTATTAGAGTGATTTCTAGGGCCATAATTTTTTTCCTTCAAAAAGTCTTAACTCTGCTTTGCTACATACATCATTTTAGTATTTTTTTAGAAAATATTAACTCTATTCTATTGCATAAATAAATTAATTAATTTTTTGTAATCTATTTTAGATCAGGGTAAAAACCTAACTGCATAACTATGGGAAGTGCTTGGGTGAAATCCCTAAAACTCATCGTGAGGAGTACCACTAGAACCTCAAAGTAGTTGTCCCATTGAGAGGACCTACTAGTGAAATGGGCAATGACCCCTTCCTAATTGAGTATTTCCCATTAATGAGGAAAACCAAGAGCTATCACTAAGAGGTAATTATATAACAAAAAAAATTTGGAGATCAGTACTTGCTTAGATAACATTGGTGGCCAGAGTGATATTTTTAAAACCCTTAGGTAGCCATTAAAACTCAGGGCCCATTTCTATAAATTTTAGAATATTTTTAACAGACTCAAAAACATCAATCAGTAGAGTATCCATAGACTATCAAAGGATTTGTAGGTATATATTTTATAGGAACTAGAATATACAAACCATCCATAGAGTATCAATATCCTCTCAGAGGACTTACCGCTAGATAGAAAATAGAAAAGAGAAATTAAAAAAAGGCATATTTTTTTTCATATTTTTGCCATATCTCTTCCTCTGTAGCTCCATTAATCCTCAAAATTTATCTAATACCTAAAATTCTATTCCCCAAATTTTCTTCCTTGAGGTCCCATATCCTAATTCCACTCTTAATTCCCATAAATCATAATTTTTGGGTCACTTACAGAATAAGCATGAACACAATAAATTTCTAGGCTCAATATCTTTGACCATAATCACTTTTAGATCTTCAAATTTATATTTATAGATGCACCTTGGAGTCCTCCATAAGTTTATTTTCTAAAAAAATAGCAAATTTGACTTCTATTGAAAGATATAAACAAAATACAGATCTCTAGTTTTTCCCTATGTTAAATTTAAATATTTGAATGACAATAGTTAGTTAAAATTTGAACACTTTTCTTGCATCTCATGTCCTCTCAGCTTTGGATCAATCTTTCACCATCAATATTATCCAAACTTTAATACATAGTCTACCAAATCCAAATGTTAAACATCAAATAGTTGACCTCATCTCATGCACCCTGGAAACTTTGACCTTATGTGCTCCATCAATCTCTATAGATCACTCAAGTCTTTAGCAATCAACACTCATTATTTGATCAATCTATACAAACACTCGTTCACTATTGGATCTTTATCCTTTACATTTTCTTAATTGTTAAACCTCATGCACCTGTCATCCTCTCATTACTTCCTATCTTCTTGGAGTAATTCACATCATAAATCTTGTGTGAAATTTAAATGGTGCAAAAATGACTATGGGAATCTTGCTTATCTTCTTGGAAGGCCAACTTTGGACCTTAATAACTTTTACCACACTTTGATGCATGATCTCAAATTTGGACCAGATGATCTCCTCACATAGGAGAATCCAATTATATAATAGTATACTTTTTAAACCTTCACATGTGTGAGATATAATTCCATTAAAATGCCTTATTAAAATCTTCTATCATAGAGCCAACTATGTCAAAACCTGCATGAGAGGCCAACTTTGAACATGCATAACATTTGCCATGCTTCAGTGCATGATCTATAATTTAGTGAAAATAAACTATGAATAAAATTGAATAAACCCATATGGTTATTTTCTCTTGACACCTTCACATGTGTAAGATATAACATCATAAAAATGCCTACTCAAATTTTCTTGTCACATGCAAATTTGGCTATGGAAAAACACAGTCAAACTGCCTGGGATCCCAACTTTGCATATACATATATTTTGATGTGCTTTATCCCATGATCTAAAATTTATCACAAATAAATTAGACACAAAAATGAAAAAACCCATATGATCATTTTTTCTTGACACCTCCATGCACGTAAATTCTGACCTTATCAATATGCTTACTCGGCTCTTTTTGGCCACATGCAAATTTGGCTAAGTATGGGAAAATAATGAATTTTGATTGAGAAGCCAACTTTGCACCCTCATATATTTGATCATGCTTTGATGCATGACATGAAATATAAAACATAATAATTAGGTACTAATGTGATCCCAATCATATGAACAACTTCACTTGACTCATTCTCATGTGGCAATGGTAATGTCAACAAATTGCCTACTCATATTTAATGCCACTAGACCCAAACTATCTAGATGAAAACAATGGAGTAACAGATGAATTCCACTTATGAACATATGATATCAAATAATATATAACATCTTTGGGACATATTTCACATGATCTAATCACCACACTCATCCCTAAACATATCTAATCATGCTAAAACTAAAGATCAACCAAGCCTCCTTTAAGTACACTAGGACAAGCACATTGCACACTTTGTCATTGTTACTTAGGCTATCAAATAAATTCATCCACTTACCAATAAACCTCCATGAAATCATCATGAAAACACTGAAAACTATCCAAAAATATCCCCCTTTATCATTGATGTCAACAAACATCATATATTTCAATAAACTCACTTTCTCTCTCTTCAAGCACTCGAATAATAGGAACTTTATCCCCCTTTGAAATAATGAAAAATTGGGAAAAAAATAATCCTAAGTACCTAAAAATACTATAAAATAAGAAATGAACATCTTAAAAATATGATACAAACTTCCCCTTACCTTGAGCCTACTTTAACCTACCTTGGCAACATCCTCTTGCTCCATGCCAACACTCTCTTCAATAAAACACTAAAACTAATAAAGAAATAACACACAAAACCACATAAATATGATGGAACACATCAATAAAAATCTAACAGGGACTCCCCATAATAACTCTAAGAAATTTTACCTTCTAAGCATCTTCAGATCTCCACACACCATGAAGAATCAACACATATGTTTATTACCCTTCTCTCTCAAGCTACCATAAGGAACACCAAAAAAAAATTATGACACTAAAAAAATAGGAATAATGTACTAAACAATCTTGATAACTTACATTGAAACACACATACCTTTTTCTTTTGGAAAAACTGAACAAAAATCACTCTTCTTCAAACTAGGCCTGTCTAACTTCGTTATAGCCCTACCTAAAACTTGCAAAGCCCATAATTTTTATTAGACACATATTCAAGACCTAAAAATTAATATATGGATTACTCTCATATTCTCCCTCAATCACACCAATTTTAATTACCAAGATCATCCTCTACAACATACTTCCTTCACAAACCTACTAGCCAATTAACCCTCCATATTGATAAAAACTTGAATAATTTGAGAACCACAAACCTTAAATTCTATATGAATCTTAATTTTACCACCCATTTATCCCATTAATCATTTTAATAATCCTTAGACCTCAATTAATAAATCAAACCACTTTTATATCATAGCTTAAATCCCTAGAATCTCAAAACAAACATGGTCAACAAACTTCCTTCTGGTCAATGCACACCATTAAAACTACTTACACACTTGTATACACCCATCACACACTTTTTGACCAATATTTGAGCTTACACACGTTTGTTAACCCATACATCCTATAACCCATTTTAGGCTTGCTTGTCCTTAAACAAAAACTTGAGAAAACTGAGAGCACTCAAAAATATTCAATTGGCACATACATACCTTCAGACCTCAAAAGCACTTGGATCTCATCACAAATAAGTGTATATACCTTTCTAAGCATCAAAATATTCTTTATATTTTCATCAATATCATTAATCTACGTAAAACCACCCATTCTAACTGTTAGGTTGTGGAGCTAAAAGCTTCAACACTTTGCAAACTGAGGAACAGAAGGTTGCTGAGATCCAGGAGCACCAGCATCGGCAGCAGGACCGATGTCGGTCGTGACCAGTGCAGAATGCCACCAACGACAGCAGGGAGTCGGCCGACATCGGCAGAACCAGGCAAGCAGGGACCGGCGTCGGTCGCTTGTGTGTTCCAGAACTGTTCGTTGCATGGACAGTTAGTTAAGTGAACGAAGAGTTTGCATGTTAAGACCAGTCAGAGTCTTGGGCTGCGAGGATAATTGTCTAAATTAAGAGTCTAATTTACTGTTTAAGTTAGGGATCTATTTATAGACCCATTGGCATGTATTGTATATGTATGAGATAGAAAGGAAGAGTTCCTTCTAGTTGTAAGATCATTGAGTTGCAGATTGTTGCAAGCTCATAGGAGATCTACATGTAAGTTTGGTCTTTGAATTGCAGGTTGCAGGTTCATGGGAGATCAGCTTGAAGTGCTATAGAGTGCTTGGTGTACCGGCAGGGTTATTACTGACTGGTTGGTGAGGTGAACACCAATTCTGTGTGTGAGTTGGTTGTTGGGACCATTTTTTTGTGTAGGAGAGTGTGTGTGAGAAGAATTACTGTACACTTGAGGCGTGGGAAACCTCTATAAGGTGGAAGAGTGTGGTGGCTCTTTATTGTATTCTTTTCTATAAAGTGTTAATACAAGATAGTGTATTGTCTCTCATATTCTGTGCTATTGGTGAATTCTAGTTACTTGTGTTTTTGGTTATTTCTGCATATTTAATTGTTTATATTTGGTAATCATATTGTGCTCTTTCTGAGGAGCAAGATCCTAACAGGTGGAATCAGAATAGTGTGTTTGTTCTTGGATTCCCACACCCCTAACAACTGGTATCAGAGCTTTTGGTTGGGATACTAACAGATTGGTTTAGATCTGGGTAGTGTGTTTTGATTACAGGTTACTCACAGGGTTTCTGTTTGAGTGGGAGTTGAGCAATGTCAGAAGACAGTCAGCTACAAATGGAAAAGTTTAATGGCAAGAACTACCAATTATGGAGGATGCATATTGAGGACTATCTATTTCAGAAAGATTTGTACTTATCGTTGGGTGGGGTTAATAGCAAACCCTCGGATATGAAGGATGAAGAATGGGAGGTTCTTGATCAGAAGGCTCTGCAATCTATTAGATTGAGTCTTGCATCATCTGTGATTTCCAGCTTATCACAGTGTAAGACAACGGTGGAGTTGATGGAATCTTTGGCAAATTTGTATGAAAAACTCTCAGCTTCTAATAAGGTATTTCTTATGAAGCGTTTATTTAATTTGCAAACGTTGGAAGGTGGATCTGTTCATAGCCATCTTAGTGATTTCCATGGTTTGGTAAACCAGTTAAGTTCAGTCAATATTGTATTTGATGATGAAATTAGAGCTCTCTTAATCTTGTGTTCATTACCTGAAAGTTGGGAAGGTTTGGTAATGGCAGTTTCTAATACTGTGTCTCCTTCAAAAGTCTTAAAAGTGGATGATGTTGTGAGTGTGATCTTGAATGAAGAGATACACAGGAAAAGCACAGGTGAATCATCAGGAGATGCTTTGAGTGTTGAAGGCAGAGGAAGTCCAAGAGAGAAGATAGAGCATGGGAGATCAAGGTCGAAGGTAGGCAGAAGATCCAAGTCCAGGTATGGCAGAATAACCTGCTGGGAATGTGGAAAGCAAGGGCACTTAAAGAGAGATTGCATATCGGGTGAAGATCAGCATGAAGGACATGGAGAAGAAGCAGATGTTGTGGATTACGTTGCACAGGATGCTCTGGTATGTTCTTTGGATAAAGTAGAATCTTGGATTTTAGATTCTGGTGCCTCTTTTCATGCATCCCCACATAGGGAATTTTTTCATGAGTATGTCCAGGGAGACTTTGGAGAAATTTGTGTAGGGGATGGTAAGCCTTGTCAGATTGTTGGCAAAGGAAAAGTGAAGCTGAAATTGCAGACAGGTGACACATGGGTGTTAAAGGAGGTCATGCATGTCCCAGTTCTAAAGCGTAATTTGATTTCTGTTAGAAGTTTGGGTGATGAGGGTTGCACAGTAACTCTCACAGCAGACTCTTGGAAGGTTACCAAGGGTACACTTGTTGTAGCTAGAGGTAAGAAAGTAGGTATGCTTTATCTATCTAATTATATTACTGATTCTCTTTCTTGGTTATCTACTTCAGCTGTAGATTTGGAGATGTGGCTTAATAGGCTTGGTCACATAGATAAGAAGGAGATGCTTGTTCTTGAGTTAAAGAGTATGCTTTCAGATTCGGAAGGCATGGATCGTGGTTTTTGTATGCAGAAGAAGAAGGTGACGTTTCTTGAGGAATCTGATGTTAGTGACAAGAACAGGAAAGCCTTGGTTTTCAAGGAGAAGGTGACGGACAGAATTCAGCACAAGGTGCAGAGGAATTCTGAGCAGAGCAAGGGTGATTTGGACAAGGGTTTGATCCAAAAGGAGCATGTGGGAAAAAGTTAGGTCTCACTAAAAAAACACAGAGACCGACGTCAGCAGGAAAACCAGCGTCGGTGTCCAGACAGGGACCGACGTCAGCTATGTGCAGCCTGATGTCGATGACTCGAGGCAGATAAGGACTGGCGTCGGCCAGGGGAAACCGACGTCAGCAAGGTGGCAGTCGCAGGGAACTGACATCGGTCAGCTGTAGACTGAGATGTGATCGGCATCGGTCACTGAGACGTATTTTGGGTGGACAGCTAGTTGTCATGGAGTCTCAAGCGCCCATATGGAGGACTGAAGGTGTAAGTAAGTTCTTAAATTCATCATTTCCCTTCTTTACACTACTTGTTGCTCACTTATGGTATAGAACTAGGAAGTTGTTAAAGAAGCAGAATAGGTAGATCCAAGAAATAGTGGGAGCTTGGCATGGATGAGGATGTGATTCCTTGGAGGAGAACCAAACAGGTGTTTTGAGTAGAGTTGCTAGCTGGAAGTAAGCACTGAGAGATGAATGGATGTTCAGGATGAAGAAGAGCGGAAATGGATACGTGAGATGGAAGATCAGGGTATATGATCTTGTATTAGTTATAGGACAATGGAGGTTTGATCATTGTGTTTCTCTTTACCAGGTTGGATAATATTAGCTACATTATCCTATTTTTGTATGATGTGCTTGTTGCAGGGTTACATATACAGGTATTGCTGAACTAAAGGTAAAGCTAGTTTAGGTGTGTGTCATGGAGAATCTGGGAGCAGTAAGATTCTTTGGCATGAGTGTGTTCTAGAGACATGGAGGTCTTGTTGACTTTGTTTCAGGATGATTATGTGAGACCGATTAGCACGCCGATGGTAGGACAGTTCACAGAATAGGTGTCTTGATTCACATAATGAGGTTGAGTGCATGGTATGTACTAAACCTGAGTTTTCCCATGCAGTGGGAGTTGTCACAAGTTTGGAGTCAATCCGGGAAAGTAATACTGAAGGGCAGTTCAGTGGGACCAGCAGCAGGTGCACATGTTATGCAGGGTCAAGTTCTTTTTCTACAAGGTTGTAGATGCAGATGTGGCAGGTAATTTGGATGACAGGTTTTGCACTACAAGATTTGTGGTGGTTGGTCTTCAAGAGTGATCTTGAGGAGGGATACAAAGCCAAGGGAACAAACTAGACGGAGTACAGGTATAGGTACAGGTTGTAGCTGTTTATCTCCAAGTGGGAGATTGTTAGGTTGTGGAGCTAAAAGCTTCAACACTTTGCAAACTGAGGAACAGAAGGTTGCTGAGATCCAGGAGCACCGGCGTTGGTAGCAGGACCGACGTCGATCGTGACCAGTGCAGAATGCCACCGGCGATGGCAGGGAGTCAGCTGACGTCGGTAGAACTAGGCAAGTAGGGACCAGCGTCGGTCGCCTGTGTGTTCCAGAACTATTCGTTGCATGGACAGTTAGTTAAGTGAACGAAGAGTTTGCATGTTAAGACCAGTCAGAGTCTTGGGCTGCGAGGATAATTGTCTAAATTAAGAGTCTAATTACTATTTAAGTTAGGGATCTATTTATAGACCCATTGGCATGTATTGTATATGTATGAGATAGAAAGGAAGAGTTCCTTCTAGTTGTAAGATCATTGAGTTGCAGATTGTTGCAAGCTCATAGGAGATCTACATGTAAGTTTGGTCTTTGAATTGCATGTTGCAGGTTCATGGGAGATCAGCTTGAAGTGCTATAGAGTGCTTGGTGTACCGGCAGGGTTATTACTGACTGGTTGGTGAGGTGAACACCAATTCTGTGTGTGAGTTGGTTGTTGGGACCATTTTTTTGTGTAGGAGAGTGTGTGTGAGAATAATTACTGTACACTTGAGGCATGGGAAACCTCTGTAAGGTGGAAGAGTGTGGCGGCTCTTTATTGTATTCTTTTCTGTAAAGTGTTAATACAAGATAGTGTATTGTCTCTCATATTCTATGCTATTGGTGAATTCTAGTTACTTGTGTTTCTGGTTATTTCCGCATATTTAATTGCTTATATTTGGTAATCATACTGTGCTCTTTCTAAGGAGCAAGATCCTAACAGGTGGAATCAGAATAGTGTGTTTGTTCTTGGATTCCCACACCCCTAACACTGACTCTGTACTACAACTCCTTCACAAACCAATAAAGCAAACTCCTAAATTTGTTGTTACCCATTAACCAATGACCTTATAAGATCAACACAAGTCTCTATATAGATTGGAATTATGATCTTGATCCCTTAAAATTTCTTCTCCATAATAAATAGGTCTCTTAAAAAGCATAGGTAAAGACACCTTATTTCATAATGTCCTAGAACAATGTGAAACCAAGAGTTACCCATAACTCCTTATATTCCTTCTCCTCTTTGGTCATTTGATGCTTATAGTTATTCTTCTTCTTCTTAGGCTTAAGATAAGAAACATGCTTAAGATAAGAAACATGCTTAACCACTATATAATTCTCCTTTTCTTCTAGAATTATATTGAAAATACATGGAGATAACAAAGATTCAGGATATACCTTTTCATCTAAAGAATCCACCTTATAGTTTGGAACCTCATCATTAGGCACAAAAAATTGATGTTCTTTACATGATATATGCTTAGAAACAACATGATGTTCACTTAGATCCATACATACCTTAGGACTAGCCTCAACCAATATCTTTGTCTTCTCCTTAAGCTTGATCTCTTTATTCTCAACATGAGAAGACAATGAGACTTCTTGGTACTCTTCAACTTATGAAGCATTCTCCACCATAGCAAACAAATTACTTAGACCTGAAGTCTTATCATGACTCACACTTGTCACCTTTGGCTTCAATGTGTTAACATTCCTTCTTTCTTATACTCTAGGAACTTGATTGAACTCATTTTTACTTAATGGCCTTTATTTTCAAAATCTAACAATGCGACCTATTTGTTCATAATTGTAGCACACCATACTCCTTGATGGAAACACAGTTTGTCTTACCTTGTTTGGACATAAACTTTCCATATGTCCTTTGTCATTAAAAACAAAATAACATCCATTTTTTAAAGAGGACTCACCTTATTTAGTCTTATATGGATAATGGTTTACAAAGTGTCCCACATAAATATAGTTAAAGCACTTAATTTTCCTCACTCCTTTTAACTGATGACCCCCATCATAGTCCCATGAAAACTCATTTCTAATTGGTCTCTTGCATTCTCTATATCTATGACCAAATTGATTGCATGTGTAATAGTAACCATTGAATCTTACATACCTCATGGCATTTGGTGTCTAATTTGATTTATCTTTATTCTATGAGTACCTTCATTCCTTGTTTGATAATTTATCTTCAAAGTATGATTGTGTTAGGGATCTAGGAAGCACAATTGATTACTTTTCTATAAGCAATTAAACACAGAATTATACTAGAATGATTAAGTAACTAGAAACTTGAAATAACACAGAATTTGAGAGACAATACACAATCTTGTATTAAATACTCTTTAGAAGAAAATACAATAAAGAAGATGCCACTTCTTCTTCCACCTCTAAGGCTTGCCACACCTCAAGGACTTCTTCTCTCTCTCTCTTGCTCAACCACAACCAACTCAACAACCTAAGTTTTTAACCCTTCCTTGATAGCTTCACCTGATCTCCTTGACCTTACACCTTGCAGATCTCCTTGACCTTGCTTTCTTGCTTCAATGCTTTACTTGCCTTAATTAAAATACATGCCCCATGGGTCTCTTAAATAGGATCCCATGCATACAATAATTAGACTTCTAATTACAATAATTAGAAACACAGACTCCAGACTTAAATTAGCCTTCAACATGCAAACACTCTCAGACCTCTTAAATTAGACAAGTCTAATTCTGGAAACACATTCTGAAAATACATGCAAGAGCATGCACATGCACAGGTGACTGATGTTAGTTGCTGTCAGTCTGCTCCTGATCGATGTCGGCCGATCCCTGGTCCCTGCCTAACCAACATTGGCAATACTGCCAACGCTGGTTACTGGTTGCACTCAATAACTCCCTGATTAGCCTCTTGGTGAAGCTTTTAGCTCCACAACTTAACAATCTCCCACTTGGAGATAAATAGTTGCACCTGTACAACAACCTCTACTAACCATCTCAGGCACCCCCATCTTCAAGCTCAATTTTGAAGACCAACCACCACACATCCTGTGATGCTACACCTGTCACCAAGTCCCCTGCCACATCTAAACTTTCTAACAACTCCCACTACTTGGGAAAACTCAGGTCTACACCAGACCTTATGTGATTTCAAATGTTGTTCTAAGCTCAACTTGAACTATCCAGCCTTTTTGGTGTGTTTACTGATTCTGCATCCTGCATCTTGAACCCTACCAACACCTTCTTCACATCAGCTCCCACTTGAGACAAAACCAACCTGTGATCTTCCATGTCTCTGAACATACTTATGCTAAAGAATCTTGTTGCTCCCAGATTCTTCATGACACCCTATCTGAACTAACTTTACCCTTAGTTCAGTAATTCCCTGTATGTGTAACCCTGCAACAAGAACACAAAACAATAACAGGATAATGTAGTTAATATTATCCAACCTAGTAAAGAAAAATACAATGGTCAAACCTCCATTGTCCTGCAGCCTACCCAAGACCATATACATTGGCCTTCCATCTCACGTGTCCATCCACTCGCTTCTCTAACTTGGGAATCCATCCATGTCAAACTCCCACTATTTCTAGATTCTACCTATATTGCCTCTTCACATCCTCCTGGTTCTTGACCATCAGTAAGCAAAAAATAAAATAAATAAGGTGAACAACGAATATGAGGTTCACTTACCCTTTTAATCCTCCATATGGGCGTTTGAAACTTCTTGACAGCTTGTTGTCCGCCCACCATCTGTTCCAGTGACTGATCTCGACCATCTCTCAGTCCACACCCAACCGACATCAGTTCCATGCAACTGACTATCTGCCAACATTGATTCCCCCTAACCGATGGTGGTGTTTCTCTGTCTAGAGTCACCGACACTGGGTTTCACCCAGCTAACGTCGGTCGCTATCTAGATGCTAACGTCGGTTCTCTAACCGATGTTAGTCTCTATGTTTTTCATGTGAGTGATAAATTCTATCCGTGAGCTCATCTTCGATTAGAACCCTGTCCATACTACCTGGCTCAAAATTATTCAGCCCTTGTGATTGATCTCTGCCCATCATCTCCTCCATAAACACCAAGGCTTCCCTATTCGTGTCAAAGGCATCAAATTTCCTTTTTCTGCACTGAAATCGATCTATGCCCTTTGAATCTAAACTCATACCTTTTGACTCATGAACATGCATCTCCTTCTTATTCATGTGACTAAGCCTATTAAGCCACATCTCTAAATCTACAGCTGAAGTAGATAAACTAGAAGGAGAATTAGAAGTACAAGTAGATAGGTAAAGCGTACCTACTTTCTTACCTCTTGCTACAAGTGCACCCTTGGAAACCTTCCAAGAATCCACTGTGAGGATTACTGTGCATCCCTCATCACCCAACTTTCCTAAAGAAACCAAACTCTGCTTCAGGACTGGGACATGCATAACCTCCTTCAACACCCATGTGTTGCTTGTCTACAATTCTAGCTACACTTTCCCTTTGCCAACCATTTGACAAGGCATACCATCCCCTAGATAAAGCACTCCAAAGTCTCCCTGGACATACTCATAGAACAAATCTCTATTTGGGGATGCATGAAAAGAAGAACCAGAATCTAAAACCCATGATTCTAGCTTACTATCCAAAGAAAGTATGAGAGCATCCTGTGCCAAAATAGTTGCATCTTTTGCTTCTTCATTACCTTTATGTTGATTTTATTTATCCTTTAACCAACAATCTTTCTTTGTGTGTCCTTTCTTTCCACAATACTAACAAGTGATACCTCTGGATTCGGATCTCCTTCCCATTTGTGACTTTGATTTCCCCTGCTCAACCTTCTCTCTTTGCCTTCCTCTGCTTTTAGCACTTAGAGCATTCCCTGATGATTCACCTATGCTTTTCCTATGAACATCTTCATTCAAGATTACACTAACTACATCATCAACTTTTAAGATTTTAGAATCAGACGCAATATTACTTACTGCCATTACCAAACTCTCCCAACTTTCAGGTAATGAGCACAAGATTAAGAGAGCCTTTATTTCATCATCAAAAACAATATTGACTGAACTTAATTGGTTTACCAAACCATGGAAATCACTAAGATGAGTATACACCGATCCACCTTCCTACATTTGCAAAGTAAATAGCTGCTTCATAAGAAATACCTTATTTGAAGTAGAGGGCTTTTCATATAGATTTGCCAAAGATTCTATCAACTCTTCCATTGTCTTACACTATGATAAGTTGGAAATCACAGATGATGCAAGGCTCAACCTTATGGATCCTAGAGCCTTTCAATCAAGAACGTTCCATTCTTCATCCTTCATGTCTGTGGGCTTGCATGCAATCCCACCCAATGGTAAGTACAAATCTTTTTGATACAGATAATCTTCTATCTGAATCCTCCAATGTTGATAATTCTTGCCATTAAACTTCTCCATTCGTAGCCTACTTTCTTCTACCATTGTTGAACTCCCACTCAATCAGAAAACCCCTGAGAATGACCTGTAATCAAACAATAACCAGCTCCCTGCAACCTTAGCTCTGATACCAACTGTTAGGGATCTAGGAAGCACAGTTGATTAATTTTCTATAAGAAATTAAACATGGAATTATACCAGAATGATTAAGTAACTAGAAACTTGAAACATCATAGAATTTGAGAGACAATACACAATCTTGTATTAAATACTCTTCAGAAGAAAATACAATAAAGAAGATGCCACTTCTTCTTCCACCTCTAAGGCTTGCCACACCTCAAGGACTTCTTCTCTCTCTCTCTTGCTCAACCACAACCAACTCAACAACCTGAGTTATTAACCCTTCCTTGATAGCTTCAGCTGATCTCCTTGACCTTACACCTTGCAGATCTCCTTGACCTTGCTTTCTTGCTTCAATGCTTTACTTGCCTCAATTACAATACATGCCCCATGGGTCTCTTACATAGGATCCCATGCATACAATAATTAGACTTCTAATTACAATAATTAGAAACACAGACTCAAGACTTAAATTAGCCTTCAACATGCAAACACTCTCAGACCTCTTAAATTAGACAAGTCTAATTCTGGAAATGCATTCTGGAAATACATGCAAGAGCATGCACACACACAGGTGACCGATGTGGTTGCTTTCAGTCTGCTCCTAACCGACGTCAGCCAATCCCTGGTCCCTGCCTGACCGACGTCGGCAATACTATTGACGCCGGTTACTGGTTGCACTTAGTAACTCCCTGATTAGCCTCCTGGTGAAGCTTTTAGCTCCATAACTTAATAGATTGTCTGGTTCATATTAGTATTTATCTTATCTCGAGTAACATTCTTTTTTCTTCTTAATATCCAAGACTAGCTCTATCACTTGTATGATTTTTACCAATCAAAATGTTGTCTAGATCACATGATCTCTTTTCAAATCTCAAAAATGACTTTACCTTACTAGATGTCTTCTCTAACTTAGATTTCAAAGACTCATTTTTAGAAACATACCTTGAACATTCTTCTTCTTTGGCTCTTAGCCTTTTAGACATAGATTCCAACTTTAAATTAAGAAACATGGCAACACCTTCATGCTCCCTAAAGTCTTCAATTAATCTTACCTCAAATACACTAAATTTATCTTCATAGTCCTTAAACTTAGATTTCATCTTCTTATTGATCTTGTTCTCAATATTTTGATCTTAAAGAGCATTCATCAATACAGTCTCATAGTTCACCTCATCTTCATCATCATCTGAATCACTCCAAGTAGACACCTTCTAATGTGATCAACTTCCTTCCTTCCTCACATATGAATAGAGCATCATCTTCAATAGGACCATCATTTGCATAATCATATTCTGAGTCACTAATTTCACTATAAACTAATGAGTTGTAATCTTATTTAGTGTAAAGACTCTTCTTATTCTTGAAGGAATTCTTTTTGTTGTTATGCTTTCTGAATCCTTTCTTCTTGTATGTCTTTTTTTCTTCATCTTGGCCTTTACCATGATCTTCATCAAAATTCTTCTCATGATTATGAGGGCACTTCCAATCAAATTTCCTATCTCTCCACAATTGAAGCATTTGAAGGGTAGTTTACCCTTATACTTCCCTAAGCATGTGTTCAATCTCTTATTAATAAAAGAAATTAGTTCATCATCATCATCAATATCATATATGTCATTTTCTTTAGATTTCTTACCTTAGAACTTCTTCTTGGGCTTCATCTCTATCTTGAATGAAACTTCCTTATTTAGTGGTATATCATCATTTACTCTCATCTCATATGTAGTAAGGGTGCCATGCAATTGATCCATCTTCAACTAACTAAGATCATGACTTTCTTCTATAGCAGATACTTTTGGATCAAATTTTAGAGATAGAGACCTTATACCTTTTGGAATATAGTAGCCTCTTCAAGATTATCTCCAAGACCTTTGATGATGTTCACAGTCTCATCAACTCTCTATAGAAAGGATGCTACTGAATCTTCTTCCATAATCTTGATACTTTCAAATTGCCTTATGTAAGTTTGTAACTTAGTAAACTTGAATTTTGAATCTCCTTAAAAAATGATCTACATTTTTTCCCATATCTCTTTAGAAGATTTACAATGGATTTCCTTAGTGTATTCAGTCTATGAAATACCACAAGTGATAGCATTTATTTCCTTAGAATTATTCTCACATAGCTTCTTGTCTATAACACTAGAAGAAGGAGTAATAGGAACAACATATCCATCCAGAATAGATTACCATACATCAAACCCTAGAGACATAATATATGTCCTCATCCTTGCACTCTAAAAATCATAATTAGATTCATTTAACATTAGATCTTGCTTAGTAGATAAACCTCCTTGATGACTACCCATATTTACCTTGGATCACCTTCAAGTTGTTTATCCTTTATGAAAGGACCTGATCTAATACTAATTGTTAGAGGTATAATCAATAAGAGGGGGGTGAATCAGTGAGCCTAAATAATCTAACTTCAATTTTGATCTTTACAAAAACTTAATTAGTTACCATAAGCATTCATGAAGCATACACATCATTCATAGAAATGATCAAGAAAGATAATGTAAGATCAATCATATAACACATGACATATGTGGGAAATCCTCTTGGGGAATAAAACCACTATAACCTATAATTGGACTACTATCCTATAATAAAAAATAATAATTTAGACCATCTATAAATGATCAAGGAACTACAATCCCTATTTAGTGAAACTACAATCCCATAAGGTGCTACCACACATGTCTAGTTTAGCTACAACAATAACCAAACTTTTAGCAAGTTTTACCTTACAAGGAGGTTGTAACCACCTTAGATGTTGAGCTATCATAACAACACCTATGAACACATCCACATTTAAACTAATGTCTTCAACACCTGATGATGGACATCTGATTATCAATCTTCACCATCACTCATACTCAAATAACAAGTACATTACTCTACCAAAAGAATTATGACCTATATGTCATACAATAGTCCTCAAACTAATCTACTCATCAACTCATCCTTAGGGAACTCTACTCTTCCTAATTCATACACACAAGCCTCTCTCAAATCTCTCTCAAGTCTCTCACTCACAAGTCTAAAAATCACCAACTTTGATTTCACTATTTATAGAGAATACTTGTTAATCATAACCTTATTTGTCAAATAGGCATGCCTTAGCCCTTAATTCATATCTCACATGAAGACATGGCATAATATAATCTTCATAGGTCACCCATAGAATCTATGGGTCATACTTAAGGAACTACACCTTTTAATAAGGCCCTTATATCCCTTTATAGGTCTCATAGAGTCCTATTCACCCATTTAGCATGCCATTGATCAAAACAAGAACACATGACCACTTTAAAATATAAGGGTCCACTCGTTATGTCCCCTTTAACATCCTCAAATGATAACAGTCATCTTATCTCACCTTTAAAATGCTCAAATAACCTAAACACTGACCTGGTGTACAAGAACATCATGAACGAATACATAGTCAACTTCTTAAAAATTGTTCATACTCAAGATAGATTGATCACACCTCCAAAATCCACATAGAGAATCCTCATGGCATTTAAAATAGGCCCCAATATCCAATTCATCAAGAGATAACAAAATAATATCTATATAAGCTCAATTATCCTTCTCAAGTCACTTACAGAACAAATATGCACACATAATCAACTTATAGGCTCGATATCTTTGATTGTAATCATTTTCAGATCTTCAAATTTATATTTATAGATGAGCCTTAGAGTCCTATACAACTTTGATTTTTATATTAATAGAAAATTTGACTTCTTTTAAAAGATATGGACAAAATATAGAGCTTTATTTTTTCCCTTTGTTAAATTCAAATATTTAAATGAAAACAGTCACAGTTAAACTTTGACAACTTTTCTCACATCTCATGTTCTCTCAAATTTGGATCAATCTCACACCATCAATATTATCCATACTTTAACACATAGTCTACCAAAGTTAAACATTAAAAATCTTATAGTTGATCTCATCTCGTGCACCCTATCAACTTTGACCTCATGCACTTCATCATTCTCTATGGATCAGTCATATATTTAGTAATCAATGCTCATCATTTGATCAATCTATTTGAACACCCATTCACTATTGAATCTTTATCCTTTACCTTTGATTAGTTATTAAACATCATGCACCTATCCTCATCTTTTTGCTTCTCGACTTCTTGGAGTAATGCACATCATCAATCTTGTTCAAACTATAACTTGTGAAGAAATGACTAAGTATAGGAACCTTTCTTATCTACCTGGAAGGCCAAATTTGGACCTTAATAATTTTTTTCACACTTCGATGCATGATCTCAAATTTGGACAAGATGATCTCCTCACATAAGAGAATCTAATGATATGAAAATATACTCCTAAAACTATTAGGTTGTGGAGCTAAAAGCTTCACTGATGCAAATGGAGGAGTGGAGGAGGTTGCTAAGTGTAAAGCAACTGACATCAGCATGATCAACCAATGTCGGTCATATCCAGTGCACAGGGCAACTGACATCAGTCAGGAGTTGGCCGATGTCGGTCACCTCCAGACAGACAGGGACCGACGTCGATCACCTATGCGTTTCAAAACTATTTGTTACACAAATAGTTAGTTTGTTAAATGGCCAGTTTGCATGTAAAGACTAATTTTAGTCTTGGAGCTGCATTTCTAATTATTGTAATTAGAAGTCTAATTATTATTTGCATGGGATCTATAAAATAGACTCATGGGCTGTATTATAAGATTGTAGAACTGGAAGGCTTCTGTAGAAATAGAAGGGTTCTATCCAAGGGAGAATCATAAAGATTTGGTGAGGCAAGGACAAGGGTTCTTTTGGGTGTGTATGATCTCAGTCGGCAGGTGTGCAAAGCCAGGTTGATCTGTGGTATAGCAAGATCAGGTGAGATCTACATGGGTAAGTAAGGTTAGTTGATCTGCAGGTGTGTGTGTGTGTGTGTGCGAGGTCTAGGTTTACAGGTGTGTAGAACCAAGTTAATCTATAGGTGGTAGCAAGATCAAGGTGATCAGAAACACAACAGGTAGTGAGATTAGGTGAGATCTACTTGGAGTACGTGGTGTACTCAGACCTGGAGTACATGGAGTACTCGATTGTACTGGCAGTAGTGATACTGACTGGTTGGAGGTGAACAATAACTCTGTGTTTGAGTTGTTTATTGTGATCATAATTGAGAGAGTGAACTCTTGAAGGTGAATTATTGTACACCAAGTGTGGGAAGCCTGAGAGGTGTGGAAGAAGAGTGTGGCATCTTCTTTATTGTATTTCCTTTTGGAAGAGTATTAATATAATTGGGTATTGTCTCTCATATTTTGTGTTATTTCTTATTTCTAGTTACTTGTGCATTCTAGTTAAATTTTGTGTTTAGTTTTTTATACAAAGGTAATCATGTGTGCTCTTTAGTGGAGCTGGTAGATCCTGACAACTGGTATCAGAGCTAGGATTACTAACAAGCGATAGAGCTTGGTTCACTAACACCTTGGTTTCAGAGTGTGTTAAGTGGTTTTTGATTATAGGTCACTCATAGGGGTTTCTGTTGGAGTGGGAGTATAGCAATGGTAGAATAAAGTAAGCTAAGAATGAAAGAGAATAGCAAGAATAATCAATTACAAAATTATGGAAAGAAAGGGCAGGTAAAAGATTGTTGGTTGGTAGGAGATCAGCATGAAGGAAATGAAGATGCAGAGGTTGCAGGTATTGATGCACGGGTTACTCTTGTATGTTCCTTGGATAAATTAGAATCTTTTTTTTTAGATTATATTGCCTCTTTCCATGCAACCCCTAATTGGGTTGGTGAGCCTTGTCAAATTTTTGGCAAAGGTGAAGTACAGCTGAAATTGCAGACATGCAACATATGGGTGTTAAATGGTGTCATGCAGGTCCCAGTCTTGAAGAGGATTCTAATTTTAGGAAATTTGGGTGATTAGGGATGCATAGTAACTCTCACAGTGGATGCACTTAAATTAGCATGTGGTAAGAAAGTAGGTTCTCTTTATCTATCTACTTGTATTACTAATTCTCCTTCTATTGCAAAGACATGGCTTTGTAGGCTTGGTCACATGAGTAAGAAGGAGATGCATGTTCTTAAGAGGAAGATTGATGTCTTTGACAAACTTAAGAACTAGAAAGCCTTAGTTTTCTTGGAGGAGATGATGGATAGAGATCAGCGTAAGGGGTTGGATAATTCTGAGCAGAGCAAGGTTGGTTTGGACAAGGTTTTGATCCAAAGGGTGCTCGTGGGTAAAGGTTAACGCTCACAGGAAAACAAAGAGACCACCATTGGTCAAAAAACTAATGTCAACATTCAGGTAGGAACTAATGTTAGTCAGGTGCAGACTGAGGTTGGTGATGTCAGACATAGGTAGACACCAACATCAGTCAGGGAACCGACATCGACAGTCAGGTCAGTCACATGGAACCGACGTCAGATGGGTGCAGACTGAGGGGTGACTGAGGTCGGTCACTAGAATGGATTTTGGGTGGACAACAAGCTGTCAAGGAGTCTCAAACACCCATGTGGAGGATTGAAAGGGTAAGTAAGCCTCAAATTCATTATTCCTCTTCTTTACACTACTTGTTGCTCACTGATGGTCAAGAATTAGGAAGTTTTTAGAGAAGCGATGCAGGTAGAATCCAGGAAATAGTGGGAGCATGGCATGGATGAGGAATGTGATTCCTTGGAGAACCAAATAGTAGATTTGGTAGTGTTTCCAGCTGGGATGAAAGCACTAAGATGAATGGATTCCTAGGTGAAAGAATAGAGTGAATGGATAGGTGAGACAGAAGGCCAGGTCATATGGTCTTGAGGAAGCTTCAAGACAGTGGTACAAGTTTGACAGGTGGATGACAAAGCATGGATTTAGTCAATGTCATTGTAACCATTGTGTTTACTTTAACAGGTTGGATGATGGTCATGACATTATCCTATTACTGTATGTGGTGTGTATGCTTGATGCAAGGTCACACATGCAGGGTTTTTTGAGCTAAAGGTAAAGGTAGCTCAGATGTGTGCTAGGAAGGATTCAGGAGTGGAAATCCTTGGCATGAGTATTCCTAGAGACAGGGAAGATCACAGGGTGATGTTGTCTTAGGATGATTATGTGAATAAGGTTGTGGCATGGTTTGAGATGTAGGATGCAGAATCGGTATGCACACCTACGGATGGACAGTTTGCAAAACAGTGTCCCCAATCACATGATGAGGTTAAGTACATGTGTACTAGACCTGGGTTTGCCCATGCAGTGGGAGATGTCAGCAAGTTTGGAGCCAATCTGGGAAAAAAGCACTGGAGTGCAATTCAGTGGATTCTCAAGTATCTGAGAGGGACCAGCAGTAGGGATTCATGCTATGCAGGGTCAAGTTCTTTTCTACATGGGTTTGTAGATGTGGATACAACAAGTTACTTGGATGATAGGAGGTGCACCATAGGATTTGTGGTGGTTGGTCTTTAAGGTTGAACTTTAAGAGGGATACAAGCTAGGAAACATAATTATATGATGTACAAGTACAGGTATAGGTGCAGTTATTTATCTCCAAGTGGGATATTGTTAGGTTGTGGAGCTAAAAGCTTCACTGATGCAAATGGAGGAGTGGAGGAGGTTGCTAAGTGTAAGAGCAACCAATGTCAGCATGATAAACCGATGTCAGCCATATCCAATGCACAGGGAAACTGACATCAGTTAGGAGTCGGTCGACATCGATCACCTCCAAATAGATAAGGACCGACGTCGGTCGCCTGTGCATTCCAGAACTATTTGTTGCACAAATAGTTAGTTTGTTGAATGGCCAGTTTGCATGTAAAGACTAATTTTAGTCTTGGAGCTACATTTCTAATTATTGTAACTAGAAGTATAATTATTATTTGCATGGGATATATATAATAGATTCATGGGCTGTATTGTAAGATTGTAGAACCGGAAGGCTTTTATAGAAATAGAAGGGTTCTATCCAAGGGAGAATCATAAGGACTTGGTGAGGCAAGGACAAGGGTTCTTCTGGGTGTGTATGATCTCGATTGATAGGTGTGTAAGGCCAGGTTGATTTGTGGTATAGCAAGATCAGGTGATATCTACATGGGTAAGTAAGGTCAGTTGATCTACAAGTGTGTGTGTGTGTGTGAGGTATAGGTTTGCAGGTGTGCAAAACCAAGTTAATCTGTAGGTGGTACCAGGATCAAGGTGATCAGCAACACAATAGGTAGCAAGATCAAGTGAGATCTACTTGGAGTACATGGTGTACTTAGACTTGGAGTACGTGGAGTACTCGATTGTACTGGTAGTAGTGATATTGACTAGTTGGAGGTGAACAACAACTCTGTGTTTGAGTTGTTTGTTGTGACCATAATTGAGAGAGTGAACTCTTGAAGGTGAATTACTGTACACCAGGTGTGGGAAGCCTAAGAGGTGTGGAAGAAGAGTGTGACATCTTCTTTATTGTATTTCCTTCTGGAAGATTATTAATATAATTGGGTATTGTCTCTCATATTCTGTGTTATTTCTTATTTCTAGTTACTTGTGCATTCTGGTTAAATTTTGTGTTTAGTTGCTTATACAAAGGTAATCATGTGTGCTCTTTAGTGGAGTTGGTAGATCCTAACAAAAACCTTTGCATGTACAAGATACAATGCCATTAAATGACTTCTTTAAATCTTCTGTAATAGAGCCAACTATGTCAAAACCTGCTTGAGAGACCAAATTTAAACATGCATAACATTTGTTATAATTTTGTGCATGATATGGAATTTAGTAAAAATAAACTATGAATAAAATTAAACAAACCCATATGATCAATTTATCTAGACACCTTCACATGTGAAAGATATAAAATCATCAAAATGCATACTCAACTTTCTTGTGTCACATAACTTTGGTTATGAAAAAACACAGTCAAATTGCTTGGGATCCCAACTTTGCATATGTATATATTTTGATGTGATTCATTGTATGATATAAAATTTATTATAAATAAACTAGGCACAAAAATGAACAAACACGTATGATCATTTTATCTTGACACCTCCATGTGTGCAAATGTTGATCTTATCAACATGTTCACTTGGCTTTTTCTGGCCACATACAAATTTGGCTAAGCATGGGAAAACAATGAATTCTAATTGAGAAGCCAACTTTTCACCCTCATATATTTGACTATGATTTGATACATGACTTGAGATTTTTTGCATAACAACCAAGGACTAATGTAATCACAACCATATGACCAACTCCCATTGACTCATTCCCATGTGGAAATGGTGATGTCAATAAACTACCTACTCATATTTTTTGCCACTAGGCCCAAACTATCTAGATGAAAACAATGGAATACTAGATGAATTCCAATTATTCACATAAGCTCTCAAAGCATATATAAAATTTTAGGGAACTCTTTCATGTGTTCTAAAAACCATACTCATCCTTGAACATCTCTAATGATGCCAAAACTAAATATCAACCAAGCCTCCTTTAAGCACACTAGGATAAGAACATTACACACTTTGTCCTTTTTACTTAGGATATCAAAGAACTTCATCCACTCATTAGGACACCTCCATGACATCACTGAAAACTCTCCAACATACGCAAGTGAGGTACTAAAGATGAAAATGAAATAAGAGGTAGAAATAAAAGTGAGAAATAGGGTTAAATTTGAGTACCACAATGAGAGAATGATGGAGATAGAGATAA
Source organism: Torreya grandis (assembly GCA_037957365.1). NCBI lineage: Eukaryota > Viridiplantae > Streptophyta > Pinopsida > Cupressales > Taxaceae > Torreya > Torreya grandis. Next base: position 3,466,318 of record JARHVA010000950.1, read on the forward strand.
AATAAATGAAGGATACATTGGCAAGGATGGAGAGTGAATTAATGCATATGTGGAATTAATATAGTCTAAAATATGGAATCAAAATTAGAAAAAAGGTTAAGTGTTGCTTTAGAGAAAGAATAAAGAGTGAGAGAATCAACAAGCAATAAAATGTGTGCAAAAATAGTGGAAGGAGATGGTACAATAGTTGAAGTTGATGGAACAGAGAGAGGTAATTGACCCTCAAAAATTTTAGTCTAAAATTGTTTTTTCATGGTTGAATTCATGTCAATAAGTGGAAAATGAAGAGCATGATTGGGATGAATAAATTTATTGGACAACAGTCCATAGGGAAGAAGAAGAAGCTGGTGAATGAAAAAGTTAAAATTTAGCTGAGGATGAGGTGTTTTACTACCCTAAATATGGTGAACTATTTGACGAAGAGGATTGGAGAGATGAGAAGCAAACAACATGCCACTTAAAGGTAACAAATCTAAACTTAGAAGGTAAGGGAATAATAGGTAATGAATTAAATGCAATTTTTGATGATATTTTGAAGATAAATATGATATTTTGTATAAATAAATAATAATTTTGTTTGAAGAGTTCATTGGAGTAGTGAAGAAGAAATAAGCACATGATGAAGTGCTTGAGAAAAGTAATGAATAGGTGAAGGAGAAAATGACTGATTTGCCAGTCCTTGAAGTGGAGATACAAAGAGATGAGTTGACTGATTTGATAGTCATAAAAGGAGTAGTTATAATGGATGACAAAAAAATAGAGGATGATACCAATAAGAATATTAGAAAGCATGAAACCTTGGAATGGTCACCAAATAATGATAAGAGTATAGTATGGAATAGGTATGGTGATGAAGAGGAAGAAACAACACTATTAGTAGAGGCAATAGATAGAGAATGGTAATTCATTCTAAATGCCATGAATATTTAAGAGGATTATGAAAGAAAACAAAGAAAAAAGAAGAGCTATAGGTTCAAGTAGTAGTATGAGAAGTGGCAGGGGAAAGAGCAAAGGATAACATGGATGAAAAAGTAGAGGCATAGATGTGGAAGAAAATATCACAGATATTTATATGAGAATTTGAATGAAGAGGATTGAAATTTTCTCCCCTTGGGAGTATGATGCAGGGGCATCCTCAAACTAGCCCACTTTTGATACATATGGATGGTTAAGTATCTGAAGGTTGTGTCAAGTTGATAATAAGTCATGATGGTAAGTCAAATTTGAATGTGAGTCCAAAATAAATTTTCCTACCCTTTTGTGTAATTTGAATTTTTAACATTGTAATGAGAGTTTAAAATGATGTATTTAAGGTCTTAAAGGGCATGTTAGAGGTCTCCACCTGTTGATAGGTGGTTAGGTTCCAATAAAGGGTTAACAATACCCATTTTGAGTCATTGAGTTAGTTTTCCAATGTATAAAGATAGTTAGCGAGTTAGTTATATAATTGGAGTCTTAAAATAGATGTTTGGTTTTGTATCGAGGCATTGAAGTTCATTCAAGGAAGAAAGCATAATGGGGATAGATTCAAAGGTCTAAAGAAAAGAATCCCCATGAAATTGAATACACAAGTTATTTATTTGAAAGTAAACTGTAGACAATCTCTAAATTCTACATATGCACAATTATTAAATGTGTGAATGGAACATGAACATTGTATTTGAATTAAAGAAGTGTGTTGATATATTGGTAAGTAGTTTTAATTTTGTAAAATTTATTTATAATATGTGAAGTAGTTTTCATGTATTTATGGGGAAAACTCAAAAATAGACAACATATCACTATTTATTCTAAGGTAAAATGATTATATGTGGATATACATAGAGAAGTGGACTAGTAAATATTGAATGAGCACTTGTGTGCATTGGATAATGAACTTAGAAGGTTATTGAAATTTTTTTTTGAGATTTTATTTTGATTGGAATACAACTTGTATTGACTGGTCACTTTTAGACCTATTAGAGTATGTTTTATTTATCCAGAATAAGTATTTGTTATTTATGAGATAATGTGATGAGTAATGTTGATGTGACTCTTTCTATCTGTTGATAAGCCCATGATCAATGATTTTAAATCTAATGTGAGATATCTCCTTTTGTTTTCAATACACATTGTATAATTTTCAAGAATGGATCATGTAGTCTATGTTAGTTGGAACTACAGTCAAGGAAACATCTAGAAATAAGCATTGAACAAAGGACTTTTGATGTATGCAAATGGCGTAAGATATTTACATAGAAAGTGAAAAAACTAATACAAAGTTATGGAACTTTTTCAAAGACCCTAAAAAGTCATTCTATCTCTTTACAATAGTATATAGTTCTATTTATTATGCATAATCTAATATAGAATGGTGGAGAAAATGCAAATAGTAGTAATTAAATGAGACTCTAATGCTTGTAGAATATGTACCATGTTTAGACAGTCCTTAAAAACTATGTATAGTAGTTTAAAAGTGCATGAAATAACTGGAAAATAAATTTTTACACCTCTCGAGTGTCTACAGTTCTACATGTAACCCTGTACTAGGGTTTCCAAGGAAACATGGGTACTATAAGAAAATTAAACCGATGTAATCCCTCAAAAATTGGTAATTAGATGGGTGTGTATATGTGTTAAAAGATTATAGAGTTTTTTTGGTCGATTCTATACATTTTCATACTAATACATAAGATTGTGTGTTGCTGCAGGCAAAGTAGGCCCAAGAGACTATGTAACTACAAGTAGAGTTTTAAAATGGTGAATGTGATTAGGCTTGAATGAGATATGTGTATGAATGGGAATGTTTGAAACCTAAGGGTAAAGAAAAAAATAAGACAAGAAACCTAGTGAACATATCATCAATGAGCATGGTGTGAAAACTAAAAAAGAGTTTATAGAGAGAAGGGATTGAATAAATTAGATGAATGTATAGTTTGTTATAGGTATTAGGGCTAGATATAGCAAAGTGTGAATGATGCTCTGCATCAACTATCTAGTCATACATAGTTAATTTGCAATGCATACATATAGGAAACAGGGTTTGCAAACACTTTTATCTTCAAAATGTGGAATTATCCTATTGTTTTCTTGAACTTTATCTCTCTTTACCTCAAATTAATGATCTTACACCAAAAATAAAACATTTTATACATCCTAAAATTGCTCTAACTACCTTTGCACCTTCCAACCATCCCAAGAAGGCTAGTTAAGCAATGAGAACTTACCCCAAGTTGGAAATTATGTACATATGTGAAATAAGACCCATGGTATAGACTCATGGTGTCTTCAAGAGTTCATTAAAATAATTTTATACTTTGAAAATTCCTTTCAAACACCCGTACAACACATAATCTAAGCAAAATAATTCAAAAAGTCAAAATCTCTATTTGATTGGAAAGGCCAAATTTGAATTTTTGACAATATTGACCTAATAATAACACCTTAAATTGAAAAATAAGGATGTTCTAAGCATCCTAAGACCTCTTATACCATCATCAAACCAAAATAAAACAAGTAAACCAAATTTAAAAGTAAACTAGCCTAGGAGTGATGCTCTTGAATTAGTAATGGTCTCAAAATTATATGTAGGTTCCCCAATGAATATGAGGTTCATTTAGGAAAGGAATAACATTTTCAAGTGATATCATAAATAATACAATCCATGAATAATGAATGTAGGCCTATAAAGTTAAAATTTTTGGTCTTGAATGCATAAAGTACAAGGGTTGTAGATATTTCATGAATGTAACTTGGATCCAAAACCTTACCCAAATCCTTATTCAAGCACTTATAAGGTGTATTAAGCCTCTTTAATGCTTTAACATGTTAAAAAAGGCATAAAATCCCTCATATATGAAGGTTTTCAAGATATTATAGGTTTTTTAGGGTATTATTGATAGTTTTTAAGGTGTTAAAGTAACTATATGGAAATCACATAGGGTCTCTCTCATCATTTTGAAGCCATAATAGGGCTTTAAAGAAGAGAACTATGATCACAGGCTTCCAACAAGGAAAAATCACTTCAACACCTTACTCATAGGCACCTATAAGCAGTCTTTATAGATAATCCATCTCTATTAAAAAAATTCATGGATTTGTATGTCCATTTAAGGGAATGGAAGAGCTCTTAAAGTATCATCTTCAGGTGTTTATGGGTAGTAAGGGATAAACAGGGCTATAAGAAATCACTAACAAACCTAAAACTGCCTGCAAATAACTAGAGAAAGGTAAAATTAAGAATTTGAACTCATTTATCTAATTTCATGGCAAGGAGTGGATAATGGATGAGATTAGGAGGACTATTAGGCACTATATTGAGGAATAAAACCTAATTGATAAGCTTGGAATCATGTCAAATGATCAAAGAGACTATAAGTAATTTTGAACCCTGTCAAAACCCTAGAGCATGTGAATCTACTTTATGATGTTTTAGGTCTTGATTACATGAAATACCTAATGTTTAAAGGATATAAATATTATTCCAATATTCCTTAGGATCCCCCCAAGAAATTTTAAATCCATGGGATCCATTTTCAAAGTTTCAATAAAAATTTGAGCTTAAAGAAAGACCTCTATAGGCCTGTAAACTAAGAATAGGTTTTCAAACATGATTAAGATGTTTTATCATAAAAATAAGGTAAAAAACAAGTCCAAATACCCTTCCTTACATCCAAATACTATACTAATAATTTTTTAAATATATTGATGATGATAGCAGTGTTACAGGTTTGTATGCAAAATTATGGTTTCCAAGAGGGTTCTCAAGAATTCAATAAATAATAAGCCTGTTAGATTCAAAATATAGATACCAATAGGCTTTTAGGATTTTTAAGAGGGTTTTAATGATGATTTAATATAGGATATGGTTTCATTTCTAGTCTCTCTCATGTCCCATTCAAGTTTCTTATTTGACCAGAGTGGAAGCATAAGCCTATAAATCAAGATTTAGAGGTTTCAAAGTTGCATCAAGGTTTCAAGGGACTTTTTGGTGGATAAAAGAAAATGAAAGGAAGGTTTAAAGAATTAAAAAAAATTGAGGCATATACAACTCTTGAGAGGCTCAAAGAGAAGGTCCAAAATATTGTAGGCATGTTCCAAGAAAGGCAAATGGTGAATGCAGTTTTAAGGACCTAGAATTGCCAAGAACCCATCAACAATCCTACCAAATCCATGGAAGATTTCCTTTAAGTATACCACTCATGAATACAAATTTAATGGAGATTTATTAAAACCTAAAAATCAAGTACAATCATGGAACATGATCACTTAAAGGGTGAAGTCAAAGATTGTAGGTTTGAGATGGTATTAATAGGTCTACAGGAGTTGTGATTGTTTTCATGCATAGAACCAAGGTCTATAATACTACCAATCCTTTCAAAAACATATATGAGAGTATCAAGTCATGCATGGGAGTCAAGATACCAATAATTATACAAAATTCATTGTAATTGATCATTTGAAAGAAGAAACATGCATTTACAAGATTGCATGCCTTTGAAAATCCCAAAGGACTAATTGCACATTGAGGTTGCAAACATGGTAAGTAAGAAATAGTGAAGATGGTGAATAATTTTCTCAAGGAATTAATCCATAATATTGTATCAGGTTTATGATCTCAATCCTATCAAGAAGTTGTAGGTTAAGTCCTCATACAAGTTTCAATAATGGTTTCAAGCATACCCTAAGCATGTTCTTCATGATAGATATGAAATATCTATTAGGGGTTATGGGGAGAAAGAAGCATATCTTGAGGGATATTATGAGTTTTAAAATACCTATATAACTCTTCATGAGAGTTTCATGGGTTATCATTCCCTTTTAGGTATACAACCAGTTAGACTGCCCTATAAGACCTTGTCATCTCTATTCTAAGGCTCTAGACCTTCCTACAATCCCAAAAACACCTTCAAAAATACTCCAAGTCCATATATAGGTTATAAGATGAAATAATAAATATTAAAAACTCCCCAAGTTCTAGGCTTACCAATATAGGGTTTGATGTTGTATCATCAAGGTTATAGGTCTACATGCTTCCTGCAAGCCTTCATGATAGTCAAGGTTTTTTGCAAAGCAAGTTAGGGGAAGATTAGGAAGTTTTAAACGTCATGGAGGGTTTATTAAGGTAATCAAGGTGAAAACATGAATCTATAAGTTCCATATATGATCCTATAGGATTGAACTGATCTCCAAAAGGTTTTCTGAGACTAAAATCTAACTTGTAGGCCTACCAAGTAAACTCTTCATACATTATTCAACCTTAAATAATTTACGGTTGGTTCTTCAAATCAAACCCATCCATGTTTCATGCCTACACAATGTCTTAAAAATTATAATGAAGTCTTATTGAGGCCATCAACATGGGATGTAGATCAATAAGTCTATTTCACAAATTTCATGGTTGATAAGGAGTAAATGCAAGATGATGATGAAAATTATAAGTGAGATTGTTGAAATTACAAGGTTGTAGGATTGAGAAGCCATGTCACCAAGGTTATAATGGTCCTAAACATGGGTAAGAAAGTATTAATACTAAAACATTGTTCTCAAAACATTTCAAGACTCTTTAAGGATCTAAAATCAAGAACACAAGTTTGCCAATTTGGATCAGGTTAGAGATATCCCTAAGACTACCAAGGGGCAAGTTTTGATTTTGAAAGCCTATTTGAGAAGATTGAACAAGTTTCAAGATGACTTAGCCAATGTTGGAGAAATATATGAAAATAAATTTGAAGAATCAACATATTAAGGCATGAAGATTGAAAAATGAGGATGGTCATAACCTCAAAACCAAGTTTTAAATCTACAACAAGTCTTTAGGAGTATCTTAAGGTTATGGAGGAGATAGTTGTAGGTTTACAAAGAGAATGAGAGTAAAAAACATGATTTTCAAGTGTAAAATATAGGTTTATTGATATCTCATGGATTTATCATGAGAAACTAAGAAGATACATCAACTTAATTACATATCCTAGAGATCATCACTTGGATTTTAAGGTGAATTTCAATTTGATTATGATCTTATAGCCTATCAAACATGACTAAGAGTGGAGATAAATGGTCATAAAAAGCATGATGGGGTTTAAATAATTGGAAAGCTAATCTTGTAAACATTTAAATCCCTCCATGAGGTGTCAATTAAGGCAAGTCAACCTCAAGGTTCCAAATGACATAGGAAGTCTCCTTTCCAGGTTAAATATTCAACATGCACAAGAGGTCGAAATGGACAAGTTAAGACTATTAACATAAGGAGAGTCATGTTTTCCAATAGTGGAATATTTATTCAACTAAATCATGAATGTTTGGGCACTAAAAAGATAAAAATGGAAATATTGAAGTCTTATCCTTCACTCATATGCCCATCTTCCATGAGAGACCATCAAAGAGGTAGGCCTAGTGTATTGATGAGAGAAGAATGCTCCTATTTCCACTTGTTTTCTCCCCTAGATAGGCTATCATTTCTTATAAAAATGGCTAGAAATACCCTTTTTTAAATCCCTCTATTGGGTATAGAAAAATTATGCTTTTATAGAGACTTTTAATGCTAGCTTAAGGCTTTTGAATTGAATAAAGACTATTTTTTACCTTATTTAAGCTTGTATTTTATGTGAATTATTGTGTTGTTGATATATACTTGTGGTAGAGAGTGTTCTCCCTTGTGTATGTCCATTTACCTTCACCTTAGTGTAAGTAGGGTTTTACGGGTCATATGTTATGTTATAGTTGGTTATGTAAGCGATTAGTTGTGGAAGCTCACTAATTGTGTCTTTTTCATGACCTTTTAGCTATTACCTCTAATAATAGCATATGCCACCACTTTTATATGAAATACTTATGCAACATATTCCTAATTTGGAGATTGTGTAGGATAAATTTAGTCTTTTCACAAGTTCTATTTTGTTATTCTAATCAGGTAGAGGAGATCATCAAACTTGGTGCATAATTTCATCTTCAATTTTTAGCTTCATTCTTTCTCTTTTTATGAAAAAGAGTCCTAGTATAGCTTAGGTAGGATTTGATAGTGTATGTTTTAGGATTTTAACCTGATCCTAAATTAGGTGCACTATGGTTGAAAAGGAGCTGGCATTCTCTAGAGATTCACTCCTATAATAGGTCACCAATAACCTAGGAGTGTTTCCATTTTGTCAGTTAAAATAGGTCTCAGGATCTGATAGGGTGAATTTTAACTTGACAATAGGTATGTTATTCAAATCTCCCATGACTATTGGAAGAAAGTAATAAAATGAGGTATCCTCTTGCTAGTCCTATCAATCGATGGGTCTTATTATGTTGAGAAAGCTTGCCTACTAGTTTTATATTTATGAATTCTTAGCTTTAATGTAATGATAATTTGAATTCTTATTTGATTTTTATTTAGGATTTGGAGTTTTTATGGGTAAGAACTAGGAATAGGACTGTAGGTAGTGTATGGTCCTTCACTTATGCTAATTTACCCTTGATTAATATCCACCCTTGCCTTTACCAAGTGATATAAATATGCTCAGATCTGGGAGTCTTGAGCTCAAGGGTGTCTAGAGAATAAACTTAATGATGACAAAATATGAGGTGGTAAACCTTCCTTCTAATGGATAGTAGATACTTGGGAGTGGACAAGGAGCACCATTGATGATTGAATTTTACTATGTAAAAAATGGATGAAATATTATGTTTTATTAATGTTATTATCAACCAACCTACTTGTAATATTATTTGAAAAGATAGTCTTTAGTTTAATGACCCAACTATGGGTAAATAATTTTGTAGTCTTCTATTGAACCTCTTTATTAAATTAAGATTTAAATTTTATCACCAAATATTGTACCCTAGAAGAGTGTGTTCAAGCCTCTTCTATATTTTGGAAACATGGGAACACTTACAAGTATGTGGGTGTACCTATAGTGGAAGTGAGCCTCTAGATTTAAGGGCTAGCTAACTGAATGTGTCTTGAAATGCTTATCACTTATCTAATGCTTGTTTTTTAGGGAAAAGAGTTATAAAATTAAATGAAATGATACTAATATAAGGGGTGATACACCAAGATGTTTTCCACATGACCATAATACTTTATTCACTAATAATCAAAGCATACAAACTAGCTCCTAAGTCCTAGAAGGTTTATAACATGAGTGCTTCAATATAGAGGTGAGATATATGAAGCAACACAAGGCACATGAACCAAAGGGTAGATTTCACACTTTAATGATAATAATACACTTTAAAATATCCTAAAACAATTGACTCTAGTCTATATTACCTATTAAAGTAGGAACTCTTACACAAACATGAAAGGATAAGGGAAGAAAGGATAGAGAATTATCACTTTGCATCACCATACATCACTTAGATACTCAGATAATTATTCAAGAAATAAAAAACCAAACTTTAATTAATGTTAAAATTTAAAATACAATGTAATTATAGTAGGGCTTCACCATACATGGAGTGGTATTAGATTATAAAGGCCAAAATGGTAGCTACTTATAGCATTTAAGATAGAGGTGGGAAAAGAGAAGTCCAAAGGTCACTAGAACACTTATCATGATGAGAGGAGTTACATATGTAGGATAATGTACTATGAGATATAACATTTAAGTTTTGATAGGACAAATGGCCCTCTAAGTCATGAGACTCATGAAATGTGGCATAGGAGTTCTCATTATGCACAAGAAAACTACCTTCATCAATTATCCCCTTTGGAACATCCCAAAAATAACTAGGTACATATATCATGATTTCAATAATAGGTAGGGGTTCTATATATGATCCACATTTCATTGGGTACATCGCTAATCATCTGTATTCTTTTAGAAGTGAGCCATCACTACCTGAAATCAAATAAACTCCTCTTCTACTAACCCTTCACACTTGGCCTCACAATTGACTTTAGTTTTCCATGAAAATAAATAAAAGGGAGTGAATGAAACTTGAAAATAACTTACATGGCCTTATATTTCTTAGGTACACCTTAAATAGGCTTTCATTTGAAGTTTTCACACTTCTCACTATCTTGCTCACTTTGCCAGTTTTGATTAGCTTAAATGAAGGTGATGGTAGATACACTTTGGAGTCTTTATGGAGCATGAAATTATCATAAATAATTATATTAAGTCATAAATCTTCCCCCAAAGTTGGTTTCATCCTTTGAAACTCTCTAGAACCTATAAAACACCACAAACAATCAAATAAATCCAATTTCCCTCTTCTTTTTACAAGTAGGGAACACCTCAAGTAGATGAAAGAAAACTATAGAGAGTCCTATATATCATCCAATAACTTTCATGGTAATTATATTCCATTAAGATATCTCTCCATCTTAATTTTCCCAATCGGGTCATTTTCAAGGGTTTGTAAGGGTTTTAGACCATTTCCACCCTTAAGGATTATTCATGAAGATTTGATGTTGGACAGATGAACTAGTGACACAAAAAAAATTCATGACCTTATTAAACTTATCCTATCCCCTTGAGTCTCCATGTAAAGTATCAATGGATATATGATCACCCCAAATTTCTTACTCGGGTCTTTCCTTCCATTTGCATAGGCCTGATGTGGTCTTAAGACAAAAGTGGATTTTCTTGTGACTTCTTATACATACCAATAGATTTAAATACCTGATATATCCCTATATACATGCACAAATTTATTATAATTACCATCTCATGTTAGAAGTAACATTGACCCCCCATTTGGTCTTTAGGTCTAAACCATGTCTAACAGGCCTATTTGCATACTTGAAGGTCTAGACCATCCTGTTGAGATTATTCCCTATATGAAAGGTCTCTCATGTTTTTTTAGGTTTTATTGAAATATACACACCTCTTTTCAAGTTCCAATTATCCCTTATCTCATTACCCTATCTTCATCTTCAACATTGTAAGGTTTATGCTTTTAGGGAAGTACCCTATGTCTAAGACAAAACAAAGGATACTTCCCATGTTTCCTCAAGAAAAATAGATATGGGAGTGGATTATGCAATTTATGTATACCTTTTTCACATAAAATTTTTCCCTTGGTCACATAATTTGACCCCCTAACTCCTTCAAGATCCAAAATAGACCCCTGGGAAGGTAGAATATGTGCATGGTCTCACCATATAGACTATTGACTATGTGATTAGAATCCTCTATCTAAATTATATCCATCATGAGAATGTCATGAGACTATCATGATCATGATGAAGGTGTCTAATATCCATTCATCATTCCAAACTCCCACATACTCTTTACTTATTCAAGACTGAGTGTAATTCTTGAGTATAGTTCTTGTTTTAGAGAGGCACATATAGGTGACCCTGCATGGATTAGGTTTTGAAAACATTTCATAATCCTATTTTAAGCCTTCCAAGATAAATTTTAAATTATTTTTATTTATTCATTTCTAATAATCCTAAGTATTTTTCTCTCTATCTATCATAGTCAGCTACAATTGGTTATGTAGGGTCTTATAAGTGATCTTTATCCTTAAAACCTAAGTTATATAATGCATGGGAACCATCTGAGGTCTTAAGAAGAAATTATGAGCTGATATGTGATTCTATGTTCATATGTTTCCATTTCCAAGCTCATACTATGCATTTATAGGATTTTATAGTCCATTGTATATCACCATCTTAGGTGAGAGACACTTGTAGGTATCTATGAGACCCAAAACATAATATATCATCATCTTTAAATGACCTTTAGATCATAAATATTATCTTAAACTAACTAGAACAATTTTCCATGCCTATACACATTCTTTGATTACCACCTTGGATGTGACGGTCGCTTGGTACTCAAATCTTGTAGATGACAATGAAGAAATTTAGTGTTTAAAGGTGCATCTTTTGGCCTTTCAACAACTACCTTCCACTACACCTCCCAACTTTTGCAAATCTCTTCTCCTATTTGGGATATATAATATATACTCATTTATATGATTTTAATCTCTTGATAACCTTGTTATATGATATCAACCAAATTAAAAAGTGTTATTTTCATGTTTTAGGGATTTGATCCCTAAATCCACAGTCATCACCCTTAAAATTAACCTTCAACCTTGCCTAACAATCTAGCATTCCAAATAGCTCTACCATGATCTAATCAACACAATAAGACCTCAACAAGGTTTTTTAATGTTCAATCTTCTCCATATAAGCATATTCTATTTTCTATGGTGCCACCTGTAGGTGGACTTTTGCATGTATGCAGGTAGATAGTGAAAGTAAATTTCAATTAATATATGATGTATGGTCATTTGATCACTCCCTAGTCCATTATAATCTCCTCAAATGTATTTTTTAAACCTTAAGGATATATACACCATTCATGTATGTTTTTTCCAATATGTCATCTTCCTATAGGGCACCTAAAGGTGGATGCAATAGTAGATAAGAACATTAGCAAGGTTATATAGACTATGAGCATGTAGTATGACCCTACCACCATTTCAAGGTCTCATATGGATTCATTCATCTTATGGAAACTTCAAACAAGTCAAAAATTACTCTTTCCAATGTGAATATATCTCTTAATATCACCTGTAGGTGTGTATCCATGGCTAACTATGTATATATATATTGCACATGACTACAATAATACCTTATTTATTACACCATATGGAGGGGCTCAGTTACATGTTAATGTTTTAATGAGAGGATAAACCTATTCAAACTCTTTATGACTACTTGAATGTGTTAAATTCCTTAGCATAGTTCACTTAGTTGACTGTACATGATAGTCATGGGACAAATTGATTGTGTGTCACTAAATAACTATAATTCAATGAAGATTGCTTTGGAGAATGAGATTAAAAAGTGAGAATACTAAGAGGACATTGGAAACATGATAATTAACCTATCACCACCCTCTTAAGTCACTAAAAATCATGAATATTCTATAGATTGTATAAACTTGTTTGTCATTTCAAATGAGACCAATTTGTAAACCTAAGATGATTTGCCTATCAAAATATTTTGAAACATGAAACAAAGCATGTGGAACATTAGGTAAATATTTACATGTATTTTATAGTCAATTCCAACATCCATATTGTATGGACCTATCCAATCAAGTGCAAAACCTCCAGGGTATGGGAAATAGTGAGCAAGAAAACACAATCAACTTGTTAGAGATGATTCATAAAGCATAGTTGACCAATATTTTAAATCTTGTTATGAAAATTAGTCTCTTTGAGTTTAGTATATTTCTACTCATTTTTGCTTATTTACATTCAGAAGAAGGAAAGAAACTAAAGATAATGGTCAGGGGTTTGTACGTACTTGGATTAAGTTGCTCACTGTATCCAGATGATTGAAGGAGCTCCTCTTTGGCTGTGGAGGAAGACACCTGTAGATAAGAATAAGACTTAAATAGAAAAATGTTAGATAGAGATATGGTGGACTGCCAAAGTGATATGCTCGGTCCCAAAAGTGCAAATACTTCCTTGAGGGATGACAATCCACTTTTTATAGAAAAGAGTGTCGTATTAGAAGAAATAATGAAAGACTAAGAAAGAGAAATAGATAACGCGTACCTATATTCTGCAGTCGGTCTTCCACAGTCACCGACATCGGTTAGTCTACTGTCATCAGTTGGTCAGTGTTGTCAATGTCGATTATTTTGTTGGCGTCAGTTGGTCAATGATGCCATCATCTTTTAGTCTGTCGACGTCGGTAGGGGCAATGGGCCTTGGACGGGTCTAAGGGTTATGTTTATGGTTGAAAGAGGAGTCTAGGAGTTAAAAAGGTCTGTGTAGGGTTGTAGGGAGACAAATAAGTTCCACAAAAGGACAAAGGTAGAGGATAGGTTGTCAAAAAGGGAAAGGATAAGAAGAAGGCTTTTCAACCTCTCCAAGAAGAAAGCTAGGTTTGGTTGATAGTATTTAGAAATAGTCAATAGAAACTAATTACTAATATATTCTAAATTACTGGAATGAAAGGTAGAAGAATACTTAGCTCTTGCTTGATGAAGAACCAGAGGTGTATGAACGCTTGTCCTATTACGGCTGATGTTGAGGTGCTTGTGTAATGTTCCAATCCAATCTGGAGTGACTTGCATAGAGTTTTTGTAGCCAGAGGAGCATTAGTCAAAGTCTGATGCTTAGTCTCAGAGTACCATCAATGTCCAAGAGTCTGGAGGTGAGAGAGAGAGAGAGAGTCCCAGAGAGCTGATTGAAGAGTCCTAGAGAGAAGTCAAAGAGGTTAACTCATCATTGGAAGTCAGTTTATGTGATCGACATCAGTGATCTCACCAGCGTTAGCCGACAGTTGACCAATGTCGGCAAGTAAAGAATGAGTAAAAGGGCTAAGAAGCCCATTCTCCATCTGCCAAGTGCATAGTCCATTGTAGAACAGTCAAAAGGCAGGCTTATTATGCACAAGAGTTAGTTAGGAGGTTAGGGAGGAGTGAGAATAGGTCTTAGGTGACTCATAGGGTGAGAAAAGGTCTAAGGATGAGGTGTCCAAGATGAGGTGTCCAAGGTGAGGTGTCGAGGATGATGTCATTAATCTAAATAAAGTAATTTATTTTAAACTAATGAAGGGTGTAAGGGGACCAAAGGGGAGTAGACATGATTTAGGTGTCTACATTTGCCCCTTTTTGTCTTGTTGGTTGTTCTTGACGAACTGCAAGACAAAAATAGAGGTTAGTTGTGCCAGGTATGGGATGAGGTCCTTTTTATCTTGTTGGTTGTTCTGACGAACTGCAAGACAAAAATAAGTGGGTTGCCCCAGGTATGGGATGTGGTATTTTTTATCTTGTTGGTTGTTCTGATGAATTGCAAGACAAAAATAAGTGTAGGTTACCCCAATGTGGGATGAGGTATTCCCCCTCAAAGTGGGAGTCAAGGGAAGATAACCTGATATCGAGTGTCGATTTGATAGGTAGTGGATGAGTATGGTGAAGTTGGAGTGTGAACACTACAATAGTTGAGATTGCGTGTATACCACTTCACATGATAGGTAGGTCAAATTGTCGCAGGCAAGGTTGAGGAGTGATAAAATTGAAATAACTGGTCCTCAGCTTTTAGTCATAGCTGATTGGGTTAAACGATTAAAGCTATAGCTCCAATGGTCATCGTGTTCCAAGTATCCTGGGCTCAGGAAGTGCTCTTGGAAAACATGAAAATGTCACAAGTAGTAGGGATCAACTTGGGAATGATCTGATACTTGTGAGGGTCGTAATGTGAGGTGCATACAATTTTGCTAACTATTCATGAGGTAGCATACATGCAATCAAAACAACCAAGGTAGAGTTGTCTCAAAAGTGGTCATGGTCTAAGGAGATAGTCATGATATCTAAGGTCGTTGGTTGAGTCACACTGAGATATAAGTGATCTCAAGTGTTATTTGATGTGGTCAGGGAGATGTATGTGATCTCTAATGTGCCCCATGAGAAGTCAAAAGTGACTTCTACAATGTCAGGGATGGTTTTTTGGTCATGATTTTGGAGTAGGTTAAGTCATGGTTAAAGTTTAAATGGTTTGTCCATCAGGTAGATGGATGAATGAATGGCCGATGTCTTTTAGGAAGATGAATGGGTGAATGGCCGAGCTAACCTTAGAAGACTTCATGTCAACTGAGTGCTGACTACATAGCCCCTATTAAAAGGGCCTTAAGCCAATGTAGTTCAAAATAAGAGTGTTGGTTATGGATTGGTCTTGACAGGTTAAGTCATGGTTAAAGGCGATATGGTTTGTCCATCAGGTAGACAAACAAATAAAAGGCCATTGTCATTAGGGAGATAAACGGGCGAATGGCCGAGCTAACCCCAGAAGACTTTGTGTCAATTGAGTGCTGCCTACATAGCCCCTATTGTTAGGGTCTCAAGCCAATGTAGTTCTCGAAAGAAGAGGGTAGGTTATGGATAAGGTTATATGGTTAGTCCATCGGGTAGACGAACTAACGAATGGCCGACGTCTTTAGGGAGACGATCGGGTGAATGGCCGAGCTAACCCCAAAAGACTTCATGTCAACTGAGTGCTACCTACATAGCCCCTATTGTTAGGGTCTTAGGCCAATGTAGTTCTTGCCAAAAGGGAAGAAAAGGGTCAAAGTGGTTGATAGTTATTTTGATCAGGTTAGTGTTTAGCATTTCTCATATGTGTGATGGTACATGCATGAAATGATGAATATATGATGATGTTACAGCTTTTTCCATATTATGTGATGGTGTATTTTGTAACATTGGTTATGTGGTCTTTCATCCCTAGCAATTTTCCATATTGGTGATGGTGTTTGCTAAAAATGAAATGTAGATGATGTTATAGCCTTTTCCATATTATGTGATGGTGTATTCTATAACATTGGTGATGAGGTTTTTCATCCCTAGCAATTTTCCATATTAGTGATGGTGTATGATAAAAATGAAAAGAGTTATTTATGCTTCAGCAAGTTTCCATATCAGTGATGGTATATGCTTGACATAAATTGTGTTTGGTTGATAGTTTCCATGTGTATTGTTGTCCGTAGAAACTAGTGTGAATGATGATGTCATGTTAGTGGTCTGAAAATGTTTGGGTTTGGTTGGTTGATGATTTGGTTGTATGTGACCAAGGTGTAAGAAGTGAAAGGCACTTTTCTCTTTCATTGACAAGGACCATAATGATGGCATAGATAAGGTTTTTGGAAACAAAAGCCCCGTTCATGCATTACGTCATTAACCATTAGTTTATGTTATAGAAGTATTCGAATCACTTGACATTAAGTGAGCTCAAAATCCCTTGGGTATGTTGAGGTAATAGGTTTGATTAGGTGATATGTTAGGGTAGGATAACCTTTTTAGCAGGGATAACTTTGCCCCTTTTATAGGTGGCCCTGAGAACGACTATAGACAAGTCCATGACTTAATAGTTTGTCAGTCACTTTTTTTTTTAATGGTAGACTGATCAATGCGGGAAGTCCACGTGGGGATGTTGTTTTGTTTTATGGTCATGTTGGGTGCTATGTTTGTAGCAATATGTGGGCATAGCCATCCTTTGAGGGAGTGGTCTATATTGTGCTTTGTATGTTTAGGGGTCTGTGAATAGCTGTCCTTCAAGGGAGTAGTCTAGTTATTACAGCAATGATGTAGCTATCCTTCAAGGGAGCAATCTACATTTATAGTTTATGACCTTGGGTTAGGCATCCCAGTTTTATTGATGTTTGTTTTTGACTAAATTTTTGGTCATGGACTTGACTATAGAGGTTTAGGGGTCTCCCTTTATTAGGATAAAGCATTCATGCTTTACAAAAGGGTTGACTAATGTTGTAGGGAAAAAAAGGGTTGGAAGGAATATGAATGACAATGATGGGGGTTGCTCAAGGGATGAGCTCAAGTTAAATGTCAAGTGAATGATTACTTGATTAACAATAAAATGGTTGAAGATGTAAGGCATTAAGGGGCTCAAGTTTTGGCCAGTCTTCGAGAGAAGATAGACGATAAGTCCCTGATCCATGGTTGTGCATCATGATGTAAGGTCTGAATCAATTAGAAGCAAACTTGCCCCATTTGATTCTTTCCATGGTGGTCACATGTTGGTCTTCTTTAAGGATGAGATCTCTGATTTTGAAATCTCACTCTTTCAGATTATGGTTGTAGGCATGTTGTGGTCGATGTTGGTTGTGAAGTTGGTTATTATGTTGTTGGCATTTGGTACAATGTCAAACATAGTTGTTATAGTCTTGGTTAATAGTGGGCCAATAATAGCCCAGGTGGGGGATGTGCTTAGCAAGCGAGTTACCGCTGAAATGTCACCCACAAATCCCATCATGGACTTGTTTGATGACATGGGATGTTTTAGTGGTTGTTAGGAATTGGAAAAAGAGGCCATTGAGACCTCATTTGTAGAGAAGACCCCCTAGCATGGTGTAGCAAGCAGTACTTTTGATAAAATCCCACCGTCCATTGCTAGAGAGATTAGGAGGCATGATAGAGTATGTTAAGTAGTCAACAAGTCACTTATACCAAACGTCATGTGGACTAGAGAGGTTAGGAGGAATTTCCCCCAGTGATGTTGGTCGAGAAATGTCCAAGATAGAAATCTTGGGTTGTGTTGGTTGAGAGGTCTTGATGAATAATGGATATGTTAAAGGGGTAGAAGCCTAGTCTTTTCCTTTATCCTTCACAGTTTGGGGTCTAGTGGCCACATTAACAGTGTTGATTTCAAATAAAGGTGGGGCAGGTGGTTGAGGGACCATAGTCTTGTATGGGGATCTCGATTCACGTGAGGAGGTTCGAGAGGCATGTGATGGTGTCAGTGGTTTGTCAAAAAAGTGGTCAAAAGAAGCCTCAGTGTGAGGGGTGTCCTTTTTCAAGTGTTGGCGAATGACAACCTTAAGGGCACAACAATGCTCGGTATCATGTTTGGGTGTGCAATGATACCAACAAATTTTAGTGTCATCAAACCAAGATGGTTTTGGTCTGAGAGCTTTGTATGGTTTAATGGGTGGGAGAGTGATGCTAGATGACTGCAACAATCGACATAACATCGAAGAATAAGAACCCACAAATGGCTTTGTGCTCTTTATTGCAGTAGGTGTTGACAACTTCTATTTAGGAGTTGTAGGAGGAGTTTGTCATACCATCTTTTTCATTGGCAGTGTGGCCACATGTGTAGATGGGACTTGCTTGATGAGAGGTGTTGGATTAGGGAGCAATCCTGCTAAAGTAGAAGGATGTGGACCCAAAATGGAGGGTAATGGTGATGATGGGGGAGGAGTTCTCTGATGTGGTTTAGTAGCCTTCTTTGGTTTAGTGTGAGGACCACTATTGTGCAAGGTGAGGTTCAAGTCTACCTTCACTTGTGGTTGAGTGAGGTTTGATGTAGGATGAATACCAAGAGATTTAACCTGTTTCGACATGATGGACACTTGTGAGGGTTTGAATGAGGTTGCGTGAGGTTTTATAGTCAATCATTTAGAGTATTTGGGTGATTGTGAGAAAACTGTCACCAGATCTTCTTTGGTCAAAGTTGGTGAAGTGATAAGTTCTTCTCTCGATGGAGAAGGAATTGGAGAATATGGCTCTTTGAAAGGATAGAGCGTAGGAATGATCATGGCTTCTACGTGTGGTCAAGGAGCGGGGAAAGTATGATCCCCCATTGTTGATAAGAAGGATGAAGGTGAGGCAACTAGTGTTGGTGCCATCAAAGCATCCTCCAATATGGGAGAAGTCAAAATAGACTCTCATATGTGTGAAAGGGGGTTGGATGAAGGAATATCCTCCATTAGTGGAGGATGAATAGGAGAATAAGGTTTTTCTTCTTGTGGTGGATAAATAGGAGAAGAAGGCTCTTCTACCTATGGTGGACAAATAAGAGAAGAGGGTTCTTCTACTTGTGGTGGAAAAATAAGAGAAGAGAGTTCTTCTACCTGTGGTGGACAAATAGGAGAGGAAGGCTCTTCTACATGTAGTGGACAAATAGGTTGAATAACCTCTTCAAACTGTGGGAGAGGTTGGTTAGAAACCATGTCGACCGTGCATATATTATGCTCTTGAAGGTCATCGGCTATGGTTTGAATGTTATTCTAACTAGGGGCATGGTTAGGGAATGGTTGTCTAAAGACATCCAAGTTTTGGTTAGCCGGCGCATTTGGGATATCCAAAACAAGATCTCCCTTGTCTAGCATGTTTTGAATAATGTTTTTGAGGGTTTTGTAGTTGTCTGTGTCATGACCCTTGACATGATGATAGTTACAAAAGTCATTTTCCCTATACCATGTAGGGATGGCTTTTGAGGGGTCAAATTGAGGTGGTCAAATTTGAGGGAGGTTGAGGACCCCCTGCTTGACTAGTTTTTCCAACAAGAAAGCATAAGATTCTCCTATTGGAGTGTATTGACACTGTACGTATCATTGTTGGAATTGTCTATTGGTGTATTCTGATGTGGAAGGCTGAGATTGGTTGGTTGTTGTTGAAGATGATGGCCTAAGGACTACAGCATTTTCCATTCCCTTGGAATTGGTGTGGGAAGAAGGTTTGGACAAAGAAGGGTCATTGAATTTTGCATTATTATTGTTACTATGCAATTTGACCTTGTCTTCTTCGACTGTGCGGAGTTCAAGCTTTCAAGCCATGGTGAAAGCTTCATCAAATGTGTGGAAAGTTTGAACCTAAAAAATGGATGAGATGTGCTTGGCACATTCTATTGAAAAGAGCTCAATGATCTCAGGCTGAGCTAAAGAAAAGGAGACTTGGTTGATTAATCCTCTCCAACGGGCAACAAAATCAGCTATTGATTCATCATCAAATTGTCTGATAGAATATAGGTATGTGATGGAGACATTTTTAGTGATGTTGATTGAAAAGTGGTTGAGGAAAAGTTGAGCTAGTTGAGTGAAGGTAAATAGAGAGTGACTGGTAATAGAACTATACCAATCAAGGGTAG
Source organism: Torreya grandis (assembly GCA_037957365.1). Classification (NCBI taxonomy): domain Eukaryota; kingdom Viridiplantae; phylum Streptophyta; class Pinopsida; order Cupressales; family Taxaceae; genus Torreya; species Torreya grandis. Next base: position 3,486,640 of record JARHVA010000950.1, read on the forward strand.
TGCCAAAAAGTGACATGGAAAATGTGCATAGTAATAACACATCATCATGTTCTATAAGGTAGCAAGCATGTCTAAACGCTCGTAGATGTTGTTGTGGGTCCTCTTTACTCTGAAAGTGAGTAAATTTGGGGAGTTCCCACTGGCTAGGATATGGTTGAATAGGCACCGAAGGGTGAATGGGTTTGTTGCAAATTTGTTTGTATGAAAGAACATTGCTCGAACTAGAAATGGATGTCTCGAGATTGGACATCTTATCCATCAGCATCTTAATTAGATCAGCTGATGGATTGGTAGGTGGGGCACGCCCTAGGTTATAAGGTACTTGGAAGGTGTTGGGAGGGGTGTATGACGTACTTGTTTGCATTTGTATAGGCGCAACATATTGGTAGTTCATCATAGGGACTGATGTTGAGGTCAAGGGGGCTTGTGCCGTGAAGTTGGAGGGCACAAATTGACTGGGTGTCATCATAGGTGGTTGAATAGTGGTGACACTGGTTGAAGGGTAGGTAGTCACTCTTGTGTTTATGGGCGCAAGAGTGTGTGGGGTAGAGACAATCAAGTTCAAAAATGGTGTAGAACTTGGTTGAATTGTTTGTGGTTGAGGGGGTACGGAAACCCCGATGGAGGTTGGCCAAAAATAGAAGGGGAGGCCAAATCTTGGACATTGGCCATGGTTGGGTTGCTGGTCAAAGTAATGGCTTGAGTCATTATGGGTTGGGTAATGGAGGCTGTTGTTATCATTGCCGCTTTAACCAAGGAAGTTGGCATCCCATAAACAGGGTTATCTAAAGGGTCTCGCGTTTGGCTTCTTACGAGATAGTGTTGGAGAGCCTTGACATTGTGGTCAAGAAATATCTCAAAGTTTTGATCCCCTTCAGGAAAAATTGGATGTTGGTCGGGGGTAGGCTGAATAGGAGTATGCTCCATATCTGAAGTATACTCCATTAGAGGACTTGATATGAAAGGCAAAGGCGGAAGTGGTTGTTGCCTCGCATGGTCAATAAGGGATCAGGCTTGACTGCGTGTCAAATCCATCCAAGGTGAAAAGGATCTAGGTTCCAAAAACTATGTGTTTCAATTTTAGAAAACCAAAAGATGTGTTAAATAGCAAAAAAGTCAAGTTTTAAGGTTGCTATTTTGGAAAAAAAAGTTTGTTGACAGTGACTGACGTCGGTGGAAAAACTGATGTTGGTGAAAATAAGTTGCTGATGTCGGTGGAAAAACTGATGTCAGTGGAGAAAAGTTGTTGGCACCGGTGGAAAAACTAATGTCGGTGAAGAAAAGTTGCCGATGCCAATAGAAAAACCGATGTCGGTGTCTGTGTATTTCCAAAAACTCAAAAAACTGAAAGTTTTTGGAAGAAAAAGAAAGTCTGAGTTATTTTTAAACCTCAAAATAATGCATCCTTACCAGCTCAAAAAACTAGATAAAAATAGCAAAATAGATGAAGGCAAGCAACCTCTAAACGTTAAATTCCTAAGAATAAATTTTAGAGTCATGGTGGCTTATGCCTTAGAAGAATGTGTTGGGGATTGGGATTTTTAGAACGGGTCCTGAAGAGGCAGTCTATGGTTGGTTTCAGGTTATGTTTTGGTGCTCAAAAATGTGTATTAGGTTTCGTACGTGGCTTGGTGCTGGGGCTTGCTCCCTTCACTTCACGAACCCAGAGCCGAGCTGGGCCACTTAGCCAATATATACTTTGATTATAGTTTATACTCTGCCAGAGAATAGAGTGGGTCCTCCTCTTGGTTGCGAAGTCCAAGTAGGATCACCAGGAAGGGTAAGGTATCTGCTAGGTGGTGAAATCCTAGTCGGGCCTTATCTCAGGTATGTTTAGATGTTTGATTGTGATAGTGGTCTAGTTGTGTAACATATGTGCACTACGATTTATTCATAATGCATTTTAATTACTAGATGAGCTAAACATGCATTCAAGTAGGAATGAAATGCAATAGATTTTTAACCCAAATTGAAATGTTTTGTTTGGATGCAGACAATTGAGGAAGAGGTTAAGAGTATGAATTTTCACTACTCTAAGATGCAGGTAAGAAATGACAAGAAGAAAAAGAAAGATATTCTTTTTAACTTGTGCTTATGGTTTCTTTTAAAAGAAAAAGAAAGAAGAGGAAGGATGCAAGAAGAGAATCTAATGCATCTATATGAAAGTTTGCCTTTAGAAGAAATGAATGAAGCCAAGGAAAACTCCAGGGGTCCCACTGGGCGTGCTAGAATGTTTCTACTCATTTTTGCTTGTTTACATTCATAAGAAGGAAAGAAACTAAAGATAATGGTCAGGGGTTTGTACGTACCCAGATTAAGTTGTGCACTGTATCCAGATGATTGAAGGAGCTCCTCTTTGGCTGTGGAGGAAGAAACATGTAGATAAGAATAAGACTTAAACAAAAAAATGTTAGATAGAGATATGGTAGACTGCCAAGCGATATGCTCAGTCCCAGAAGTATAAAGACTTCCTTGAGGGATGACAGTCCACTTTTTATAGAAAAGAGTGTCGTATAAAAAGAAATAATGAAAGACTAAGAAAGAGAAATAGATAACGTGTACCTATATTCTGCAATCGGTCTTCCACAGTCACCGACATTAGTTAGTCTACCATCATTGGTTGGTCAGTGTTGCCGATGTCGGTTATGCTGCCAGCGCAAGTTGGTCAATGATGCCATCGTCAGTTAGTTTGCTGACGTCAGTAGGGGCAATGGGCCTTGGACGGGTCTGAGGGTTATGTCTGTGGTCGATAGAGGAGTCTGGAAGTTAAAAAGGTCTGTGTAGGGTTGCAGGGAGACAAATAAGGTCCACAAAAGGACAAAGGTAGAGGATAGGTTGTCAAAAAGGGCAAGGATAAGAAGAAGGCTTTTCAGCCTCTCCAGGAAGAAAGCTAGGTCTGGTTGATAATAATTAGAAATAGTAAATAGAAACTAATTACTAATATATTATAAATTACTAGAATGAAAATAAGAAGAATACTTAGCTCTTGCTTGATGAAGAACCAAAGGTGTATGAATGCTTGTCCTATTACGGCTGATATTGAGGTGCTCGTGCAATGTTCCAATCCAATCTAGAGTGACTTGCATAGAGTTTTGTAGCCAGGGGAGCATTAGTCAAAGTCCGATGCTTGGTCTCAGAGTACCATCAATGTCCAAGAGTCTGGAGGTGAGAGAGAGTCTCAGAGAGCTGATTCAAAGAGTCCTAGAGAGAAGTCAAAGAGGTTAACTCATCATTGGAAGTCGGTTTATGTGACCGATGTTGGTGATCCTGCTGGGGTCGACTGACAGTTGACCAACGTTGGCGGGTAAAGAATGAGTAAAAGGGCTAAGAAGCCCGTTCTCCATCTGCCAAGTGAATAGTCTATTGGAGAATGGTCAAAAGGTGGGCTTATTACACACGAGAGTTAGTTAGGAGGTTAGGGAGGAGTGAGAATAGGTCTTAGGTGACTCATAGGGTCAGAAAAGTTGTAAGGGCGAGGTGTCCAAGATGAGGTGTCCAAGGTGAGGTGTTAAGGATGATGTCATTAATCTAAAATAAGTAATTTATTTTAAACTAATGAAGTTTGTAAGGGGACCAAAGGGGAGTAGACATGATTTAGGTGTCTACATAGTATTAGCCTCTAAATGTGTTTTATCTGAAACTTCTCCAGCTATTCGTATCGATCATAAACTTGTTGATTGGTTTTGTGTGCATGGTGGAGTGATAAGAGCGTATAATGGTTTTTACCCTCTTTAGCACTTTCATATAATTTTAAGCATGGAATTTAGTATGAGGAAGTTGAAGAGTCATCCCACTATGTTTTCACACATGTCACACTCTTTCATGGGATATACAAGTGCCAAACTCCTTTTTCAATTGCTTTCTTGATCTTCAATTAGAGAGCCTACAAGTTTAAAATGAGATTGACATTATTGATAGGTAATCTAACATATTGGATGTTGAGAAGAAAACAATGACACTTGGACACCTTGAAAACCATGCCACTTTCATATATGACCCCAAAATGACCCCTAAGTGACTCAAGTTGACATAAGAATCTAATTAGACCATGACCAAGAATAAAAGCATATGATATGACATTAAATACACCCTATAACACTATATTATAACCCTATAAAAAAATTTACTATATGGGGGTTGACCCATTTTGACTTGTGGTAAACAAAGGTCAACATTCTTAGTGATTTCCTAAGGGTAGTGTGCTTTCTATGGTAAGACCAGTTGCCTAATCCTATCCATTAGGCCATGGATTCACATGAAAATAGGTTTGACACAAAAATTTCATTTGAAAACACACAAAATAGCATAAAACAACAAGAACAACACAAAAGATAAAAAACACACATGTGCTTCATGAGAATTTATGGAACACACAAACAAAACAACCAATCTAACTAACTTAAACACTAACTAACCTAAGATGAAAACTTCCTCTTAGATAAAATGGGAATCTTGAAACCTCTTTTGTTTCATGAAATTGAGGATTAGATGAGGTATGCATCCTTTTTACCCTTGGCATAAATGCCTCCATCTCCTTAATGGTATTTTCCAATTTTATTGGCATGATGTTTAATGAGAACCAAGTAGCTCCAAATATATTAGTTATGGAAATTAACTCTTATTACATATAAACAACCTCAAATTTCTCATATTAATCCTCAAATATGACTTCCAATGGTGGTTCAACAAGACATACCTTTTTGGTTTCCATGGTGCTCTCAATAGGATTGGGTTTCTTCTTAGCTGCAAGTTTTTCAAGATCATAAAGGAACTTTGAATATTCTACCCAATCCTAGTAATTATCCTTGATGGAAGAATATTTCTTCACCTTTTCATGTATTTAACCCTCAAATTGGCAAATATATTCAATCTCTTGAAAGAGCTTCATTTATAGTTGCCAGTCATCCTTATCTTCCTTGTTTTCTAAGACCACCACCTCTTCAATCTTCTCTTCTTGATGTATGAGGTCATCAATATGGTGTTCTTCATGTTCCAATGTATCTAAGGGTGATTCAAAATCAGATAGAGGTATTAAGTCATCTCTAATAACTATGTATTCTACCTTGGTCTCATAAGACTCTTTTAGGACTGTAACTTTTTGAAGAGTGACTTGACCTTCATCCTTGATAGTAAACTCCATTTCATACTTGAGATGTTCATACACTAATTCATGATTAGATATGGAATCTTATTCAAATACATATTTCTTCAAGTCTTGGTCATAGCCCTCATGGATGGTTGTAAAAGAGTCTTCAATATGTTTCTCTTCACTCAATAAGGTAGGATTGCCATTTTTTCACCAAGGGGAGTCCATATGGTGATTTCTTCCTCATAGTCACTCATGACATCTTCTTGGTTAGCCATGGATTGTATTTACTCTTCTTCACTTGATTCCCTTAAGATGGGCTCTTCTTGCAGAAAGGGTGAGATATAAGGTTAATGGATAGGCTCATGTGAAAGAGATGGAATATGAGATGTAGTGGAAGGTTTATGAATTGGATATGGAGTGTGAGGGTTAGGAGAGGGGTTGTGAGTGGATTTAGGAAAGAGGAATATACTAGTAAGCTCATGAGGAAGTGATTTTTTGGGCTGGTTAAAAATTAAAACACCTACATAAAAAATATTTGAATCTTGACAATAGTCTTCTTAAGACTCTTCAATAAAAACATGTTAATTTTTAGGTTCTTTATCTTCCCACATCTTTAGTATATCTATTGATCATTGAAGGAACTTCTTTGCCAAGTCCATTTTCCCCTTGATCTCCCATTGAGTTACTTATATATATTTAAACATCTCCAATATCCACATGTAGCTTTGTGTAGCACCTCTTAAACCAATCCATGAGATGATCAAGGATCACATCATACTCATCATCCCATGTTCTCATACCATATTCATTAACTAGCAGCTTTGGTATAGATGCCAACAAAGACTTGATATAAGATAGAAAAAATGGAGGAGAGTAATGATGGGGATCAAGACTAGCTTCAGCTTGTTGTATTTGAACTTGTAAGAATTCAATTATTGCTTCTTGATATCTTGACTTAGATTCCATAGAGAAATCTTATTCATGACAATATTCACAATAATCCTCTCAGGGTTGACAGGGATCATAGTATGAATGATAGGGATCATATTGGGGCTGATGGGGAGGAATTTATTGATAGGTTTCTTAGTATCATTCTTTATATGTCTATCTAATAACATGGTGTCCATATGGTGAGGGAAATGGAGGACTATAGGTCTACCATGGATCATAGGATTGGTAGCCATTATGATAGAGCTGTTGAAGAGTAAAATGTGATTCATAGCAAGGCTGATAAGGAGGATCATGATAAGGGTATTCACCATATGTATTCATATCAAGCTCATATGTCAAATGAGATGAAAAAAAAATTGATCAAAATATTCAATGAGATATACCTAAGTTGATTACAACCAAAATTTATCATTTGGAGTCACCATTGGTGTTAACTTACTTGCTTCCAAAAGCTGATTAGAGGAAAGACACACCAACAATCTTTCCACTCTCTTGGTATTTTGTCCCACCGGGCATGCCATAACTATTGTCACTAAATATTACACCCTATAAGAGGGTTTTCAAGCCTCTTCTAGATTTGGGAAACATGGTAACACTTCTAGGTATGTAGTTGTACCTATAGTGGAAGTGAGCATCTAGATTTAAGGGCTAGCTCCCTGAATGTGTCTTGAAATGCTGATCACTTATCTAATGCTTGTTTGCAGGGAAAAGAGTTAGAAAATTACATGAAATAAACCTAATATAAGGGGTGATATACTAATATTTATTCCACATTACCATCATACTTTATTCACTAAGAATCAAAGCATGCAAACTAGCTCCTAAGTCTTAGAAGATTTCTAACATGAGTGTTTCAATATAGAGGTGAGATGTATGAAGCAACAAAAGGCACATGAACCAAAGGGAATATCTCACATTACAAATATAATCATACACTTTAAAATATCCTAACACACTTTAATACACTCTATATGACCTATTAGAATATGAAATCTTGTATAAACATGAGAGGATAAGGGAAGAAAAGATAGAGAATTATCACTTTGCATCACCATACATCATTTTCACACTTAGAAAATTATTTAATAACTCAAAAACCAAACTTTAATTAATGTTAAAAGCCAAAATACAATGTCATTTCAGTAGGGCTTCATCATACATGGAGTGGTATTAGATTACAAAGGCCAAAATGGTAGCTACTTATAGTATTTGAGAGAGAGGTGGGAAAAGAGAAGTCCAAATGTCACTAGAACACTTGTAATGATAAAAAGAGGAGTCACATATGTAGGATAATGTATTATGAGATAGACCATGCATCTTATAATAGGAAAAATGGCCCTCCAAGTCATGAGACTCATGAAATGTGGCATAAGAGTTCTCATTCTGCATAATAAAGATGTCATCATCAATTATCCCCTTTAGAATGACCCAAAACTAACTAGGGATAGATATAATTATTTCAATAAGAGGGATGGATTTTATAAATGCTCCCCCATGCATTGGCTACATCCCTAATCATCTAGATTCTTCTATAAGTAATCCATCACTACTTTTAGTTAAAGAAAATCCTCTTCCACTCGACCCTCACACTTGGAATCAAAATTGGCTTCATTTTTACATGAAAATATATACAAGGGAGTTAATTACTCTTGGTAATACCTTACATGGCCTTATATTACTCAGGTACACCTTAAATAGGCTTCCAATTGAAGTTTTCATGCTTCTCACTATTTTACTCACTTTGTCATTTTTGACGAGTTGAGATGAAGGTGATGGTAGACACACTTAGGAAATTTTAAGGAGCATGAAATGATCATATATAGCTATATTAAGTCTTGAAACTTCCCCCAATTTTTTTTCATCCTTTGAAACTCTCTAGAACCTATAAAACACTAAAAATAATCAAAGAAATCCAATTTCCCTCTTATCCATACAAGTATGGAACACCTCAAGTAATGAAAGGAAACTTTGGAGAGTCCTCTATATCATGAAATAAATTTTATGGTAATTATAGTACATTATGATATCTCTCCATTTTCATTTTCCCAATTGGGTCATTTCCAAGGGTTTGTAAGGGTTTTAGACCATTTCCACCCTAAGGATTGTTCATGAATATTTGACATTGAAAAGGTGAAATGATGCCACAAATGTTTTTTCATGACCTTATTCAACTTATCCTATCCCTTTCATTCTCTATGCAAAGTATCAAAGGAGATATGAGCACCCCAATTTTCTTACTTGGGATTTTCCTTCCATTTGCATAGACCTGATGTGGTCCTAAGCTAAAAGTGGATTTGCTTGTGACTTTTTATGCATAACAATAGATTAAAAATACTTGATATATCCATATATACATTTCCAAATGTATTATAATTCTCATCTCAAGTTAGAAATAAAATTGACCCCCCATTTAATCTTTAGGCCTAAACCATGTCTAATAACCCTGTCTACATACTTAAAGGTCCAAACCATCATGTTGAGATTATTACCTCTATGCAAGGTATATTAATTTTTTTTAGGTGTGATTCAACTTTAAACATCTCTTTTCAAGGTCCAATTATACCCTAGCTCATTCATCTATCTTCATCTTCAATACTAGAGGGTTTGTGCTTCTAGGGAAGTACCCTATGTCTAAGATAGAATAGAGGGTACTTACCCTATTTCCTCAAGAAAAATAGATGTTTTATGGAATTATAAAATTTATTTATACCCTATAAATAATTTTTTTTCCCTTTTTAATATCATTTTACCCCCAACTCCTTCAATATCTAAAATAGACCCCTGGGAAGGCAGACTGTGTGCAGGGTTTCACCATATAGACTATTGACTATGTGGTTAGAGTCATCTATCTACATTATATCCATCATGAGAATTTCATGAGACTATAATGATCATGATTAATTTTTCCAATATACATTCATCACTCTAACCTCCCACATACTCCTTGCTTAGTCAAGACTAAGTGCAATTCCTGACAATAGTTCTTATTTTGGAGAGGCACATGTAGGTGACCTTGCATGGATTAGGTTTGAAAAAATTAAATAAGCCTCTTTTAATCCTTAAAATATCATTTATAAATTTTTTTTCATTCATTTCATCCTTGTGCAATACCATCACTAATAATCTTACGTATTTTGCTCTCTGCCCATCATAGTCAGCTACAGTTGGCTATATAGGGTCCTGCAAGTGACCCTTATCCTTGAAACATATGTCATATAATCAATGGGAAAAATTTGAGGTCTTAGGAATAAATTTTGAGCTGATATTTTCTATATTTTTATAGGTTTCCATTTCCAAGCTCATACTATGCATTTTTAGGATTTCATAGTCCACTGTCTATCAACATCTTAGGCAAGAGACACCTATAGGTATCTATGGGACCTAAAACATAGTATATCATCCTATTTAAATGAATTTTAGTTTAAAAAATTGTTCTCTTAAACTAAATAAAACCATTTTCCATTCCTATACACGTTATTTGATCACCAACTTGTATGTGAGGGTCATTTGGTACTCAAATCTTGTAAATGATAATGAAGAAATTTAGTGTTCAAAGGTGAATCTTTGGGCCTTTTAACAACTACCTTCCACTCATCATACACCTCCAAAATTTTAAAAATATATTCTACTATGTGGGATATATAAGTTATGATCATTTATATGCTTCAAATATCTTGATAACCTTGTTATCTGATATCAACAAAATGTCAAAGTGCTCTATTTTCATGTTTTAGGGATTTGATCTATAAATCCATAGTCATCACCCTTGAAAGTAACCTTCAACATTTCCTACCAATATATAAATCCAAATAGGTCCACCATGGTATAGTAAACACACTAGGACTTCAACAAGGTTTCTTTACGTTCAATCTTCTTCATACAAGCATCTTTAGTTTTTTGTAGTGCCACCTATAGGTGGACTTTTACATGTATACAAGCAGATAGTGAATATAAATTTCAAATAATACATGGTGTATGGTATTTTTATCACTCCTAATCCCTTATGAAATATTTAAATGTATGTTTTTAACCTTTAGGATCTAGATACAACTCAAGTATGTTTTTTCCAATATGTCATCTTCCTGTAGGGCACCCAAAGGTGGATGTAATAGCAGACAAGAGCATTGGGAAGGATGTATGGACTATGAGCATGTAGTATGACCCTAACACCATTTCAAGGTATAATATGGATTGTTTCATATTATTAAAACTTAAAACAAGTCCAAAATTAGTATTTATAATGTGAATATATCTCTTGAGAGCACCTATAAGTGTATATCCATAGATGATTGTGTATATATGTTGTACATGACTGCAAGAGTACCTTCTCTCTTACACCATATGGAGGGGATAAGTTAATTGTTCATGATTTAATTATAGTATCAACCTATTTAAAATCTTTATTACTCTATGAGCATGCTAAAGTCCTTAAAATAGTTCACTCAGTTGACTATACATGATAGTTATGGGATAAATTAACTGTGTCACTAAATAACTATAATTCCATGAAGATTTCTTTGGAGAATGGGATTTAAAAGTGAGGGGACAAAGATTACATTAGAAACATGATAATAAACCTATCACCAATCTCTGAATTCACTATCAAAGCATGAAGATTTTGTAGATAGTGGAAACCTACCTGTCATTTCAAATGAGACCAACATGCAAACCTGAGATGATTTGCATATAAAAATAATTTGAAACATGAAACCAAGAATATGTAATATTTCCATGTATTTTTTAGTAAATTCAAATAGTTTTATTTTACAAACCTATCCAATCAAGATCAAAACCTATAGGGTATGGGAAACAATGAGTAGGAAAACATAGTCAACTTGTTAGAGATGATTTATAAAGCACAGTTGACTAATATTTGAAATATTATTATGAAAATAAATGTATCTAAGTGTAATGTCACCCCAAAAAGGTTTTTTATCTAAAACTTCTCTAATTTTCCATACCAAGCATAAACCTGTTGACTAGTTCTATGTGCATGGTGGAGTGATAGGAGACTAAAACATTTTTAATCTTTTTTCACTTTAAGAGCATGTAAAGCATGAAATTGAGTTTAAGTAAGTTTAATATTCATCCCATAAGGTATTCACATGTGTCTCACTCTTCCATGGTCCATACAAGTGTTAAATTCCTTTTTTAGTTGATTTTTTTAATTTTCAGTTAGAGAGCCTACAAATTTTAGATGAGACTGACATTCCTGATAGGGAATATGACATCTTGTACTTTGGGAAGAAAATAAGGACACTTGGACACCTTAAAAACTATGTCACTTTCATATATGACCCCTAAGTGACTCGAGTTGACATAAGACTTTAATTAGACCATGACCAAGGCTAAAAGCATAGGATATGACATTAAATACACCCTATAACACTATATTAGACCCCTATAAAAAAATTTAATATAGCGGGTTGACTCATTTTGACTTATGGTCAAAAATGGTCAATAGTAACTAATTAAGAATACTTGGGTTATAGGACCTTAGGAAGGAGCCTATATGTATGAAATATTCTTTAGCCTATATGGCTCTTTAAAAATATAGATAGTTTAATTCTATTGATTAAATATTTGTTATGATAATATTATCAAATAAACATTATCCCTCTCTCTTTATGATATGAATGTGTTGTGATTTGATGATTAGACTTGTCTTTTTTATTCAAACCCAAATAAAAAACTATGAGACTATTACTTGGAATAACAATATATCTTGTTAGCTTTAGATGTCTTCTATACTAAAGTATGCCTTGAGAAAAGAAAATTGGAAGTTTAGTAGTGTTAAAAGTTGTCATTTATGTCATGTGTTTGTACTATCATTGATGTCAAGAAGGATCAATAAGGTGAGAGTTATCTTTTATGTCATATGCCTGAGGTCATTGATGTCAAAATAAGTTTGAGGTCAAACATTGGTTCACAAGAAGGTGGCTATGGTCATTGGTATGGCGTTGATTAATTGAACTTGCTAGTGTGGCTTTGAGTGATCCAATAGAGTGTCTTGTGAAGCATAGTGAGGTATGGTGAAATGAGTGGATATAAGTATGTGGAGTTATTTGAGGTAGTTTAAGTTTCATGTCTTTGGTGAATATCTTTAGAGCTTCATGAGTTCAAAGAGAGAGATTGTATTCATGTCTTATGTCTTCATGTCTTGTGTGTTTAATAAGGCTAATTCAGTCTTGGGTAGTGACCTATATGATTTAAGGAAACTTGGTCAAAGGAGAATGATTAGAGATGTTATGGATCCTATCTTAGATGTTTGGAGATGAGTAGTAAACTTTAGAATGTGTCTTTAAGATATCAAAGTGGTATAGTTCCCAGTAAGCCTATTTGATATATTAGTTCTTAAGTATGGATATGGCTTGTAGAGGTATGATGTTGGTGATATAGATGTGTATGAGCTTGAAGTTATGAAATGTAGTGTTAGATCATATGAGAAAGGTGTTGAGTCAGTCACATGACTCTCAGAGTGAGCAAAAGGGGTAAGTTCTTCTTTAGTGGTCTTCTCATGGACCTAGTCTTAAGACCCTAAATGGCATAATGAGATATCATGATCAATTTTAGAGGATTATGAGCTCATGTGATCATGGATTTAGGTTTTATATGTTTTTTCAAGTATATTAGTGTAGTTTTATGTCTTGATTTGAAGGAGAAAGCATGAAAATGAGTTTGAAGGTCTCTTGTGTGTGCAGAATGAAGAGATGAAGACCCGAGAAGGTTTTTCTCATGATTGTTAGCATGTGTGACTATTGTATGGGAAGTTGAGATCTTAATGAAATATTTAAATGATCCTATCAATTATTTCCAAGTGTTAGGAGTTGGTTTTAGGGGTAGATATTTATGAACAAATGTTAATATTGGAAATTGGTCTAAAACCCTCCTAAAACCTCATAGTGACCTGATATGGAGATCTTGATGGAAATGGATCACAATAGATTGGATGACTTAGTTTTATGTTTGGATCATTGATTTAATCTTCTAGGTACCTCTAGGTGGCATTGGTTTTTTAGGTGAGTGATTGGACCCCATGGAAAAGTGCTTGTTTCTCAAAAATGTGGTATAGCAGATAGAGGTGACCAAGTCAATGAATGAAAATCATTGGAGGACAAATTTTATGACTTGTACTTCATGTTTTTGGTGGTTTTTAAGTAGGTTATAGACTTTAAAAATACTAAAGGGGTCATGGAAGTTGACCTATCACTAAAAAGGCCTAGTGAGGAAGAGAGTGAGAAAATAGGCAAAAGTGGGAATGAGATTAGGGATAAGTTGTCATGGATTAGGAATGGATAGAAATGTATGGGGTTGTTTTTAAATACCTATAACACATTTTAATATTGAATAAATTTTTTGAAAGTGATATTATCTAATGGTTGTTTTTATTTCTATGTGTAATGTGTCTTAAGACATGTTTTTATTAACCCTGAAGGATTAGTGTCTTGTCCGACCAAGAGTGTGAGTGATCTAGTGATTGTATAAAAATAAGGTCTAATAGGCCTATCTGATATGTGAAAAGGGAATGGTTGAATAAGTGAATGAGATAATATATTTGTGAGATAAAGGAGGTATTTTATACCATCATACTATTTGATAGATACTATGATGAAAAAATAATAGAGTTGATGCATGTGTATGTCAAGGTCAGTTGACCTAATAAACCTAGTAAGAGGTATATTGAGTGAAGAGGCCTAGAAGTCTATTTGAGAAAGATAAAAGGGTGTGAAGAGAAAAGTAATGTGATCATCATATATTGTGTGATAAACATAGGTTTCTAAAGTTTATCATAGGTTCTAGGTGGTTGAGTTGATGCTAGGTCACCGAAGGGGGTTGGTGCCTCCTTGCAAGTTGGTGTTTGCTAAAGGCCTAGTTGAGTTGGTGCTTGACTAGTGAGGGGTTGGTTCTCCTTGTAGGGTTGGTGCCTCACTAAATATTTATCAATTGATTATATTACTAAATTCCAATCTATGTTTTAGTGGGTTTTATCCACCATGAGGGTTTCCCACATATCTCTTGTGTTTATATTTTGTATGCTTATGTGAATTCTTGTTTATGCATTGGTTGATGTATGTGTTTGAATGAATGATTCATGAATGATAAAGGAAATTAATTAATGGAAATGATTCACCTCCCCCCTTCACTATTTGTGCTTCAAAAATTGGTATGAAATCTAGTCCTTTGGAGTAGGCCTAACAACCTAAAGGAGATTCTAAGAATCACATGTATGGCTAATTATCAAGTTCAAAGAGATATTTCTGAGTGTGATGATGATAATAATAAATATCATTTCATAACACAAGCTAAGTATGTAAAATAAATTATGAAGAGGCTTGGAGTCTAGATGATGTCATTTAATTTTTTTGTTAATAATTTTTCTAATGATGATGACTATGATCAAGTTGACAATGGATTTATACTCTTGGATAGAGAGGCAAATTGTTCAAAGGAAAAAGACATCATGTGTGATGAAGAATTTTTATATGACAATGAATAATGAGAAGCTAAAGTGGATATTGAAGCTAAGATCCTAAGTTCCCTAGAGGATTTGAAGAATCAAAATAAGAGGAAGCATGAGTTGAAATCTATGGTCAAATAACTCAAGGAATGGGTGTGTATCTTGAAGAGTGATATGTTCAAAGAAGATAAAAGTGATGAGATTACTATTTAATATATTAAGGATCAGTTAGAGGTTACTAATTTAAAGTTTAGTTCAAAATAGGTTGATTTTGACCATTTGAAGATAGATCTATATTCTTTGAAGGTTGAGCATGAGAAGATCATAGTTAAGATGAGCAAGGTTGAGAAGGAAAGTAAGGAATCAGATCAAGTCAAGTGCTCCAGCATAAAAGTCAACATAAAGAGACCTATCAAGCAACCTAATGCAATAAGGTTTTTAAATTCATTTAATGGTTATTATTTTTCATCTAGCCTATTTGGCCATAAAGTAAGAGAGTGTAGAGTAGTCTCAAGGGATGAGTTTTCTTGGAACCATGGGAGGATGAGAAATTAGTCAAAAGGTAAGGATAGTCGTGTTGTTTGTTACACTTATAAAAATGTAGGACACATTTCAAGATTTTGTCCTAAGAATGTTCGAAGACCCTCAAGTCATATCAAATCATATGGAGCTCCTAGATTCTATGATAAGACACAAACCTAGGTATGGATACATAAGAAATTTATGTTTAATTAGGTTAAACCCAAGAGTTAAGACAATTTATTTACTATGGTAGATCAAGAATCAGTTGTGAAGGTATGTCAAGAACATTTATTATATGTTGTTATTGATCAAATAATCAAAGAGAAGAAGAAATATGATAAGGTGGTTAAGCTAAATGCTTCAATAAAAACTAAAAGGATTATAATAAGGGACTATCAATCTCATGATTGGAAGATGGTTGAGAAAAGTGGATTGGATATCTAGGAATCTTCAAATTTCATGGTGTTTTGAGATCCTTATGGAATGGGGTGTCTTTATTAGACTTCATAGAGACATTTTAGTTAATTGAAGTTGTTGTCTAGAGATGTAGAATGGTTAAAGATCTAAGGTTAACATCAAGTTTCTAAGGTCAATGTGTTAACAATTGGTATATGAGATGTTTCTAAATTTACATGTTGAGATGTAAGAAGTCTATTTAGTGTTGGTTGTTGAGTTTTTATCTATGTTGAAATTTGGTGTCAAGATGCATGACTTATTTTGAAGATAGTTTGAGAATTATGTTGATTCATATGGTGAGATTAAGTTGTGAAGAAGGGAATTTTCTTCAGTTAGATTCAAGGGCAAGTTGTTTCAGGTGTCTTTTTGCCATTAGTGTCAAAGAGGAAGGCTAGTTCTGAGGG
Organism: Torreya grandis; assembly: GCA_037957365.1. NCBI lineage: Eukaryota > Viridiplantae > Streptophyta > Pinopsida > Cupressales > Taxaceae > Torreya > Torreya grandis. Next base: position 3,502,520 of record JARHVA010000950.1, read on the forward strand.
AGATTGATCAGTTTGAGAGAAGTATCTATTTGATATCAAGATCCTAGTTTTTGAATTTGATTTTAGATGATGTTAGGAGTATGATGGATTAGTGAGTGATCTTGTGATCTAAGTTATCTAAAGGTATATTTTTGAGAGAGGTTCTGTTTCATAATTTTTAATGGAGTAGCTCAGGTGGTGGAGTGCCAAGAAGGTATGTTGCAGTCCTAATGGAAAGTTAAATATTGTCAAGATCTTAATTCATATCATTCATGTCAAGGAAGATGAGTGTTCATATTTCTAAGGTCCTTTGAAGAAGGTAGCCATGGTCTTAGGAGAGCTCTGTGTTGAATAGTTTTCCACTTCAATAGATATAAGCTCAAGGTCAATTTTTGATAGCATCGCATTGGTGATTATTGTGTATAGGCCTAAGGATATATTAGTAGCCTATTGAGAGTAGTGTAGTTTGAGAATGATTATTTCATTTATGGTTTTCCATCAATGTGTTTTTCCATCAATCATAAATAGGGAGGTTGTTTAAATTTGTCATTAATGTCATGTGTTTATAATGTCATTAATGTCAAGAAGGATCATTAAGGTGAGAGTTGTATTTTATGTCATATGCCTAAGGTCATTGATGTTAGAATAAATTTTAGGTCAATCATTGGTTCACAATAAGGTGGCTATGGTCATTAGTATGAGGTTGATTGTTTGAACTTGCTAGTGTGGCTTTGAGTGATCTAATGGAGTGTCTTATGAATCATAGTGAGGTATTGTGAAATGATTGGATATAGGTATGTGGATTTTTTTGAGGTAGTGTAAGTTTCATATCTTTGGTGAAGATCTTCAGAGCTTCATGAGATGAAAGATAAATTGTATTTATGTCTTGTGTCTTTATGTCTTGTGTGTTCAAGAAGGCTCATTTAGTCATGTATAGTGACCTATATGGTTTTAGGAAACTTGGTCAAAGGATAATGATGGGATATGTTGTGGATATTGTCTCATATGTTTGGAGGTGAGTAGTAAGCTTCAAAAGTTGTCTTGAAGATCTCAAAGTGGTATAGTGCCCAGTAGGTCTATTTGATAGACTAGTTCTTAAGCATGGATATGACTTGTCAAGGCATGATGGTGGTAATATAGATGTATATGATCTTGAAGTTGTGAAATGCAGTGTTAGATCATGTGATAAATGTGTTGAATCAGTCACATGACTCTCAGAGTGAGTCAAAGGAGTAAGTTCTTTTTTAGCGGTCTTGTCATGGACCTAGTCTTAAGACCCTAAGTGGCAAAATGAGGTATCATGATCAGGTTTGGAGGATTTTGAGCTCATGTTAGAATGTATTAAGGTTTTAAATGTTTTTAAAAGTATTTTGGTGTATTTTTAGATCTTTAGTTGAAGGAGAAAGCATGAAAATGAGTTTGAAGGTCTCTTGTGTGTGTAGAATGAAGAGATGAAGAGCCGAGAAGGTTTTTCTCATGCTTATTGGAACGTGTGACTATTGCATGGGAAGATTATCTCTTAATGAGAGATATAAAATGGTCATATAAATGATTTCCAAGCATTAGGAGTTATTTTTAGGGGTGGAGCTTTATGAACAAATGTTAAGAATGGAAATCATTCTAAAACCCTCCTAAAACCCTCATAGTGACTCGATATGGAATATCTTGATGTAAATGGCTCATAATGGATTTTATTACATATTTTTAATTTTATATCATCTATTTGAATCTTATAGTTACCTCCAAGTGGTATTGATTTGTCAAGTGAGTGAGTAGACCCCACAAAAAAGTGCTTATTTCTTAGAAATTTGGTATAGCAGATAGAAGTGACCAAGTCAATGAATGAAAATTATTGGAAGAAAAATTTTGTGAATTTTATTTCATGTTAATTGTTGGTTTCTATCAAGTTATATAATTAAAAAATACTAAACTGATCATGGAAGTTGACCTATCGCTAAAAAGGCTTAGTGAGGAAGATAATGAGAAAAATAGGTAGAAGTGGGAATGAGATTAGGGATAAATTGTCATGAATTAGGAATGGATAAAAATGTATGGGGTTGTTTTAAAATACCTATAAAAATTTTAAATATTTAATATAAGTTTTTAAATTTATTGTGTTTATCAAAAATATTGCTCTCAAATTGACTTGTCTAAACATAATGAGGTCTATGTACAGTGAAGCCATGAGATTGGTCTGTAAGGCCAATATTGATTTCTAGACCTTATAATAAATTTGTTTTAATATGTTATTAGGATGTTTTTATATCATATAAATACGTTTTAAGTCCATAAAATCATCCACATATGTACTAAAATTTATAATTATCATGACTGGTATTCAAGACAGATTGACAATTTTGAGTATGCAAGATAGAGTGATGAGTTTGAAATGTTTTATCATGATTTAATGTATATAGTGCACATTTTTATGTTTTTTTGGATATATATTACATATAAATTATTTATATAAGGTTTATATTTAGTTTAATAAGTTGAAATATTGAATCCAAATTGGCTTGTCTAGCTATGTAAGAACTGTGAAAGAGAAGCTTAACAAATTAGTCTGCAAGACCAATAGTTAACACTATAAATTGTGATATTTACACTGGAATATTTTATATAGACCACATAATATATATTTATGTTCATAAATTTCTTTTAAATGTCCTTATATAAGATAAAAATAACATTCATCAAGACAGTGATTTTAGGGATTATGGCAGTTTTTTGTGTGTTAGTAAGATTGATGTTCCTGAGTCATTATGACTAGTTTGGAAGTGTTTAAAGCATATGGTGATGTTATATAAATTCCATGGTATATTATACATGAATATTTGTTTTTTAAAGTTCCTATATTGATGTTTTAGGTCAAATTACTAATGACCAAGTTTTGAGTAGATTGGTAGTTCTGAGTGAGCTTTTTGATGAGGTATTCCTGAGTCTTTAGATCATGATAGAAAATGTCTAATGGAATTTTTTATGACCCTGGGGTCATGAATTTTCTATAAATATGTGTTTTTTTTCTATAATTTTTTTATATAGGTTGTATGAGATTCATCTTTAAAGACAAGTTTTTGATGTAATTAGGCCTAATATGTCTTTAAGGCTTAATTGTGATTTCAAGGTGTGAATGAAGGATTTGTGACTTATTGAGCATATATTTGGTAATTTTATATTTATATATATAATTTTTAAAATATTTTATTTATTTATTTAGGACCATCTAGGCCATATAGGTTCAATTTGATATATGGAGAGGATAGACCTAATGCATTCACACTCTATTAGGCCTAGAAGAAGAATGAAGTCTAAATGTGTTTAGCCAACATAATGATGATATTATTTTGATTTATTAATATGTTTAATGTGTCTTTATACTTATTTTTTTATTAACCATGATGTATTAGTGTCTTGGTTGACCAAGAGTGTGAGTGATCTAGTGATTGGTATAAGAATAAGGTCTAATATGCATATCTGATATGTGAAAAGTGAATGGTTGAATAAAAGAATGAGATAGGAGCTTTGTGAGATAAAGGAGGTATTTTATACCATCTAAATATTGGGATATACTATTATGAACAAATAATAGATTTGTTTCATGTGAATGTCAAGGACAATTTACCTAATAAACCTAGTAAGAGGCATATTATGATCATCATTTGTTGTGTGAGCAACATAGGTTTTTGAAGGTGATTAGAGGTTCCATGTGTTTTATTTGGTGCTAATTAACCTATGGGGTTGGTTCCTCCTTGAAATTTTATGATTTCTAAATTCCTAGTTGATTTGGTGCTTGATTAGTGAGGGTTTGGTATTCCTTGTGGGGTTGGTGTTTCACTAAGTCTTGATTCATTGCTTATAGGCCTATAGTTCAAGATGTGTTTCAGTGGGTTTTATCCTCTATGAGGGTTTCCCACATATATATTGTGTTAATATGTTTTATTATTATGTGAATTATTTTTTATGCATTGGTTTATGTATGTGTTTAAATGAATGCTTCATGAATGATAAAGGAAATTATTTAAGGGCATTGAGTTACCCCCTGTCTCAGTGGTTATGCTTCAATAGAAGTTGAGTAAGTTTCACGTTATAAACCTACAAATAACAAAACCAAATTTTAATAAATAAAAAAATTAATATATCTTGGATCTATTACAAATAATATTATAAGTATATAACCTTTAGGTTTGAATGTGGTCACCTTCACCAGATTGGAATTAACAAATGAAAAAAAAGAAGGTTTGTTAATATTCTTGTTTGAGTCACTTGTGCTTCATAGAAAATAAGGTGGTTTTATTATTCCCTCTTATAATGGAATGATTAGTCCTAAGGGCTATTACTTGATCATAGTAATCTTTGATTAAGTAAATTTTTTCCTTGATTTGTACAATACCTTTCAAACCTAAGAGATCCTTTGCTTGGAGTAACACATGCTTGAGTTTTTAGTTATTGACTAAACTAATGATAATATTGGTTTATAATCAAAGGAGTAAATATTTCCTTGAAACCTTATAGTTGAAACACTAATTGTAATGCAAACTTAGCTTAGCATAATATCTTCTAAGGAACAGAGACTCTACCTAGATTGTGTAGTCGATAGTAACCTACACAAGAATTTAAAATTTCCTTAGCCTCTTCCTAACTCTCTGAATCACTTATGATTTTTATTTTTAGATAATGATTTAGTTAAATTATGACTTTGATTTCACCTAGATTTGACTTAGTTGTTTGAAGAGTTCCCTTTCATAGTTTTTACTTGTGTATCATTTTAACATAGTCATTTCTTGCTTAGGTATTTTGTAACTTTTTTCATTAGATATTTAATTACTTTCACCCCTCTTTTTATGGAATTTTTCCTTAGTCAATTTTATGACTTCCCATGAGTTGGTATAAAAAATACATGTGTCATCATCTTGCTAACTTGATAGTGACATCAATAGGCTCAATTATACGATTGATGCCAAGAAAGCATATCATCAAGATTCATCCATGTGTTATCATCCTAATAATCTAGGAGTGATGTTATCTTATCCAATTATATAGTCAGTGTTAGGAAAGTGGAGTGATGGGAGCCATCCATGTGTCATCATATTGTTAACTGGAAAGTGATGTGAATAGGCTCTCTTGTATGATTGATGTTGTGCATGTGGATTTTTGGGAGGCATATACATGTCATCATCCCATTACCATGAGTGTGTCATCAATCAATCCATTATATGATTAATTCTAGGATAGCAGATTGTCTAAAGCCATACATATGCTAGCATCTTGCTAACTCAACAAAGACAATAGTCTATGTAGTTTTAGATTAATAGGAATACATGATTTTCTATAGAGATGATAAGTGTTAACAATATGAATCTTATAAGTTTTAAGCCCATGTATTTTATTGTCCTAAAGGCCTGAGGAGATGCTAAGTGGAATCATCTTAGAGCATAAAAGCCTAGGAGGTTAGGTGATTAATGTTAGGCTTGAGGTCCCATAATCATTATAATAGGCACACTAATTTTCCCCAATGACTTAGGCTTGATTAGATCTTATGTGACCATGAGGATCTAATTTCATCAAAAATGGCCTAGGCCAAACTTGATGGTCATCTTGACATCATTATGCAATATCCTTTATCGTAAGCTCATGGTTGAGTTTACAAGTGATTTATTGAATAAACTTAGAGCAATGAACCCCCTTAATCAGTGGTATGTGCCCATTTGTGGAATGGTGTAAATTATAGGTATTGTGCATATGAGTTCATGAATGAGATGAATTCTTATGTCTGCTCATACTTTTTGGTTGGTTATTAAAAAATGGTTATGTCGTGCCTATTCTTAGAGGAAAAATAATTGGCATGACAAGTGATAAATTCCCAATATTTTTTAATGAATGTGAGGACATTTATTGGGAATTAAAATTCCCCAACCCTTATTATAAAATCAAAAGGAGTAGTGCCAATCTCATTGAGCATCGTACAAAACTCAATAACACTAACTTGTGTAACTAATCTTGTAACCCCAAGATGGAAGGTGGGAGCCAAATATTGGGATCATGGAGTAATTCAAAGGGAATTAAATGTGTTGAATCTCAACCACATTATTCATTTAAATATGAATCATCCATTGTAGACAAACTTAAAAATTTAAGAGTACTTACTACTAGGTACCATGGAATGTGCTTGAAAAATAGAAATTATAATAATTTGTATATGCATGAACAAGATTCATGCCTTAGAATCGATGATAACTTTAAATTATAATAATATGTATGCATTAACCAAATTATGTCCCCATAATATGAACTAATTAGTGTTAATATATATAAAATTCCATGCATTTATATGTCATTTATGTTTCATATCTAAAAAAGATTTAAAAAAATGTAAATCTTGTCATGTACACTGAGTACATATGCCTTGCATATTCCCATAAATGTATTTGAATATTTTCATATCTAAAATTCATGTAACTTGTGTCCTATAAAATTAGTGCATATGCATGGCACATGATCCTAAAATATGTTTAAAATTTGTAAATACCTATCCCAATCTTATATTTGAACCATTTTCAAATATGTATAATATTTAATAGAAAATGTATTTTGTGCTCATGGAGGCTTAATTATCTATGTCAAACACACTAATATTCCTCCCTTATAAGGTGAAAGATGTATCTTATGAGTCACTCATCTCAAAAGAAAAAGTTAATTGTATCATGCTATGTAAAACTTATAATCATGTCAACATGTGGAGATTGTGTCATCATAATAATGAATATGTCCTCAAAAAATGTATGAAATATATGTAATACAAGGCCTATAAGTTTCATTCTAATACATGTGTGTGTGTGTGTGTGTGTGTGTGTGTGCGCGCGCGTGCATGTGCATGTGCGTGTGCATGTGCATGTGCGTGTACATGTGCGTGTGCATGTGTGTGTGCATGTGCATGTGTGTGTGTGTGTGTGTTTGCATGTGCATGTGTGCGCGCACATGCACGCACGTGCGCGCGCGCGCGCGCGCGCGCGCGCGTGTGTGTGTGTGTGTGTGTGTGTGTGTGTGTGTGTGTGTGTGTGTGTGTGTGTGTGTGTGTAAGTCATGTAATAGGAATCATCATTGATAAATATATTTAAGAATAATATGTAGGAAAGGTGCATGATATGGATCATGGCACCGCACATAAGGGGGAGGTGAATGATATGGATCACAAAACTTGTAAAATCATAAATTGAAATACTGTCAAGAAGCACATAATAAAAACACACACAATATCACACATAAGGTAAAGAGGCAACATAAAAGGGACAATAAATATCTCACACAAAAGGCTAAGGAACCACAAACAAGAGAAAATAAATATCACACACATAAGGCCAAAGGTCTAAAAAAAAGGGATAATAACTGTTGCACACATAAGGACAAAAGGTTTCAAACAAGGAACAATACATTTTGTACGCACTATAAGGATATAATTTACCCCTAAATTAAGATAGGTCAATATAGTGTAGGGTTATGAATATATAAATGAATAAGCACAAGGATGTTAAATATATGTATAGTATACCAATTAATTATAAACTCATATAAACACTATTCTAAATTTATAATGTTGGGTATGCTAAAAATATTGATTGATATTGAAATAAATGGAAAATAATAGTACTTGGTTTATTATGTGCATGTATATTTGATATGGAATAGGTTGGAAGTAGACAAGATCTAGATTATGAAATAGTCATTAGCTTCTATAAATTTGCACTCTATGGTCCCAAACACTTGGATCAAACTTGGACCGTTACGTTGACATAACTATCTAACCTGGACACATGTCTAGTATGAAATACCTACTAGATCTTGATGTGACCACCTACAAACTTTCAAGTTTTATATGAATGATGAACTCAAATCTCATTCATAGGTTGTCTCTTTTTTTCAAATAATAAAACCCTGGCTTCATCACCCTTGGAGTGATTGTGAAAAAATGGGTTAGTGAGCACAAAATTTTGAGTTACCCTAAAGTCCCCTATGTCAATGTGTACTACCTATATAGACAATACTCTAAAGCGGGCCTTAGACTTATGTATTTCTCCCCTACGTGTTTGTGTATGTGTGCATAAGGATGCAATGCATGATAAGAAAGTACATAGAGTTACCTAACTTGTAACTTAGAATAAAATATGGGTCATGGGGTGCTCCTTCAGTACTTCAGACCTATAGATGAGTTTTCCCTATGATTGATATTAAAATATGAAAGAATAGGGAACCTTTTCTAACTTTAATGCTTGATTGAGTGATTTTTGTAAGTTTCCTTGTGAATTATTATATATTTTCTAAGGTGAGGAATGAATGAGGATTGATCATGCACATATACCAATACTTTCAAGAAATATTTCACATTAAAAAACTTATTATAACCATAAGGACACATTATAATTGAAAATTTTATGACTTTAGAGCACTATACACTTAGTTTGGCATAGGACATTTATGTTGACATAGGTGTCTATCTAGGACACAAGTGTCTAGGAAGTTTGAAAATAGGTAAAATTCCAAAACTTATAAAGGATAATAATAATTAGGTTTATATTTTTTTAATAGTATGGAAGGCTTGGTCATTAAAATAATATATGGTCAAACTAAGAGATAAGCAATAAGAAAAAAAGATAGTGGATGCAAGCCTTTCAGCAACATGAAGGTCTAGGAGTTGAAAGGTACAACCATGATAATTACTTACCAAGTATAAAATACTAAGGTGATATATAATTCATATTAGTGACTGCATTCCCCTCTATTTATTTTAGTAATGAAATTTCTAGTTTAAAGGAAATTTTATGCATACTTGGGTGTGTATAACACACCTTGCATTTGCATGAGTCCAACTTGAGTATTTGTTGGAGACTAATTTATAACCAAGAGCATGTTACAATGTATAATTAGAGAATATAATCTATAATTAAAATAATTTAAAATTATTTAAATTAAAGAGAGCAAGGTTACGAGTACACAAAGACAATTTTATTTGAATAGATGCCTCAATATAAAGTATTAGAGTTGAGATTAGAAATTTTTTGAAAACTATACAACCCAATTATATTTATAACCTAGTGAGTGTGAGTGATCCAAGTCAAATAACACTATAAATATAGTAAGGGTGGATGATTTAATCACTCCATCCTATAAATTTGGTAATATTGAGTGATATAATCACCTCAACCTTTTTAAAAGCAAACCAACTACACTAGATTGGCTCAATAACAGTCCATAAAAGTCCATCTTGGTGTATGCTAAAGTCTATATAAGTCTTTTAAATCTATAAGCTGAATTGATTTTACAATTTAAGGTTGTCTTTTGTATGGCATTTTCACTTCATATATGTCTCAAACTAAAATATTGGTATAAAAATGTTACCAATGTATAGAATTCTTACCACAAATGTGTATTTGAATCATATAACTATGTAATTTGTCCAATTTAAAATTTTACAAGTGTGAAAGACATGTTCCCATGACATGTCCCCATTGAAATCTAAAATTAAGAACCAATATGAGTGTGGAGAACATGTTTCCATAACATGCCCCCATTGTAATATGAGAATGTTAAGTACTTAATAAATGTGGAGATCATGCCTTTTTTGTTTGCCCCCACAAAAATATGAAATTGTGAAGATGTGAAATACATGCCTCTATGACATTACCCCACTGATATTCCCCCTTTTGAGGTGAGTGGAAGTATAAACTGGTAGTTACCTTACCTCAAAAGGATAAGAGAATTGTATAATTTATGTATGGATCATGTAGCATATAGGAGCAACATGTCTAGGTAGATATAGAAACAAGGTACATATTATGTGATAAAATCAAATCCTAATATGCATGATGTGAATTATGTCAACATCTAGATAGTAACATTACAATCTCAACAATAAATCAAGCACACATATAAGAGCACTCAAAAACAAATAAAAATATAATAGTCTAAGGAGCCCTAAAAAAATAGGGCATGTTTTAATGTTGTATAATCGAAGGGACACAACTTAATCAAATGTCCAAAAGAAAATCAATGACATAATAAACTATTCATACAATAAGCAATGACATATTTAAATGTCAAAGTAGGAAAATGAAGGCACGAGGGATGCAAATAATGGAGCATATTCAAATGCTCAAATTAGCAAGACAATAACAAGACATTAGCACGAAATGGAAGCCACTTAAGGAAGTGCATAAAAGTTAGGCATGTAACATAAGCAACCAACATCAACATATCATACTAGTCCATGGATATATGTGTTAACAAAAAAATTTAAGTACATAGCATATCAAGTACACGCACTATGAAATATATAAGAATGGATAAAAGCATACATGTAAGCATATAAGATCAAACATGATAATGAAAAATGATCCTATAATGATATAACCTAGGTGTATCATGATAAAATAATTGGATGCCCCCAATGCCTATTTGACAAAAGTATAGGTAAGGCCCAACATTTGAAAGTGCATAAATCGTGTGCTTAGGTATGCATGCATCACACTCAAAATATGTGTGAAGTACACATGTATATATAAATAGATGATATGATATTTTCCAACATGGAACTAACAACATAGATGCCATAGAGCTAATAGAGCATGTAAACACTGAAAATATTTTTGAATTTTTTAATTTTATAATTTTTTAGGTATTATTGGAATATTATAATAGATAAGACTATCCTTTGATCTCATCCAAAGGATGCTCATAGATATCTATTCACTAGGAACCTAGTGTAATAAACTAGTGGTACTTGCAATGGGAATATATAGGTGTAATATCTATCACTATAGGATTTGTAATGCTCTATGTTTTTATAATAGTATTTTGTGATCATGAAGAGATAATAGAATAAATATGGGTTCATTAAACCCATCACTAAATTGTTTGTGGTCTATTTAAAGTATCAGTAATAGGAACATGTTTAGGTGTTCTGGATATCTCGATATAATGCATAGTAAATAAGGATTCTATAGAATTCATTGTGTGTCTCTAATGCAATGGTCTTTTCAGTATTGGCCACCTAAGAAAGAGTATTGATTATTGCTTACCCTTTCACTAACGACTAACCTTAGTAGGATTGATTATTAATTATCTATGTATAAATTTATTTTGTTTAAGTGGATGTTCATATGGAATTCCAAAATTTATAATTACCCTATTAGCATGACTATATTTAACACATCCTATGTACTATATAACTTAATTTATAAAGTGTATATATCCAAATTCATCCAAATAACATATCAAAGACACTTGTGTATGGATAAATAATAATGTAGTGACCACATGTGCTAGGTCAGCCTATAAAGGTAAGTCAATCTCATCGAGAACCTACTTTGAGTTCCTAATGAATGCTCTAACTGATTTAGTCTAAGGATGTAAATAATCATGTGTATAACTTAAGTGCATAAGTAATTTCATGGTTCTAACATTATCTCTTGCACCATTATCAATCATAACACTATGTATAGGTTGGTGATCAAGGTATGCTTGAATGAATATCTGATTCATCATCCATAATTTCACTATTATCAAAATTAATATAAGGTCCCTAAACCATAGGAGGTGTATGTTGTGTGTAAGTACTGATAATTCCATTTAGTGGGTGCCCATAATGTAGTGGAGGAGGATGTGCATTATATGCCATTTATACTTCTAGTTCATTCTTAGAATGTTCTTGCAAAGGATTGCTAAATATTTTTTTATTGTAGTGATCATCAAGTTGTGAACCTGACTACTTTGGAGGATCATCAAATGTAACTTTTTGGTCATTAATAAGATCTTGTATCTTATGATTCAAGGTACAACATCAGTTATTAGAATGACCTAGGCCTTAGTGATAGTCACAATTAGCATTGACATCATATCCTTTGGGTAGAGGTCAACTCATATAAACCTCTATAGGATGAGAGATAGATATGATGTGACACTCCATAAGATTCAAAATTAACAAAACTAGGGACTTAAATAATCATGTCAATAATCTCCTTGATGCATTGGATAAGACAATCCAATTAGGTTATTATGACATCACATTAGCCTTAGTAGTTGTTTCTCTTTTAGGTTATGTAGGTTTGAACTTATAACTTGGTTTGATAGTAAACTTGGTATTTAATGTATTCAATGTGTTTTATACATACTTAAGTTTGTTCAATGAGATAAGTTTCATTTCATGATCATGAACAATATGGCATAAGTCATTAAAATATTTAAACTATTTGAAAATAATTGACTCATGTAATTAGGAAAGCAAACTTTGTTTGAATATTTCTTTAATATCTTTATTTCCATTAGATTAGTCATTTTAGTCAACATTATCTTGTACCTTAAGATTTATTCACTAATATGTTCATTGGTTCCTTGTTTGATTTTTACAATTTGGGCATAATAAACTTTTCAATAATATTGATAGAGAAGTGTGCCAAAAACTAGTTTTTAAGAGGTTTGAATGTTTTTACTGATTATGTTGGTGAATCATAAAATCACCTTAAATTATAGTCCTTTAAGCTTCTTGGAAATAATTTAGTCAAAATTTTATCATTGGAGGCATAATCAAGGCATGCCACATAAAAAGATCGAAGATGTTATTCAAGATCACCCTTGCCATCATAAAATGTGAACTTAGGTGAAAAAAATCCAATTTAGAAGGGGAACAATGATATTTTAGGTACAAGAAGATTATGTAACACTTCTTGTGAATCAATAACATAAGGTGATTTCAAAGAATTTTTTTCAATATTTATAACCTTATCTTGGAAAGTTTTATAGTTTGGACAAGATCTTTCACCTATTGATCATTAAGGTTTGAATCTTTGGAAGTCACCAAAGGAGGAATACCCATAGTTTTAGTGGTTATAGGTATTGAAACCTGTAATTGGGTTGAAGCATTTATGTTTTCCATTTAATATGTAGCAATAGTAGGATTGTTTTTCAAGGAAAACATTTGTAAATACATATCATGTGCCCCCATTATAAGTATGAAGTGGTGATGTGCCAAAAGGTAGGGTTATCAATATAGAAATAGTTATATTACCACTTAAGGATTCATCATCACTAGGTAAGGAAGCCTTAGACTTAGCATTTTTACTGATTTCATCTCTTATAACATACACAAATTCATCTATTAATCCCTAATTATTATTCCACTTGAAAATGATTTTTTTATTCAACATTTTTCATTAATTATAAATGAAAAAAATATAATTTCAAACAAATTACAAGAATCATATAGATAAGAAACACTAAGTAAAATTAGGGTTTTCCATGTAAAGACATAGAGGTCAAGTTCACTAAATTTTTAACACTAAATTGAGATGGTTCAATATAGTTATGATTAAGAATATAGAAATAAATAAGCACAAGGGTGATAAACAAATCTATAGAAGGCCAATTTATTGCAAACTCAGATAAAAATATTTTGAATGTATAATTATGGGATATGCTAAAAATAGAAAGTACAAATATTGATTGATATTAAAATAAATTAAAAATAAGATTACTCAGTTGGTTTATTGTGTGCATACATATTTGATATGGAATAGGTTGGAAGTAGATTGGATATAGATTCTAGAATAATTGTTATATTATATAAATTTTCACTCTGTGGCCCTGAATTTTTATATCAAATCCAAATTGATACATCCATATAGTTATATAACTTGAATGCAAGTGCCAAGTATGGAATACCCACTAGATTTGGATGTGACTATCTAGAACATTCTATATTTTTATCACCTTTATTCATATCTCTCAGATCTCACTCATAGGTTGTCACTCTTTTTTAAATATAAAAATCCTAACTTCTTCACCCTTGGAATGAAATCTAACATAAAGAATCCTCTATAAATTTGTGCTACTTACATATCTAATACTTAGAAGATGGCATCAAACTTATGTAGTTCTCTCTTACATGTTGGCTTGTGTGTGCATAAGGATGCAATGTGTGATAAATAAGTACATACATCAACCTATCTTATAACATAAAAAATATGGCTCATGGGATGATTCTTGAGTCTTTAGAGTTGTATATGGGTTGTCCCTATGAATAATATTGAAATATGAAAGAATAGGGAATGTTTTATCACTTGAATGCTTGATTGAGGGTTTTTTTTAAGTTGTCTTGTGATTTTATAGGTATTTTATAAGCGAGGAATGAATGAGGATTGATCATGCATATATACCAATCCTTTTGGGAAATATCTTTCATTAAAGCACTCGAGATGACCATAAAGACACATTAAAATTGAAAATTTTATGACTTTAGGGATTTGGACACTTAGTTTCACACATGACACTTGCCTCAATGTAGGCATTTGGTTAGGACACAAGTGTTCAGAAAGTTGGAAAATAAGTGCAAGTCTAAAACTTGTAAAGGATGATAATGAGCAAGTTTATAGAATTTTGCACAATATATAAGGTTTTTTCATCATAATAACATATGGTTAGACTAAGAGATAAGAAATAATCAAAAGATATAGTGGATATGAGCCTTTTGGTAATAGGAAGTCTAAGAGTTGAAAGGTACAACCATGATAAATACTTTTAAAATATACAAGATTGAGGTGCTATATAATTTAGATTTAGTGTTTACAATATAATAAGCCACAAACAAGGGATGATAAATATTATACATACAAGGTGAAGTAGCCATAAAAAGGGGCATTAAATGTCACACACAAAGCTAAGGGTCTACATAAAATAGACAAGCAATGAATATCATATTACAAAATGATATAACATCGAAAGAGCATAGAATATAAAAGGTATTATACATAATTCAAAGAATGTAAAGGTCGCAACATAGTAAAATAACATATACATGTAACACTATATAAGGTATGAGTAATAACAAGTAATGTGTAAGAAATCAATGTATATCAACATGTTGTATGGAAGTTTATATGAGGATACAACCTATAATACTATAACTTGTTGAAGAAGATGCTCCCACCAATCCTTAAAAACCAAGTTTGAATTAACAAAACATGTAAATATTGCATGTTTTTAAGTGAAAAAATAAAAACCATTGCATTGCATTTTAATGGATCGAATTTGAGTGTACACAGACCTAGGTGGGATAAATATGTGCAGTTTGAGTCTCCTTTGGAGTGTTAGAATGTAGACAACTATAAATCACTCAATAGGCAGTTGTTAGTGCTATCTAACCCATATTTTAAACCCTTTTTCCATATCAATCTTGTGTTGAAATTGAAGCTAGAATAACAAGGGAAAAAAATCAAAATAAGAATAGGCACATATGTTTAAGGACAAGAAAGCACACAAAAATCATCTATAAAGGTGGGCACATTGATATGAGGTGACATAGATCGTAGCAATATATAGGTATATTATTGATAAAAACTAGATAATACCATTCATTAGAGGTCTCTGAGCTTCCTTCATAATGACTTGATAAAGTTTGAGACCTTATATCATAATTTGAGAAGATACAGAGATATTATAGAGCATTTTCCATGTCTATGATGTAATCAATGAACAATTTAAATCACAAAATAAAATAAGTGCCTCTCTCTCCTAATTTATTAGTCTAAATATAAAAATAATAGGTAAAACCAATCTCTCTTTAGCATTCATATTTGTATGGTAAATGACCTATCTTGCATAATCTAAATTTCTATAGTTTTATCTTATTAGATACCTTAATCCAAAATAAATAAAATATATTTTATGAACATAATATTTGTGTTGAGTGTGGAAAAATATAATTATTTTTCCCATAGAGTTTCATATTTTTTTCTTAGGGTTTTAGATTTCTCTTACATTAGGATTTAGACTTGGATCTGATTTTTATTTTCCTTTATTTTCACATAATCATAATGGAAAACATAATTAATGTGGATACTCATAATGAAAATAGTTATCTAATTTTAATGATATATTTAACATTATATATCAAATATATTTTATTGAATATTTTAAAATGAATTTGCACATGATTTATACATTATTACATGTAACTAGAGATGAAAATAAAAAGATTGCAAAGGAAGCTATATTTGACTGACTAAATGCTAAAGTTTTTATTGATATTAATCTACCTTATATAAGCATATATCTTGAGATAGGTCTTCATACCAGTATTCCTACCACTAATATTAATCTTTATACCTATGGCTACATAACTAGGGCCCACCCTTGGTGTGGGGAAACAAAAGTTACCCAAATTTATAAGGCTCTTCCTATCCCACATAATATGTGCTTCTTAGGCTTGTTAACTGTTGACCCAATTTTGCCCCTTTGGAAAAATTTTGGTCACCCTCTTCAATTGCTATGAAAGGGCAGTCATTTTTGGGTTGCTCAGTTCGTGCTCAGTCCATCTTCAGTTCAGGCCGGGTTCATTGGTTTAACATGGTTCAGCTCGATTCGAACACCTCAATTTAATATGCACTGAACCTTCGTACTTTGAACTGTTGAACCAATTTTTGGTTCAACAGGTTGGGTTCAACGTACATGGTTTAATCGGCAAAGGAGTTCAATTGACATTGAACCTTCATACCAATGAACCATTGAACCTCTTGATTCAACGGGATTGGGTTCAATGGTTGAGTTCAACACTTTTTATTCAAAGCACTTCAGTTTAAAGCTATTTGGTTCAACATAAAAGTTTAGCGCCTTTGGTTCAAAGGCTAAGGTTCAAAGTGCTTCAGTTCAAGGCTAAATTTCAATGCTTGGTTCATTAGTTCATCGGCGTGCTCCTTTGAACCTTGAACCGTTGAACCAAAATTGGTTCAACATATTTTGGTTTAAGGGGGTGCCCTAAGCCCGAAAGGCAGTCAGCAGTCAAAGTGACCTAACTAAGGGCAAGTATGGCCATTTCAAAGTTTGCAGCCCAAAATCATTTGGTTCAAATGAAATTGGGCTAAGTTTGAGGGAATTTGGATCGTCCCAAAAGCTAAGTCAAAAGCTAGCAGAATTTTTGCAGACAAATTGCCCGCGAGAATTTCTCGTGGACAATTTGTCTGCAAAAATTCAAGCAGCGATAGTCCAAAGCAAAGGACCCAGGGTTTTTCACCCAGGAAAATTGTCCATGGATAATTTTTCTGTGGGGAACCTGGGAGGAAGCCCGAAGGAAAAAAGGCAACCCGTGGGGCTTTCAAAAGCCTGCAGAACTTTCAACAGCCTACGAGAACATGCCAAATCTTGAGAAGTAGTTTGAAGACCCAAGGGACCAGCTACGAGATATTTTTAAGGGAGCCTGAGGAGATAAAGAAGCCTGCAAAGAAGCTGCTAAGGCAGAGACCATCCACGCAAAACATTCAAAAGACTGACTAGCTAGCAGAAGAATAGTCCATGGGACTTTCAAAGGCCCGACAGTAGTTCAAATCCAATGGAGCCATCAAGTCACCAAGGGAAAGGAGCCTGTGTGTACAGACCAAAGTAGTCCACATCAGTAGTCCACATAAGCCAACTAGCAGGAAAATAAGCAGGTCGTGAGGAGACAAAAGGCAAGGCTGTAGGCCCGTGAGTAGTCTACATGGATAACAAGGGACTTCCAACCAAAGAACGAAAGGGAGATTTTGAGGGGCGAAGGGTGCTGAGGAATTAACAAAGGAAAGAGTACCCGTGGGTGCTAAGAATTAGCAAGCGGCCAGGAGCTAGCAAGGCACGAAGACGTCCAAGGAGGACGTCAATTTTGATGATGAGATAGCCATTGTTTTTAAAGGCAAAACAGAGAAATGTTAACCTGAACAAGCCAGAATTAAAGAGACCGACTAGGATATTCACCCTTGGGGAGCTGAACCAACCAGACAAGACAGAATGGAACAAAAGTCAATTGGCGGCATAGTTCTAGTAGGCCTCTTCTAGAAGGATGATGCACCAATAGTGTTTTTCTTCTTCCCAATGAAGACGTGATAGGCAACTTGCAAAAAAGGGTGCCAATGAGCCTCTTGTCTTTTCTTTTCCATATAAGTTGTGGACTTGGTCATTTTGTAAGGATCTTTTCACATTTTTGTAAGAGCGCAACTCTACAAATTTTCTACCTGGATCAAATAAAAGATAGTTTTACCTCTTTCTTAGATAGATTTTTCTATGTATGTTCTGAGTGTTGAGTTGTGTCTAGTCATTATTTTGTGATGCTATCACAGGTTCAGCACCAACAAACCAGTCATCTACAAAGTGACATTTTCTTCTATTGATAGGAGTAGAGTTCCATTTGGGGTGCAGAAATAGAGGAGGTCACTTACAGTATGCATTCCACAGCATCTTGGTGAGTCCCTGTTTCCTGTATTTTTCATTAGAACCTCCCTATCATTCCCAGCAGCCTGGTCTTTTCTACCAAGTCTCAGTGTATGTATGTTTTTGTTTGATCCTGAGTGTGGAGGTGAGAAGGTCAACCCTTGTTTTTGGTGTATCACCTCTTTTAGAGTAGGTTGTTTGTTTTCTTACACTTTCTTCCCTTTTCATCCCCCCCAGTTTATAGCTAGATATATATATATATATACCTATATTTAGCACTCAATGAAATAAACAAGATACATCAGAGGGAACTAGCCCATACCTAGAGACTCTCCTCTCCTACTTCACCATCCCATAGGTGAGAGAGGAGTTTCCATGTTGTGAGGAGAAGGGAGGAACCTATTTTCCTGCCACTGGGTGCAATCTCTAACATCAACAGTTTTTGGCACGCCTGGTGGGACCACAAGTTTTTAACACAGTAAAGTTTTAGGATTGATGTTGGTCCTGTTATAGCAAATCAATTTCTTCAGCATCTGGCGACTCTGAGTTATATCCACTGGTTAAGCAGCCTGGTACCTTTAGAATTGCATATTTTTGGTATGTGTAATTCCATCATTTTAAGTCTTGGACTCTATTTTCTTTGGCCAGCATGGCTATAATCCTTACCAGCCTTATGGAAATCCTTATCATGCCCAATATGGCCAATCTCAACCCTGCTATGAGCAATATCATCCTTGCACTAAATCTTCTCAGTATGTCGCTTCTTCCACTCAGCCTAGTCTCTTTGCTAATCAACCCATTTCTGCTTTCAAGCAAGCGCTGCTGGGATACAACAAATATGTAATTGATCTTAACACTAGAAAGGGGTATAGCCAAGAAATTCCTGATCATATCATCCAATAAGTGAGGAATGCGCTGGATCAAGTTAAAAAAGAATGGGCTCTTATTGAAAGAGTGAATTGGCACATGCTTTCAAATGAGATGTTGGATGTGAGTGGTTTAATTACATCCATAAAGGAGAAGTTTAGTGTGCATGAGAGGCAGCCTTACCAAGTCTATCAACCTACATACTCATTGCCCAAAGCATCATATCAGTCATATACAGCCCCTGCTCTTGAGCCAAGTCAACCTTGTCAAAGTCAGTTCCTCAATCATGTTGAGGAAAATTTTGAAACAACGAACCTTATGTTTAAGGCTAATCTTGATAGACATATCGAATTGGCAAATCTTCAGATGTAGCAATCCATTCTAGCAGTAAGGGAAGTGGAATCAAAATCTTCACTGTCCTCTCACATTGAGGTCCCATTAGCCCCAAAGGAAATGCCCAGTTTGAATTTTTTGAGCTGGAATCAAGTGGTTAAATCTCGGAACAGCAAAGAGAAGAAAGATGAGCTCCAAAATGAAGAAATGAAAAGTGAGGATGCTCTAGCTAAGTGGATTGAGGAATTAGAGAAGAATATGATGCTATTGAAAGAGAAAGAGGTGGAGCTTTCAAATGTTGCAGACCAGCCAAAGCCAAAAGGTATTCCTTTCACTAATCTACAAGCTAATTTCAATATTGATGAAGCATTGGTGAAGTGGAGGGATGAAAATCAAGAAGTTTTGGCCCAAGATCTCCCCCATCCTACTTTAGAAAAAGCTCCCCTTTATGCACCAAATCCTTTCTATGAGATGGCACTTGCTCATTCTGGCTCATCCAATGCACCAATCAGTTCCACCCTCAATCACATGCACCTAGCTTTCCAGCACGCCTCTCTTCAGGTAGATTTCCATATGCATGAGCAGCCCCTCCCAATCATTTCCTAGCCTCCTCAAGTCTTTTGACATGATCTCCAAATTCCAAGCTGGAAAGAGGAGCATCATGAGTCAGCCCAAGAATTTGAAAATGATAAAATTGCTGCCTTCTCACAAAAGCAAGAGTCCAATCCTAGGATCATGAGCTGGGTGCAAATAGTTGAATCTTGGAATAGCAAGGAAGAGGAGGAAGATTTTAGTCTAATTCTTGAAGAAGAAGAGGCTGCTCCTGCCCCTGATAATGATTATGACTTCCGGGAAAGGTTTTTCTAGGAAGATTTGGATAGGCAAATTGCAGAATTGGAGTCTAAGGAGAAAATCCTCAGTGAATGTGTGATGGATGGTTCAGACCAAATAGCACATTCTATGTCTGAACACACCCCACCTACACATTTCAAAGAAAGCTATTAGGCCTTGCCTGATATGGATTATGCTCAGTTTATGACTAATGTGGGAGACTTCACGGTTGCAAATGAGGATGAAATCAAGCAGAGTGACATAGAAAAACATGGACACCCTTTTGTTCATGATTTGAATGATTTGTTTGAAGTCTTCAGAGTAGGCTATATTATTCTTTAGACAGGCTATGAGCTGGTTAAGAATGAAGAAGGCAGTGTTGGGTTTCAAACAAGCAAGCAAGGAGGGGGCAGTTCTTTAGATTTATCCCTTCAAAAGGTTGGTGAATCTGAAAATACTTCCTCCAAAATCATTAAAGAGGACGGTCATACCATGGAACCTGAGCATGAGGTGAAAAAGAATGAACCAGTACATGATGCATATCAAGAGGCATCTGGTGATGCACTGGCAGTGATTGACTTCTTGACAAGATGCGCTAATATAAAGGATCAGCATTCAGTAGGCTTCCAAGAAAAATCAGAATACATATATGTTGGAGGCATGTTTGATTTCAATCCACTTGATTTCCAGCCAACTCAGGCGACAGGTAAAAAGAGCAAGTCATCATTTCTCTTTTCCATTTAGCTACTTGCCTGGTGCCATAAGTCTTCTTACCAGGAAGGGGACTTAAGAAGTTTTCCATTTGATCCAGGTGGGAATCAAATGCCTAGTTAGCTGTACATAATAGTTTGTTTTCATTTTTTTCTCATGCTTTCCCTAAGTGCAGTTTCATAGTTAGTTGTTTTTAGTCTTGTGTGTTTCCCTTCGCATGTGGGGGTAAATTCTGTGTATTTGATCCTGGGATCTTTCAGGTTGTTATTAATTCTTTCGAGCTGCATCTGACTCCGCACCCAATGGATATTCAAAGGCAACTGGGTCCTAAGCATAGCAGGCATGCTTCCCCTAGGAGTCACCAATTTTTTGACCCAATTTTGCCCCTCTGGCAAAATTTTGGTCACCCTCTTCAATTGCTATAAAAGGCCAGTCATTTTTGGGTTGCTCAGTTTGTGCTCAGTCCATCTTCAATTCATGCTCAGTTTAGGCTGGGTTCATTGGTTCAGCATGGTTCAGCTCGATTTGAACACCTCAGTTCAATATGCACTGAACCTTCATACTTTGAACTGTTGAACCAAATTTTTGGTTCAACAGGTTGGGTTCAACGTACATGGTTTAATCGGCAAAGGAGTTCAATCAGCATTGAACCTTTGTACCATTAAACCGTTAAACCTCTTGGTTCAACGAGATTGGGTTCAACGGTTGAGTTCAACGCTTTTTGTTCAAAGCGCTTCAGTTCAAAGCTATTTGGTTCAACATAAAAGTTTAGCACCTTTGGTTCAAAGGCTAAGGTTCAAAGTGCTTCAATTCAAGGCTAAAGTTCAATGCTTGGTTCATTGGTTCATCGGTGCGCTCCTTTGAACCTTGAACCATTGAACCAAAATTGGTTCAACGGATTTTGGTTCAAGGGGGTGCCCTAAGCCCAAAAGGTAGTCAGAAGTCAAAGTGCCCTAATGGAGGGCAAGTATGGCCATTTCAAAGTTTGCAGCCCAAAATCATTTGGTTCAAATGAAATTGGGCTAAGTCTGAGGGAATTCAGATCATCCCAAAAGCTAAGTCAAAAGCCGACAAAATTTCTGCGGATGAATTGCTTGCAGGAATTTCCCGCAGACAATTTGTCCACTAAAATTCAAGCAGCGATAGTCCAAATCAAAGGACCCAGGGTTTTTCACCTGGGAAAATTGTCCGCAGACAATTTTTCTATGGGGAACCCCGGAGGAAGCCTAAAGGAAAAAAGGCAAGCCACGGGGCTTTCAAAAGCCTGCAAAACTTTCAACAGCCCGTGGGAACATGTCAAAGCCTGGGAAGCAATCTAAAGACCCAAGGGACCAGTTGTGAGATATTTTTAAGGGAGCCCAAAGAGATAAAGAAGCCCACAAAGAAGATGCTAAGGCAGAGACCATCCATGTGAAACATTCAAAAGCCCAACTAGCTGGTAGAGGAATAGTCTGTGGGACTTTCAAAGGCCCAACAGTAGTTCAAATCCAATGGATCCGTCAAGTCACCAAGGGAAAGGAGCCTGCATGTACAGACCAAAGCAGTCTACGTCAGCAGTCCACATAAGCCAACTAGCAGGTAGATAAGTAGGCCACGAGGAGACAAAAGGCAAGGCTATAGGCCCATCAACATTCTATGCGGATAACAAAGGACTTTTGACCAAAGAACCAAAGGGAGATTTTGAGGGGCAAAGGGTGCTGAGAAATTAACAATGGAAAGAGTACCCTAAGAATTAGTAAGCGACTAGGAGCCAGCAAGGCACGAGGACATCCAGGGAGGATGTCAAGTTTGATAATGAGATAGCCATTGTTTTTAAAGGCAAAACAGAGAAATGTTAACCTAAACAAGCCAGAATTAAAGCTACTGGCTAGGATATTTACCCCTGGGGGGCTGAACTAACCAGACAAGATAGAATGGAACAAAAGTCAATTGGCAGCATGGTTCTAGCAGGTCTCTTCTAGAAGGATGACACACCAACAATGTTTTTCTTCTTCCCAATGAAGACATGATAGGCCACTTGCAAAAAAGGGCGCCAATGAGCCTCTTGTCTTTTCTTTTCCATATAAGTTGTGGACTTGGTCATTTTGTAAGGATCTTTTCACATTTTTGTAAGAGCGCAGCTCTACAAACTTTTTGCCTAGATCAAATAAAAGACAGTTTTACCTCTTTCTTGGATAGATTTTTCTGTGTATGTTCTGAGTGTTGAGTTGTGTCTAGTCATTATTTTGTTATGCTCTCACAGGTTCAGCACCAACAGACCAGTCATCTACAAAGCGCCATTTTCTAATGTTGATAGGAGTATAATTCCATTCGGGGTGCAGAAATAGAGGAGGTCACTTACAGTATGCATTCCATAGCATCTTGGTGAGTCCTCCCTATCATTCCCAGCAGCCTGGTCTTTTCTGCCAAGTCTTAGTGTATGTATGTTTTTGTTTGATCCTAAGTGTGGAGGTGAGAAGGTTGACCCTTGTTTTTGGTGTATCACCTCTTTTAGAGTAGGTTGTTTGTTTTCTTGCACTTTCTTCCCTTTTCATCCCCCCCAATTTATAGCTAGATATATATATACCTATATTTAACACTTGATGAAACAAACAAGATACATCAGAGGGAACTAGCCCATACCTAGAGACTCTCCTCTCCTGCTTCGCCGTCCCATAGGCGAGAGAGGAATTTCCATGTTGCGAGGAGAAGGTAGGAACCTATTTTCCTGCCACTGGGTGCAATCTCCAGTGTCAACATTAACAATTTCAATTCATCCATTTCTAATTGATATTATATTTCTAACAAACAAGTACTTATAAAAAATATTCTAGATCCTCAAGCTAAGATTTCCCAACTGGAGCAATATTCTTGTAGAATGGGTCATATGAATACTTCTCAAGACTTGTTACACAACCCTTTGGCCACAAATATTTATTATTATCCTTTGCCTATAAGGTTTTAACACCCAAACGTGTATTATATGAATGAAAAGGTGATCCAAAACAATATCTTAGATATTTATATGAATCATGTTTAAATTATGACAAGTTGTTGACCAAGATTTTTCCTTGGAGTCTTAGGGACTATGTTTTGCATTGGTTATATGATATTTCATTCCAATAAATATATTATTTAAATAATTTGGCCAATAAATTATTAGTCACCTTTGATAATATCTCCTAAAAATAAATTTAAAAACTCAATCAAGGACCTAATGATCCCATTAACGACTATGTGCTTCATTATAAGAAAATAACAAATCCTATGGTTGATAAAAAATTGAAAGAAATCTTAAATAAAATCTTAATTTATATTATATACAATTCTATTACATTCAAAAACTTGAAATCTTTTGATGATATATGTTATATGGTCAAAACTTAGTCAACACTGGTTTTAAAAAGATAGCTTAACTTATAAATAGAACATAAAAAGTCAACTTAAGTTTAAAGGGGAATTTCCCTACAAAATGGGCAAACATTATCCACCCTCAAATGAGGTAAATCTAGACTATTAGATAGATGATGCCCTCAAGTCTATTTAATCATCTTTTTTTTTAAAAATCTAATCCTTATGTTTCCATTTTGTCATTTTATTTTACAGGTTGAGCATGGTATTGGGAAGGAAGCACAAATAGTGGAAGGAATTATTTGTTTCCATTATTTTTTGGTTTTCAAAATTTATTATATATTTAAGGAATATACATAGATGTGTATGTATAAAAAATGGAAAATGAAAATTTAAATCTATATATATTTAAATTTTTATTTTCCATTTTTTATACATACACATCTATGTATATTCCTTGAATATATAATAAAATATATGCATTACATTTCATATATATTAAATAATATTTTTTTTTATTAATTTAAAACTTGCATTTAATAAAAAAGATTGAATAAAAGAAACTATACAGGGTCTGAGTAGGGATCAAACCTCACCCTACCCAACTTATACATAGTCAACGAGATTATGGTTGTCCCACCACCATGAATAGTGATGGGACATTCACATTCCTTTGCTACCATAAATGAGGGTTGGGATAACTAAATACATCTTCTCCATTTAAGGGATATGGGATAAGTCTGATTATATTCCATCCACTTTGGGTTTCATCTTATTAAAACCCTTTTCATTCTTCAAATCCCATGTTTTTATTTATTGTTTTGATGTTGTTATTTTTGGTTATTTGGTATGAGAATGGAATTCTACTCAAAACTCAAAATAACCTAGATAGCACTTGCACATAATTAATGGGTTGTAAGAGTTTGTTGAGTTTTGGAAAAACTCTATGTTAGTTTTAAAAAAAAATTACATGAGAGTTACTTGGTTAACTTGAAATTGGAAGAACTATGAGTTATGTTTTCTCCAATCCTCTTTCCTTATGTTGAACATAGTTTTAAGGTCTTGAAATGTAATTTTTATTACATTTTCCTTGTCATTGTAGTCATGTCTAGTTCCCACATCATACAAATATTAATACCCTTATTTTATGATATGGTAACTGGTATCCAATCAATGTTTACCACCTATCCCCACCGTACTCTTGAAGGTCTTCACCACCCAATAGAGAATCATATGTCTCGATACCCACTACCAATCACATGAGTCCATGTAGCATATGGTAACACCCATTATAAAAATAAAAATCTATGACGTGGCAAGCATTATCTAATCAATATTAGCCATGTGTTAGACCATACCCCTGAGGGGTTGTTCTATGTTATAAATTTATATAATTCTATAACCCTTTAGCCAATAAAATATTGCTAGATGACATATATATATATATATATATATATATATATATATATATATATATATATATACCACCTAGGGTGTCATAGAATGGTACAACATGGGAGTTTTGACCAATCATGGCATGCCATATGTCCTCACCATACATCCATAGGTCTATATATCCAACCCAAAATTATCCTTGGTACCCTTTGGGTCCACCTCGATAGGGTGAATGACACTTGGTGGACTATGGGTGCTTATTAGGTGCCATGAAAGTAGAATTTATGAGTGTGCCCATCACACTCTCAACATTCAATAAATCAACTATGCACCATCCTAGATATATTTGGGGGGCTCATAGGCTGACACATAGATAAATCACATCATTATAAGATATTTAAAGATCAAATTAGGTATTTAAACACTTATTAAAAGATTAAAATGATGGATAATTTGAATAATGACACTATCTTGGATTTATTATGCATGCCATGAAATCCCATCACCATTATTATGATCTAAATTTAAAGATACATAAGGTTTCATATAAATAGAGTTCATAACCATTGTTCCCTAAGATCAAATTATTGAGAACTCAAACTGTCTAAGTAATCAAAAGGATCCTAATGTGTTTGTCCATAGAGCCCATGTTTTCAAATCTAATTTGTATAGTTATCTAAGCTCACCTACTACCATGGCTGCATATTCCTTGAACCCTAAGCTTATCCAAGAGTATAGGGACACCACATTAATTCAAGGGATTGTTAGGTATAAAAATTAAAATGGGGACTTTAAGGCCATTGATGATGTATGAAATCCATCAAATGATAATGATGGTACCAATGATTAAATTAAGATCATATATGACTTGTTGGCTATCTATAATTCAAGACTCTATAAGGCCTCTATAAAACTATAGGTTTTCCATTATGGTGACCCCTTTTACAATGTGCTCAAATATTCCACATGAAACAATGATATAGTTTAAATGGATAATGGAAATCATGAGATAGTTATGATCTCTAGATAAGCCTTTAATAATTACTAACACCTCCTAGAGACTGACATCTATTAAAACAGGGATGTTACATTTTAGTAGATGAAAACTCATGATGTTTTTTAGACCTTGAAGGATTGGGTGAAAGTCTCTGATGGATAGTTCAAAACGGAGGAAATTGATTGTAAACAATCAAGACCTTTATGGAAGGAGTGAATTTTAGCATGTTCCTTCTCAATTATCTATTCAAATATAATGACATCAGTTGGAATGAAAAAATTGTGGGTCCCACTTCTTAGCATAATATTTGAGGGGAAGTAGATCTAAACTCTAGGAGGAGTCATGACTTTAAATATTGGTTGATAGGTCACTCAAGTTAGATCAAGGCTAATGTATACATGATGTCCTATCTCATAGATGTATCCTATGATAATGTGTCATTCAAACATGCCTCATTATCAACATGTACACCTTACATCTAACTTATACATGTGGTATAATACAAAGTCTATAAACACCATTTGAGGGCTCACATTGAAGATATTTACAACCATTTCTACCCCCCATTGTACTTTATTATCAATGAGAGGAACATGCCCATGCTATCTAAATAGATGAGATCTTCCATCACAACAATTGGAGCTTATTAGTATTAACAATATTTCACATTGATAAGGGTTGAAAGAATCAAGGGTCCCCCTTTCAAGCTACCCTATTATGCCCCTAATAAATTGGCTAAAAATTAAATTTACTACCAATATGTCAATGGTGTGGCCGGTCACTATGTTACTAGGAGGTATAAGACATACCCATTTTTACCCCTTATCATTGTCAACCATAAATATAATAAATTTGTAATAGTGGTAGCTATGGTAACACATATGCCATCATTTAAACTACAAGTTCACAATTATAGATAATGAGACCCCTATGGGAATGTTTATGGCATATGGATGCATTGAGGTCAAGATTTAACATCACATATCACCATGAATATCATAAAGATGATAAATATCATCTAAACCCAATTGATGATAATGAAGTGATTGGAAAACTAAATGTTGTAATATCACTCCACAAATAATAATTTAGGAAAAGGATAATGGAGGAGAGGCCTAGTGATCCCCAACCTATAGATGATTCTCTAAGAACATGCAGTAGGATTAAGGACATAATCTTATATGGAATTCCTATGTTGGTCTCCCCATATTCATCTACTACTGCTCCTTCAACTAGAGAAATGGCTTGGGTAAGTGCACTTGTTGAATAATAATTGCATATATCTTGTTCTTATGAGACCCAATAAAGTTCCCCAAAATCCTAACCATTTATGACATTCCAAATGGTTACCCCTTATGCAAGGTTAATACCATAATAAATTACCTCGCCTGTTAGCTCAGCTCAAAGCCAAAATTCCTTCACATCCCCTATTATTATTGTTATTTTTGGTCCTATAAGTCATGGTGTGTCAATTCCCACTATTCCAACTACTCCTAATCCACCAATTATTACTCCTATTGCTCTAATTTATAGTGTGGTATTTCCTCTACCCACAATTCATGTTCCCATTATGGTTTCTATTTACCATACTATTTTTTTCTTCCTTTTGCTCATATTACTTCTACAACTCCCACTTCCCCAACCTCTAGCTCTGTAGTCTCAAGTGCTCCAACTCCTAGTGGTCCTATTTCCTTAAGTGCCCCTCCCTTACTAAGTTAAATTTACTTTCCCATGTTAATGCTTTTACTTAAAATCTGACAAGGGTGTACACTAGACATGGATTAGTGACACAAGACTCTCAAAGCTCCTCAATTATAAGTGCCATAACCTAGGCAACTAGCCCTCAACCTAGGCCTATGCCCTATTTGAAGCTAATTTATATGAATCCTCCTATACTAATTAGTTTCACAACTCCATATACCATGGCTAGTTCTCTTGTTCTTTCCTTTACAACATTAGGTCCTCAGATTTCCTCTTGGTCTTCTCATCAACCTAGTTCTACAACAATAATAACTCTCTCTTGGGCTCCACTCTTTTAAACCCATTGTCCCCTTGGATTCACATTCAAGAGGCCCATATCCTATTTTAAGATGATGACCAACCTCCCAAGTGTCATCAGACTCTTATTCTTCATGACACATGAGAATTTTTTAGCTCATATGACCCCATGGGTAGTTCCTTTTACCATTCCCACTTTTGCTTCTACTCCCACACCTCTATATTCCATTCAAGCCCTTATTTCATTAATTCCCCTTCCATATATTTCTCCATCATACAATTCCATACCTACACCCTCAATTGTTTCCACTTAGAGAGATCTTGGAAAAACACAGATAGGGATTGGATATATGCCTTACAAGAAGAAAAGTTGTAGAGGTATGAGGTGGTGTGCGAAGGGGACCTTGATATCCATTTCAATTTTGATAAGGATACAAGAAATATTAAGATAATAATGACTCAGGTTCACACAAGAATGGGACCCTATACTATGGCAAACAAAAAAGGGCCTATTCTTCTTGACTTGGAACAGGAGGAAAACATGGAAGGAATACATTTTAGTGGATCTAGTCTTTGTGGTAAGGGATTCACATGACATGGAAGAACATATCATGGAAGAATTGAAGGAATGGGTCAAACTATTAGAGTCCCAAGTGAGGAACATATTATATTTGAATTTATATAAAAGGTATTGAGGTCAAGAATTGGTAGCCCAAAAAGCCCAAAATTAAATAGGTGGTGGTCCCACCACATGCTCTAGTTGATCTTAGATGATTGTGTATCTGAGTGATCCCAAAATGGGAATGTTGTGTCCATAATTTTGACCCCACCTTATTTTGTATTTTTTAAACATGTACTATTTTAATTAATTTATCCTTGAGGGATATGTGTGGGATTCTGTGATCAAAGGTGGTATGTCTCATCTCTTCTATAAATATAACATTTTTATGCGGTCAAATTTATTAATAGAAAATGTAGGGATTATAGAAACTTTTAAAAGTGTTGATGGTTATTATGTGCTTTTTGTGTAAGCCTTATCATCTCATCATGATGAAGTGGTGAATAATAGTGTTTATAGGCTTTTATATGATTCTAAGTTGATTTATGTATGTGCTTAGTTAGGATGAGTTTTATACTATATTAATTGATACATGTGATTTATCTTGTGTAACTAAAAAATTATATATGGAAGTGTTTGTTAACAATCTTTATAGTTGTTCAAATTTTGAGATAAATTTTTAGGGATTGTGCACATTACAACTTCCCTAGACTCTCTAACCAATTTAATTTAATATGAGCCCATGCTAGACTTGCTACATAGTGGTTAATTCTAATTTAGGCTCATAGAAAATCTTTAAGGACTTTTTATCTTCAATTGACTAGATAAATCCTCTTTTCTACCTTACCTTCTTCCCTCATTTTTATTTCTTTTATCTAATTCACCTTTATAATTCATGAGCCTAATGTTCAACATCTTAAGTAACTTGAGTAGTGAGTAGCTAGGATGGTGTGTAACTCTTGTATTCTTAAAATGTTAAATAGAATGGATTGATTTATCGGTGGTAATAGTGCATGATTTGAGATTTATTCTATGTAATCTACACAAAAGATTGAAATGCTTGAATCTCATGCCCTAGAATACACCACCATCAGTCCTAAAATGAGAGGGAGAAAACCCCTTTGTATGTTTTCCTTTGGGATACTTAATAATAGCATGGGTACACTTAGAGATGCCAACAAGTTTCACATACTTAGTATTGATCATGTATTCACTACGTGCTTAATTTCTAAAATTTATCTCAACATGACACTATGTATTCTTAGTTATACATGTATTTTTCATTACTAATTTAATCAAGTTAAAAATATGTTGGCATTATCTCCAATGTTATCATTATTAATCCAAATTTCAATCTTTTATATAACATCATTCACATATCTTTTTATTTTAATCTAAATCATTTCACAAGCTTCACAATTCACCTCAAAAAAGGGGGAATACACATTGGCTTGTATTAGAGTCTAAGTTGAAAAAGTTCACTGCATAGATAGAAAATAGAAATACTTGTTAGTTGATTATAGCGCATACTTAGTTCTTACCTAGGAATAACATTCAGACAACACCATGCCATTTGGACAATAATAGAGGTTGTAGCTATCAAAAATAGTGCACTTTCATCTTATAAATTCAAAAAAAAAAATTATATATTTATCTTAATTATACTTAGTATATAGATCAATTTGTGGTCTTGTTCATAAATAGTTTATAGATTCATACATAGTTTGTCATGTATTTTTCTTATAACTGGTGACATTGTGCAACATGTGTTCCAAAATTTTACACAAGTTTACTCAAAAATTCAATTGACATTTTCTTAGTTATCATAATTGATATACTCATATATAAAATTAGAGGAATGTACATGGCACATGATCACTTTCTTACTCAAATTTTCACTAGTTTCTACAGAAGAAATGAAAATTCATGTCATTCTGTATGTTGTGTATGCCTAACTTAGATCATGTTATTTTTCACTATATTTTTGTACTATAAATTATTCGTATTCAATTTTCAATGGTTGATTCAGATTTTGAACCAGTTTTACACCAATTTTTCACTAGAATGATTTATTAGAATTCATAAAGGGATTCCAAGCTACTATACTACCTTGAGTTGTGTGATGATGGATTTAAGTCCACCTTGAGTTATTCATAAAAATATCCTATAAATGAGTATTTTGGCATGCATAGTCCAATCCAAGTTCTTTATTATAAAATAAAATATCCAAGGGTCCTACCCTCTCTAGTCCCCAATTTTTGCACCACAAAACATAATGGTTTGTGTACATGAAAAGGTTTATTTATTCCTTGTTATTTGATCTATAATTTTCTTAGATTTACTTTTATTTTTTCATCCTAAGTAAGGACTGATTTATACATGTTTCATTATAATTTTCTCATGAATCACAATTCATCATGTGGTCTACATCCAAGCCTACTCAACATAGATAAGCTCATGTATAACTCTCTTTATTTTACTCTACCACTTTCACTTCAATTAGTTAATATAAATGTGGGGGGGAGGGAATTTTAGTCACTAAAAAAACATTTAATTCTAAAATAATAAACTTGTGACCACTTAGCCTATGTTTAATTCCATTACTTCAAACCACAATTCCCCTACTTCTATATGGATGAACTATCCTTAGGAAAATCTGATTATGAATATTCTAATTCTTCATTCCAAGTATCATATACTCATGGTTATATTGATTTACACTTCCAATTTACCTATATGTAATCCTTATAAAAGGTCATTATTTTAGGATAATCCCACTCTTTATTAATGTCTAAATCCATTGGTTTTATCCTCTCAAAAAATAATGGATAGTTTCTCAAAATCAAATTCACCTAATGGGTCATCCCACACATTTATCTAGTCTCATTTGATTAAATTATCATAAGACCACTATATAAGTACATTTTCTATTCATTTTTTCACTAGTTGGCAAGAAGGTGCAAGCAATAGGTAGGGTATCCAATAAAGGTAAACTATTAATGCATGTGTTACAAGGGTTTATAATTATATGGACACACATTAACACATATTTAGACCTAATTAGAAATACACAACATATTATTGTATTAAATAGTTTGTTTCATTAAAAAAAATACACACACACATTCATGCCACAATTGAGCTTATTAAATGCAAATATATGAAGGAATAAAAAACATTTAGCTTATTAAATGCAAATATATGAAGTAAACACATTTCATTAGTTGGTTATTCCACATAACTTTGCATTCAAAATGGAAACATAAAACTCCATCCAAATCACAATAAAGATGGAAATTATTACAATCCAAAACCTCAATAATAATTTATAATAGAGGAATCCCCATAAAAGTGCCATTTTTTCCATTTAAGATGAGAATGGGTTGACCCATGACCTTCCCTAAATGTCCCCTAGCATTTCATATTTCTTAATGGAATAAAACGACCAATAAAAATTACAAAAGTCACAAAATGGTCGATGTCCACCTACAAGTAGACCTAATATAGTATTTATGAACATGAAAATATACATGGAAACATACTTTTCATAAAATAGACCTGTGTAGGCTTTTTAGAAGAGCTTGAATGTTTTGAAAAGGTCCTAAATGTATTAAGAATATAAACCCCTAATTAGTACTGAGCATACTCATTTAAGATTTACCTGACCTAATCAAGTTTCAAACAATAGATAACATAATGGAAACGACAAGATTTTAGTATAGTTCTAGCTAGGTTTCAAAACCTGCACGCTATTACATGTTCTATTCACCAAGATCTATGACCTAATCAAAATCCATTCACTAATTAAGACTTTGTGTACAACATGGTTTCAAATTAGACTTATTCAGGTCTCCAACTCCACATATAAATGTGTGCAAGGACTTTAGATAACCTATTCAAGATTTAATCCCTAATTAGTAAAGGCAATACTCCATGCCAACTTTAATGACCTAATTGACACAAATAATCTAATTAACACTTTAATGTTTTAATGATACCAACAATGATGTAGTTAGTAATAAAAGTTTGATTAATAAATCACTTCCAAGTGAATTATATCCAATACCTAATACACATATAAAAATTTATTAACATTATAAACATTACATGATTTCTACTAAGACCTAATTGGTAATGTGAAATTTGATTAGCATTAACCAACATAAAAACTTATACCATAGACCTAACGATCAAGAAAAATACTATTATAAATATAAGATCCCCAAGGCTTGCAAAGACATAATCAGAATTTTAAATTAAATTACAACTATCAACATTGCACAATGTCAACAAAGACCTAATCAAGGATTAAGACCTTGATTTTAACAATGAGAATCATGTAACTTCATTGAAGAACAAATCGAGAGTTTCAAGGCCTAATTACAATTGCAAGCTACCAAGACCAAATTTTAGTGTGGTATTCATGAAATTTGAGTAACAAGATCAAATTTTCCTTCAATTTGATTATAATCAAATTTTGATTGCAACAACTTGGTCACCCTATTTTTGGTTGATGCAATATTACTTGAAACCTTGGATGCTCCTGCATCAGACACCCAAAGTTTAAAATATGACATCCCACTCAAATGGATATAATTAGTGGAAAAAATACTCTTTTTACTATAAGGCATAATGACCATGGTGTTTCCTTCCAACATACCAAATACTTTAGCCAATTATCTTTATTTCTTTTACATTTCTAGCTCCTTCTTCTTGATTTTAGTTTTGTAATCTTTATGTTACCTCTATTCACTCCTATTATTGTGGGACTTGACCCACCACAATCTCTTTCCTTTTTGGTTTTACACCCACCATGGCCCTTCCTCTTCTTCCAAAGGCTTATCTACCATTCTCTCCATCTACTTATGGGATGAAGCCCACCTTTATCTGACCACATCCACTAAGATGTTCATTTTTGCATCTTAATATCCCTTGTGGCTTGAATCCACCATTGACCAACCACATTTTCCTAAAGCCTTATTATATTTTTTTAATAACTATCCAACCTACCATTGGATTCCTCATTCTATCACCCTTCACTATTTGTACCTCATCTCTCATCACTGCCATATCCTCTTCAATTACCAATATCATCACAATAGATTTAACATTTATTTGGCCATCCAAATTTTAACCCATAACCTTTATTACCACCTCAAGGATAGTCTTTAAATTCTCATATATTTTTATTTGTATTGTTATTTCAATCAACCTATCCATATCTACTGAAACATCATCTCCATCACCACATGTTATCATTCTCATACAAACTAGTAGCTCATCTTCACATTTGGTGAGCTCAATAAACTCACTCTCTTCACCTTAGAAGTCCTATTTTAATTCCTCATTGATCATAAACTAGGTACCTATAACATCATGTTCTACAACATATTCTTGGGTTGATATCAAACTCAGCTTCCCAATCTCATATTTCATCTCTGCATTATAAGTTTGCTTCTCATTAGGATTGGGAATCTAAAATCCTTCTCCATTATACTTAATCCTCATAACAACATTCAACTATTTTTTATGATATATATTCTTCTTCTTACCAATGTTATTAACTTGACATTTTGAGAGTCTTCTCTCCTACTTCTAATTGTTGCAAATGATCTTCCTCATTTTTATCTTCTTGAGAACAATCTTGTTCCCACTCTTTCACATTATTTCTTGTATCCATAATGGCTTAAATAAAATATTCCATTATTGATGTATCTTTACCAACTAGCTCTCCAACCATTTCTACCATATTATTCTCTTACTTGGCTTCTTCACTCTACTTTTCATACAAATGATCATGATGGACTACACCACACTTCATCCTTTTCTTTTCCATTTTATCCATTTTTGAACCTGCACATTGAAACAAAACATTAAGGTAATTGAGAGTTTCCAAAAACATCTCATCAACCACTTCATCATGCCCTAATGACATGTTCTCAAACTCTTTTCCATCACTTGCATTCTTCTCATGGATTTATTTATCATGATGGAGTCTCAAAACCCCCATATCAACAACCTTCTTGGCTCTTTTCTCCTCATTATCTTCTTTTTTTCATCTCCTTCACATTGATGATCTTCAACCATATTCTTCTTGTGTGCACTTTATTTCAAAACAACCAATTCCATTGTTTCCTTCATGTAAACCTATAACTCTTCATGGCTTTTATCTTGTTTCACCTCTATAGTTTCTTTTACAAAAACATATAGTTTTCATTGGTTATTGTAAACCCTTATTCCCTCCAAAAGAGAAATTATATATGCATTTACATCACTAACAAAATATGGTTTGTATTTATCCCACTCATGGGATACTAAAAACTCATTATCATCATCACACAATGGGTTTTTTTCTAATTCAACAAATATCACATCCATATACTATTACATGAGTATGTCTTCCTCTATGGGCTGCTCATAGCTCTCATTCACTTTATTATTCTAAAAATCAGATTTGGCCTCCTCATATGGAAGCCTCACCTTATTATTTTCTAATATAACCTTATATTCTTCACACTTCCTTCTCCTTGCTACATCTCAAAATTGTCATTAGATGCTCACATGTAAACTTCTTGTTCTTATTACCTCTCTTGGCAATAATATTCTTCTCATGTCTCTCAAGCCTCGTCACATGAAGCTGTTTCAACCATTCTAATTATAATTTTGGCTGTCCAAAATGACCCAAAAAATTATAAATCATATGTTCCTAATGGCTTACCTTATTTTTGTAGACTAGGAATTTGATTCAAGAGAGGATGGTTAGTATCATGTTAGTTCCAAAATGAAAACAAATTGAAAAAAACACACTAACTAGAATAACATCTCTAGGCCTATTCACTAGGGGAACTTAGTGAGGAAAAAACATTTGAAAATACAACTAAAAAATTAAAATAAATGAGAGATATGAACACAAAACACAAATTTCTTACCAAATCTTTGATTTCTCCAAAAAGCTCCTTCTTTGGCTTGTTTGACTTTTGCTTCAAGATATATTCTTTAATGGAGTGTGGCTACCTTCATCTCCTCTTGGCACCTTTGGATTTGGCTTGGATTGGCTCAATAATTTGGCATTATAACAATTAAATGCAATTATTTTTAAATGATTTAATTATTATAACTTTGCACTATCCAAGCTTAAAATTATGGTTATGAGGCCTCTTATTTATAGATTTTTTAAAAGGGATTGGATTAACCATGACCATCCATCTCAAGATGAATATGTGTGGTCATGAATTAATCTAATTATGCAAATAAAATCTAGAAATACCCTCATCATGATTTGGGAAGAAGGGGCATTTATGAGGAATGGGAGCCATTGATGAGGTATGTGAGGGCTTAATCTTGATCTTTTATGCATTTATGGCTTGTAAATACCACCCCATAAAAATAGTCATTTGATGATGCAATTATTTAATATCAATTACCAAAAAGAAATATTCAAAAAGTTTTATGTAAAATTAACTTAAGATCTTAATTCATATTGATTAGCCTTAAAAATGATTTATCAATTTTAGTGCAAATCTTGGCAATTAGTGCACAAATTAATCAAATTGGTTAGAATGTCATTTTATTGACTCAAATTTTGATTGGATTAGAATTCAAAGGTGATATTAGATGTGTTAGATCCATCATCCCATTTAAGATGTTTTTGACAAAAATAACAAAGGTACATTTCTCGTACAATAAAATTAGTAAAAAAGAGCAATTTAGAGCACCCAGGTGCAAAAATGTCATTTTGACTTGAAATGATCTGATCAAAATTAGTTGATTCATAAATTGCATTACCTTATTTAATGATACTCTAGCCAAAATCAGCACTTGAATATGATAGGTTCACATAATTTAGTGTGTTTTAGTGTTTTTAGGCCAAATTGTGCTTTTTGATAAAAATTAGCCAAAATCCTAGTTGGAGGTCATTGGTGGCCATTTTTAGGTGTATATAATTTTTACCTTTCCTTTGTCTTCTCTATTAGAGATATTTCTAATATACAACTGCACTATGTTAGAGGTACAATCACTTAGGGGGTGAATCAATGAGCCCAAATATTTAAATTCAATTTCAAACCTATCAAAACTCTTAATCATTTACCACAAGCATTCATGAAGTATACACATCATTCACATCAATGAACAAGAAAGACAATACAAGATCAAGCATATAACACATGACATATGTGGGAAACCCTCTTGGGGGAGAAAGACCACTAGAACCTATAAATGTACTAATGTCCTATAATAAAAAGAACCAATTTAAACCAGCTACAATTAATCAAGGAACTACAATCCCTTATTTAGTGATATTATAATTCCACAAAGTGCTACAACACATGTATCATTGAGATGACACAACAACTAGAACTTTAGCAAGTTTCACCTTAAAAATATTTCATAACCCATTTAGATGTTAATAAACCAAAACAACACCTGTGACCATATCCAACTTTGAATTGATGTCTTCAATACCTAATGATGGACCTCTGATTATAACTCTTCACCTTCGCTCACACTCAAACAATAAGAGCACTATTTTACCAATAAAATTATGACCTACAAGTCATATAAATATTTATCAATATATTCTTCTCTTTGACTCATCCACAAGGAACCCAAACTTTCCTTTTCTTTACTTACTCTCAAAATACAAATTCCATACCCAAGTCACTCTCCAAGTCTAGAAATCATCATCTTTAATTTCACTATATATAGAGCATTCATGATTATCACCATCTTGGTCAGCCAAAAGGCATGACTTAAACCTTAAGGCATATATCTCATTAATATACAACTCAAGACCATCCACATAGGTTAGCCATAACACCTATGAGTCACCCATAAGCAACTACACCTATCAAATAGGCCCTTGTAGCCCTTATAGGTCTCATGAAGACCTATTCACCTATTTAGCACTTCATCAAGAAAAAATAGAATATAGGACCACTTTCAACTACATTGGTCCACTCCTTATATCTCCTTTGACATCCTCAAATGATCACATTCAAATTTTCTCAATTTTATGTATGCTCAAACAACTCAAACACTAACCTAGTGCACAAGAACATCATAAATGAATAGACAGTCAACTTATTAAGATTTATTCATTATATATATATATATATATATATATATATATATATATATATATGAATGTTCAAACCTTAATAATTCACACATATGGTCCTCATATAGTATGCAACACTCTCCAATAGATAATTCATCATGAGATATCGAAACAACATCAGAATGAGCTCAAATACCCTTCTCAAGTTACTTGCATAATATGCACAAACACATATTCAAATTTAAACCTTAATATTTTTAATTATATACATAATTATACGTCAAAATTAATATTTAAATATGTGCCTTATATTCCTCTACAAATTTTATTTTTACACCATGGACAAATTCTACAAAGATTGAAAGTTATGGCTCAAAAATTAGGCATTAGTCTTTCCTTTATTAAATTCAAATATTTGAATTCAAATGGTCACATTTAAACCTAAAACACCATGATATCATCTTAAGACCTCACTACTTATATTAAACATGAACCATCGATCTTATTACATGAAACTTGACCTATTTCTCTCAATTTTTGTTTATTTTTTATTTAAAGAGGAAGTAAAAAACTAGTAATAAGGGTGTGGTAAAATAACCTATTTGTTTGTGTGTGTATGATCTAGGTGAGTGTGAAGAGATCCTATTTTTATTGGGAATAATTACTTATAGATAATAAATAACTCATGAAAATGGGTTGTTATATGTGTATCAAGGTGGACTACCTAGCATGAGCTAGATCTAAGAAGCATGAGCTTGTTAGGAGGCTATCAATCCACTCTTTGATAACAGTTAAGTTGAAAGAGATAAAAAATAAGTACTTGCATCAAATAACAAAAAGAAATAAAATTAAATACAAGAATAAATATATGTTTGATAGATAAATATAAACTAAATATATTAGTATTAAGTCAATACTAGTGCTAAAGTAGGTTGGGTCTAGTTCAAAAAATTAGGTCAGGGTCTATGAACAAGTAGGGACACAAAAAGTTAGATTTGGTTGGGGGTAAGGGGTTGGAAATAACTTATTGTTATTTATTTACACAGTGACCATTGGTAGTTAGGGTGACTATTGATGGTTAAGCTAATTGTTAGTGGTTGGGTAACCATCGATGATTGAAGGTGACCATTGATAGTTGAAGTTATCATCGATGGTTCTTGTAGATTCTAAAGATATTTAGAAAAGGAGTTGAAAAATGGGTCAGTTAATGGTATAGGATTTTTTTAAGGTTCTACGAGTTATAGAGTAACATGTAGAAAGGTCTAATTGATAGGGAGGTTAGAAACCAAAATAACAAAACTAGAAATATAAAGTGTACTTGTTTTATTGTTTAACGGTCTATGGCTGATCTTGGAGTAATTTTGGTAGAGTAATAGTACTTTGCCTCAAGAGTAATTTTGGTGGAATTTTGGGTCTTTATTGTATTTTTTGATTTTTTATAAGGAAGACTTGGTGGTTGAAATCTTGATCACCTATGTGAAAGAATGTTATATTATAGATCCTTATTCACCTCCTACTCCCCTCCTTTTATAGGCAAAGAGAGATGGAGGTAGAAGGTTCCATAAGAGGTTAGGGCTGATGATTTTGATGCATCATGATGTGTTATTAATGGGTAAGGTGAACATATTAAATTATGTTGTGTTAGCATATATACAATTGGTTATATGTTTGTTTAGAACGTAGGGAAGGGACCTGACCATCGATGGTCAAGGTAACAATCAATGATCAAGTGTTGAAGGTTAAGTGGGATAAAAGGGGTAAGTTATTGAGTTGGTTAGCTAACTATCTAACCTGAATTAGGGCCATGGTCAAGGGTTGGGTATTGGTTTGATCTAAGGGTGTTTTGACATTCAAAACTATAGTGTGTAGAAATTTGGTGTCTATATTTTACCCCTTTTTATTATGTAGTTTATATCAGCAAGCTGTAAAATAAAAATAGATTGTGGGTCAAAGGTTAGTTTCCTTGAGTATGGGAGGGGGTTTTCCCCCTCAAACCAAGAGATGATGACATGAAACCAAAATTGAGTTAGGGTTTGATAAGTATTTTATGGTGCATCATGAGGTTGGTGATAATGATGGTTGGGTATTTGAAGCACAAACATGCACATAAAATGGGACTAAGTTATAATAACTAAGATCATTCAAATATTAATCTATCATGGTTGATAAAAATAAGGTCGATGTTAAAAGGACAAGTGACAAGTATACCATGTGACCACATTAAGGTGTGTCAATTAGGAACACTCATAAACACAAGTCTCTTAGATAGGTTTCATGTTCTCGCAAGTATCCAAGGTAGGAAGTGCTCCTATGAAAAACACAAATGGTTTGGTTATGTATGAGGTGGTGAAAATTCAAATGGTCAATATGGAAAAAATTGTCATTGTGGTCAAAAAGACCAAG
This sequence comes from Torreya grandis, assembly GCA_037957365.1. NCBI lineage: Eukaryota > Viridiplantae > Streptophyta > Pinopsida > Cupressales > Taxaceae > Torreya > Torreya grandis. The sequence continues at coordinate 3,543,200 of JARHVA010000950.1, forward strand.
CAAGGTTATCATAAAATATGTGATAGTTTAGGCCAAAATGGCCAATGTCAAGGTAGACATGGTCTGATGGTTGGTTGGAGAAGGGTAATATCTAATCATTTAGGTGGGTGGGAGAAAGGTTATATCTAAGGTGAAATTAAGATGTAGGTGCCTAAAATTCAAAAGGTGATATCCTAACCATCAATAGTTAGGGGTCTTAAGATCGACCATCGATGGTCACCCTTACTGTCGATGGTTAAGGGGAAACCCTAAAAGGTCAAAGATAAAAAGGGAAAAATAGAAAATCATTTTCACTTTTAGCTATTGAATTCTCTAACTCCTTTTCATTTGTAATTTTGGTATTTACTTAAGAGTAATTATGAAGTGGGGTCGATGTGTTGGCTAGTTGATTTTTTATTGGTTGATTTCTCATGAGGTGGACTAGAGGATGTAGGACAAATGAGGACATGATCGAGTGGTGGGATTTAGTCTTCCTCCTCAATGATGGTCAAGGAATTAGGTAGGTACTACCTTGAATTTGATAGGTTAGGTTGATATGATTATTGTGGTTGAATTTGCTTAGTTTGTTGTTGGTTTTTGGGAAGTTTTGGGGGTATTCCCCTAGTTTGTAGGTTTTGTGGTTATTTGTTAAAATTAGTGGGTAAAACTTGAAATTTGAAGTTAGGGTAGGTTGGGGTAAGGTAGAAGTCAAAATTAGGGTAGTTAGGTGTTTATAAAGGGGTAGTTTAGGTTAGTTTTGGGAAGGTAGGGTTGGGTATTTGATACTGATGGTCACACATAGTGAACATCAGTGGTTATACATAACCTTTAGTGGTTATGGTTGATCATTAATGGTCAAGGACTAGAGGCTAAAGTTCTAGCTAACCATCGGTGATCATAGTGACTATTGGCGATTAATGAAGGGGTTAAGTGGTTATGATAAAATGTTAAGGAAATTTTTGAGTTAAAATGTGGTTGAGCCTTTAAAAGGCTAAGGGTAGGCTTATGTTTAGGTTAGGTTTTGAAAATGTGTTGATGTGGGTTGGATAAGGTAAAATAGGTGTGATTACAAAGGGTTAGTTGAGGTGAAGAAGAGATGAATGTTCATAGGTAGATTAAAATATAAATCTAAGTGCATTTTCTAATGATTTTTTCAAGCACAAGATTTTATCCAGATATGAGATTGAGTCCCTCATATCTTTATAAACATCCATCAAGGGATGATTAAGGATGACTAGACACACATGAAGGAGGTTGACCTCAGTGTGATGAGACATTTTCAGCACCTACCACAAGATATTATCATATGTAGATCCTCTATGGTGATGATCATACATTCATGAGATGGAATGTTAGAGGGTTTAGTTATAGGCCTCTATATTAGAAAAATAGGGATGATAGGTGGTTGATGATGATGATGATGGTAGTATCATGTTTTTCATTACCAAATTTAAGTAGTAGGTGGTTTCCTTATCTATTTCTAGGTGTTTTGGTAGATATTTTGCTTGGTCAAATAGTTTTTGGATATGTTTTGATACCAACTTGTGTGTTGATGTAGTGAGATGTATATTTTGAGAGAGAGAGAGATGGACATTGTTATATGTACTATTGTATGTTGATGAGATGATGTATATGATGTGATGATCATAAATAGATTTATTTTTATGGTTCATGGTTTATGGTTTTGGTTTTGATGTTTATGCTTATGCTTATGAGATGTAGACTCAGTAGCTTAGGGATGTGATGATTATGGATGATGTTTATGATTATGTATGAATATGATGATGTTTTGTTTTTTTCATGGATATGATGTTTATGATCTATGGTTCCATTTATGGTTATGATTTTTATGGTGTTTTGATTATGATGGTTTTAATAAATAGTTATGATCATGGATATGTGACATGGTTATGGTTTATGATTATGTATGTGATGTGGTTCATGATGTTTTATGATTATAGATGGTTTGATTATGTTTATTGATATGGTTTATGATGTTATAATTATGAAATGGTATGATGTTAATTATGGTAGTTATGATCATGGATATGATTATATGATGTTATATGATGTGATTTATGAGAAAGGATATGATAATACTCTTGGTTATAGATATGTGATGTGGTTTATTTTATTTGATGATAGCACATATAGTTAGATAACAAACTAGATGTGGGGAAAGAGAGAAAAAATGAGACATACATCTTCATGAACACATGAACCAATTACGAGAATATAATAAAAAGGCATGATGTTCCTTCATTGGTAAGGACTAAACAAAACCAAAGTTAGATTGGCCTAATGAACATAATCCCTTTGAATGCATTGCATTAGCATGTCTTGGTTGATAAAAAGGTGTTTTGATCACATCGTGTCAAGTAAGCTCAAAGTCTGTTGATGTGTAGATGGTATAAAGGGGATATAGATGATAGGTGATGTAAAGGGGAGTGTAATGTTCTTGTGAGTTTGTTTGCCCCTTCTGTAGGTGACCTAAAAACCATAATAGACAAGTCCATGTTTTAAAATGCAAGGTATAGACTGATCGATGTAGGAAGTCTACTAATGCTATATGTGAAGTTTTATTGTAGCTTTCTTGGGGTAGCTTATTTTAATTTTGATATAGGGTCCTTTGTTGATTTATTTTGATAGGTTTGTGAAACTAATCAATTTGGGAAGATTCAAATGATTTATTTTGACAAATTTGACTTATCCATCCTTCAAGGGAGTGGTCTAAGTTTGGGTTTGCTTATTTGGTGGTTGTCCTTCAAGGGAGTAGTCTATCCTTTTAAGCAATTTTCGATTTTAGGTAGCTATCCTTCTAGAGATCAGTCTACATGCTAGAGATATTTGACCCAAGTGATATTTTGGTATCCCAAATTTTTTTTATGCTAGGTTAAATATGGACAAGTCTATTTAGGCTTAGAGGTTTACCTTTATGAGGGAAAAACTTAGATCACAAGAGGTTAATGATAGATGAAAGGGGTGGTTTTGAGAGACAATGACCATGGGAATCCATCTGATTAGGGATGAAAAATATCCATGAGAACCATGCCATGGGTAGAGCCATGGTACCTACATTTAGGATTGGGCTATGACTATGATGGTTAATCACATGGTTAATTATTGTAATTGATTGCCCTCAAAGGGATGAGTGAGGGTATGAGGAAGGTGAAAATTTTATAAATTAAGGGATGAGCTTAAGTTAGAAAAGATGGTGAATTTGAACCCACTTTACCAAAATAAAGGATGTAAATACAAAGGATTAAGAGGCTCAAGTTCTAGTTTGCATTTAATAGAGGACAAATGGTAAGCTCTTGATCCATACTTTTGGGTTATGATGTAGGGTCCAAGCCAATTGAAATCAAACTTGCCTCACTTGATTTTCTCCATATTGGTCACATGTTTATTTTATTTTAGGATGAGGTCTCTAATGTTGAATTCTCATTCTTTCAAGTTTTTTTTATAGGTGCACTTGATTCACTTTTAGTAGACATAAAGGTGGTTAAGCATTGTTAAGTGATGTTCATCAAGTATCTCAAGTTGTGCTAGATGCTCTTGACAATAGTCACTCTCATAAATGATGTCTTGAAAGGATATGTAAAGAGAGGGAATCTATACTTCAAGAGGAAAGACTACCTCTGCTCCAAATACCAAAGAGAAAGGGGTATCACATGTAGAGGTTTGAATGATAGTGTGATAGGCCCATAAAGCAAAAGGGATGTGCAAGTGTCAATCCCAACCAGAAGCATTGAATACTTTGGTTAACATCTTGTTGAGGGTTTTGTTAGAGGCTTCCACCTATCCATTTTTTTGTGGATGACAAGGTGAGGAAAATCTTAACTTGATGTTGAATGCCTTGCAAAGACCCTAGATTTGTTTGTTTTTGAAATATTTACCATTATTAGGGATGATCTTATGTGGAACACCAAAATGATAGATGATATGATGATTGATGAAGTCGATAATCTTTTCAACTTTGGTTGAGATGAGAGGTATAGCCTCCACCCACTTGGTGAAATACTTGGTGGTGGTAATGATGAAGTGGTGCCACTATGGGGAATGAGGATTGATTTATACAATGAGGTCTAGTCCTCATTGTGAGAAGGGATAAAAGTCCTTGGATACTTGAAGGCCATGAGCTGGTGTGTGATGTAAATTAGCATGTTGTTGACATTTAACACACTTATTTACATAATCATAGTAGTCTTGGTTGAGGGTGGGATAATAGTAACCAAGGTGAAAGATATGTTTAGTGATATCTAGACCACTAAAGTGTCCCACATAGATTTCATCATGAATTTCCTTGATAGCATGGGAAGATTCATGGTTGCATAGGCAATAAAGAAGGATGTTGTCAAAACTTTTTTTATAAAGGATATCCCTTAGTATGGTATAATGAGAGGTACTCTAAACAAAGGCTCTTTAATCATTCCTAGAGAGGTTGGGAGGAATGCTACCAAGGTTAAGGTAGTTAAAGGTTTTCTCATACCAAGTATTTGATGGAGATTCTTCCATACTACAAATGGTAGCAAGGTCAAATTGGATTTAAAATGTTGTGATAAAATGATGGATGGTGACAAAGAGTTTGGAATTAGAAGGTTGAGATGGGATTTGGGAAGTGAGGGAAGCCATTGTATCCATGAACTTGTTGGTAGATCATGGAATAGATTGGATGAGGTAATGATCAAATGATGTTAAGAGTACATCTACTAGCTATTTATACTTTTTTAAGACATCATTATTATATTGGTAGGATATATTGACCAGTTGACCATAAGTTGGGAGTTTTCAAAGACACTGATCATCTTAACTCCTAAGGCTAGATTGGTTTGGAGACCTATTACTAGGGCTTCATACTCAACCACATTATTGGTATACTCAAAATCAAGTTTGAAGGAAAAAATAAGAGGTTCACCATCGAGGGGAATGAGAATAGATTTGACACCCCCACCTTGATGACATTTTGAGCTATCATAAAACATGGTCATTTGGTAGGTGATTTCCTCTTGAGAAAGAGTCATGATGGATTCATTCAAAAACATAAGAGGAAATGATCAGTTATCTAGAAAAAGAGCTTTGACTAATTGATCAATGATAACTTTCCCTTTAATTCACTTATATTGGAGTAACCCAAGGTCAAACTTAGCTAGGAGCATAAGCCACTTATCCATATATTGGTTTTGGTATGGTTTAAAGTGCATGTACTTGAGTGGGTCGGTGTTAGTTGATGATAAAAAAATTATGATTGATAAGATAATGGTGAAGTTTAGTAGCCACAAAGACTAAGGTGAGGAAAATTTTCTTGGTATGGGTGTATTGAGTCTCATACTCTATAAGTGTGTGGCTAATGTAGTAGGAAGCTTACTCTTTATTTTTTTCATCATGGTGAGTGAGCATTGCCCCTAAGGAATGGTTAGTGGAAGATATGTAAAGGTAGAAGGGTTGGTCCTCTTTAGGAGGGGTAAAAATGGGTAGAGAAAGAAGGTACTCTTTGAGTGAATCAAAGTATTATTGACATTCCTCAATCCACTAAAAAGATGTATCTTTCTTGAGAAGATGGTGAAAGGGTTAGTATTTGTCTAATAACTAAGAGATGAAATGACAGATGGATTGGAGCATCCCTTGCAAGCTATGGAGGTGTTTAAGGTGGGTTGGAGGTAGCATTTTGAGGATCACTCTGAATTTGGTAGGGTCTACTTTGATTCCATAAAGAGAGATGATAAATCCAAGAAGCTTTCTAGATAGGACCCCAAAAACACATTTCTTGGGGTTGAGTCAAACATGGAAATGGATGAGATGCTCAAATATAATTTTGAGAACATTTAGATGATCCTTTCTATGTTTTTATTTCTCAAGGAGATTAGCTACATGGTCCTCTACAATTTTATTGATGAGATCATGGAAGATGTAGGTCATTGCACATTAGTAGGTGGCTCCAGCATTCTTTAGACCAAATGGCATGACCCTATAACAAAAGGTTCCCCAAGGGGTAATGAAAGAAGTCTTATATTGATCCTCAGGGTCAATCAATATTTGATTATACCCTAAGAAACCATCCATGAGAGATAACATCTTGTGGCTAGCTATGAGATTGACAAGTTGGTCGATGCTAGGTAAAATGAAGTCATCCTTTGGACAAGTAAGATTAATGTCATAAAAGTCAAAATAGAGGTGATTTCCCCATGTGGGTTTGGTGATGGGAATGATGTTGGAAACCCATTGGGGATAGTCAATGGGTTGGATGAAATTGATAGATAAGAGGAATTAAAGTTCATATTTTCCTAGAAGGGTGATATGAGGGTGCATCCTATGAATCTTTTGCCTAATAGGATTAGAAGTAGAATGGATGATGATGTTGTGGAGAGAAATAGAAGGGTCAATCTTGAGCATATCCTAATAAGACCAAGAAAATTATATGTTGTGGTCATGAAGGAAGGAAGGAATGGAAATCATTTTTCTTCATGGAATCTAAAGATTGACCAATATTTACAATGTGAGGGTTATCTTGAGTATCCAAGTTGACATTGATAGTGGATTTGTTCAACATGGCTTGGTTCTCAAGAGGAGGGAATTTATGGATAGAAGAATCCCCCATACTAAGATAAGTGAGAATGGAATCATCATCCTAATGTTGGATGGTGTTTATGGTGGGAGAATCATTTTCTACCATTTCAATATGAATCAGAGGAAAGGTTTTAGTTTGGACATCCTTTTGGTAGGTCAGAGGGCCCAAACTAACAGTATTGACTAAAAAAACGTTACGAGGAATGATTTTAAAATCTTCAAACTTTGAAAAAGGTGGGGTTGGTGAGGATGGGATGTCCTCCTCAATGGTGGAAATGGGTTTGGGTGAATTAGTGGGTTCTTCTGGTGATATGAACCCAAGGCCAAATAGCTCATGAGGTTTCTAGGTTTTGATGGAAAGTAACTTATGGGGTCCATGTTCATAATGGCTAAAGCCAAATCCTTTCTAAGAACACTTGTGAAGGTACACTTTGGAAAATGTTAATTTTTCCAAATAGGAGAAATCAAAGGTGAATGGTCAGATAGAAGAGGTGGTGGAGGAAGTAGGAAGTAGATGATCAAGTCCCCCATAGATGAAGTTTGTTTGGTGGTTGGGGAATTTGAAAGGGATGATAGTTCCAATATTAGGGTCATAATTAGGATCATGATAAAGGTTCCCATATTCTTAAGGAGTAGGGAAGGCATCCAAGGCCAAAAGGTGATACTTTCCCAATGAGAGATGTTGGAATGTAGGTCCCAAGGGGTCCTCTACAGGGATATGAGAAAAAGGGATAGATGGTCTAGTTGAAGCTTCATCAATGGTAGGGGTGGAGTTGTTATTGGTTGATGGTAAAGTGGTGTTGTTTTTATTTGGGGGTGAGGTGGATGAGTGAGGAATAAGAACATCATTGGGTTTATATGTCATGTTACAAGATGTGAAAGGACTAGGTTCAATTTTTATGGTGATGATTTGACCCTCTTGATCAAACTTGACACATCGATGCAAGGTGGAAAGGACACAACTCATGGATCATATCCAAGGGGATCCATGTAAGATGTTGTATTGGAACTCACCTTCTATGATGTAGAATATCTCTGGAATCATGTGAGGTCCCAAGAAAATGTGGAGGATGACTATTCCCAAGGTTGTGGCCATAGTATCATTAAAGGAAAAAATGACCATTGAGGTTTTTGACATGATATTCTTTGGTATCTAGAGTTGGTCATAAACATGAGAGGAGATGATATTAATATTATAACCCCCATCAATCATCACCCTTTTTCTATATGTTTGATTGATGTATATAGTGATGAAAAGAGGAAGATCAAGATCTTTAGGATGGACAGAAGGTATTTTTGAATCCTTAAATGTGACAAGGGTGGAAAGATGAAGAGCTTCGACAAAGGATATAAGAGGATGAGGGTATTTAGTTTAGACCTATATAGATTGTAGGGCCTCTATCTATGCTTGGCAGTGATGGGGAAAGGTATTGATTAGTTTGTATAAGCTCATCTTCACTAAGGTCTAGTGAAGTAATTTTATAACTACTCATTGGATAGATTCAAAAGGGTCAGAGGTAGGGCGCCCAAAATGGATATTTTAGGTTTTAGTGAAGGTGAAGGTGAAGTTGAAGGTGTTTTATTTTATTTAAAAGGTTGAGGGGTGGAAGGATATGTCAAAATGGACACTTTGTCCTTCCCCTTATCCTTTTGTTGGGCCCAAGATTGGGTAACCATATAGATAGTGTGAATGATGGGAAGTGTTGGGATAGAAGGCTACTTCAGTTCCTCCTCACTCTTGGGTGAGAGTGTGGGAGTATATGAGTGTTGGGTTAATTTATTTTTTGGTTGGGTTGGTAATGGGCTCAAGATAGTTTCATCTAATAATAGATCATTCTCATCCCATAAGTTATAGACCAGTTCTTAGAGATATTTATATTTCTCTATGTTGTGCCCATATATCTTAGGGTTATGAGTAGATTAAACTATCATCAAACCAAGATGGCTTAGGTTTCGAAGGGTCAAAAGGTTTGATAGGTGGTAGGCTTAAATATTAGGTTTGTAATAACCTTTATAGAATGGTCAAATAATATTCGAGCAAAGGTGTTATGAGTGATGGGTTTTTAGTTTTTAGGGTGGGAGCCTTCTTAGAAGCAAGCTTTACTATAGAAGGTGGGGGTGGTGGAATGGTTTTGGTAGGTGGATTTAATTGTGTTTGTTTGGTATTGGGTGGTTTCAAGGTGAAAGATTTTTATGATTAAAATGATGAAGGTTTGGAAGTAGGTGGGAAGGTAGAGGTAAATAGTTCAAATAAAACTGATGAGGTAGGTGAAGGTAGGATAAAAGGAAGAAGTTTTGTTTGGGTAGTTTTGGAAGTATTCACCTTCTTGGAAAAAGGATGATCTCCTAGGATGGAAGAAGGATGAGGACCCAAGATAGAAGGTAGGAGGGAAGGAGGTTGTATGGTTCTAGTTCTAGGTGGGAGTTTATGTGTTTTTACCTTCTTGGTTGGTTTGGTTAAAGTTTTCTTTGGTGAACTAAATGGGTTTAAATCCAAATTCAAATATGGGTGGGTAAGGCTAAGATTATGGAGTATCCCTAAGTTATTGATAGGTTTGATTAAAGATGTGTAATGTGTTTTGATAATTTGGGATGGAGATGGTTTGGATGGTTCCCCCATGGTTTCGGAGGGAGAGGTGTTTAATGAAGGGATTGAGGTGATGATAGGTTTAATGGTGGATTCAAGAGAGGTTGAAAGTTCATGTTTGTTTTTATAGGGAAGTCCAAGATGGTGTCAAAATTTTGCTCAATCCAAATTAGGTTGAGAAGAGAATTTTAGGCCTTGGACCAGTCTAGAAAAGGGTTTGTAGATGGATTTGGTTCTTTGGGCATCAAATTAAAAGATTAGGCCCATATGTGGAGGTGAGGGAATGGTTTCTTCACCCTTGTCCTTGATGAAAGGTTCCAAGATTTGGGAAGATGTTTCCTCCATGGGAGGAGTAGGTAAAGTGATCTCTCTTTATGTAATGGTTTCTAGAGAGAGTAGGTAATTCCATGAAAGGGGAGGAAAGTGTGATGATAATGGTTGCCTTTTTTGGTATTTCTATCAAAGTAGAGGTAGGTAGGTATGTTATTTCCTCAAGTAAAGGAGAGGAGGAGGTTGCTTCCTTTGTTTTAGTATCTAAAGGAATGGAAGGTGATTCCACCACTTCAATAAGTAGAGTGGAGGAAGAGGTAGTTGAGGAAATGGTTTACTCAATGATAGGTTCACTGGTAACTACATTGACCATATAGACCTCATAAGCATGAGATGATTCTGGTTTATTGTCATCATGATTGGTAGAAGGGGTATGATTGGGAAAAGGTTGTCAAAAGATGCCAAGTGACTAATTTGGAGGTGCATTGGGATTGTCTAATGTAAGTTATCCTTTATCAATCAAGTTTTGGATAATGGTTATGAAGGTGTCATGCCTACTAATGTCATGTCTAGTTATGGTGGAAAGCACATAGATCCTTCTCATTATACCAACCAGGCATGGGGTGAGAAGCATCAAATTGTAGAAGAGGTTTGATAGGGGGAAGTTTTATGATGTTGGCTTTGATAAACTTATCCAAAACTGAAGCATATGACTCTAATAGCAGAGTGTATTATTTTGGAGGAGCCTAGTTTTAATTTTGAGTTTGCAGATTGGAGGTGTTAGAGGAGTTGGTTTGGTTGGGTTAGTTGACAACTAGAGGTGGGGTTATTTTAAGGACAACCATGTTTATGGATACCTTTAGTTTGGTGTTGGGGTAGTTGGATTGGTTGGTGGTTTTGGATGAGGAAGGGTCATTATATTTGAAGCTAGAGTTCTTGTTTCTTAGTTTCAACTTCCCCTCATTAATGAATCTCATTTCTAATTTGCGTGCCATGGTAAAATCCTAATAAAAGGATCTAACATTTTGAACCTATAGAGTGGGGAAATATGTTTGGCACAAGCTTGAGATAAAATTTCAATCAAATTAGGTTGAGGTAAGGAGAAAGAGAGATATTTGATAATACCTCTCTATCATGCCATGAAATCAACAATTGATTCATCATTGAACTACCTAATGGAGTATGGGTCAATGATGAAGACCTTCTTCAATATATTGATGGATAAGTGATCTAAAAAGGTTTGGGTGAGTTGAGAAAAAGAAAAGATGGAGTGCTTGGTGAGACCATTATACCAATCCAAGGATGGTATGTATAAAGACATGGGGAAGTTACAAAGGAGAAGGGCATCGTCATATGTAATCAAATAGAAAGAATGGTGAAATGCTCTTAAGTGTTGTTGGGGGTCCTCTTTGCTTTGGAACTTGGAAAACTTGGGTAGTTCCCATTAACGAGGGTAAGGTTGGAGAGGTATATATGGTTGAATATGTTTGTTATAAATTTAGTCGTAAGATAGGAGGTTGTGAGACCCAGAGATAGATGATTCTAGGTTGGTCATTTTGTCCATCAACATTTTGACCAAATCTATTTGGGGTTAGGGAGATCCATGATTATATAGTAAGTTTTGTTGGGGTTGGGTGGATGTAATATATAGATAACTAGTAGAAGGTTGAGAAGATGCTACATATTTGTGTGTGGTCATTGAGGGTTGGGATGATTCCACATAAGGGCTAATGAGCATAAAATATTGGGTATAAGGTGCAGTTATGTATCCTTGTAGATTAAGAACATAGTGTGGGTAGGGTGTCATAGGTATTTGTTGAGGGATTGATATGGGTTGATTCTGAGGTATGCTTAAAGTGGTAGGATAGGAAATTGATATATATTAGGTTGAAGGTGTGGATTGGGGATGAGTTCTAACCCTAGTACTGATAGGTAGAAGGGTAGAAGGCATAAAAAGCACCACATTTTGAAGTGGGGTAGAGATTGGTGGGTTGGTAGTGATAAGGATAAAAGTGGAACTATGTAAATAAGGTATCCTCATGGTGGATGTCGTTTAGGTAACCAAAGGTAAGGTTTTCACTATGTTAGAAGATTTATTGGTTGGTGTAGGGGGTGTTTGGTTATTAGTTGGGATGTTTGATCAAGTTTGGGTGGAGGTAGTGGATGGGATATTAGTGGAAGAAGATGCTTGGGTGATCATAGGTTGGGTAGAGGTAGTGCCAATTATAAGATGGGGTGGAATCCCATAAGTTGGATCCATAGGAGGAACCAAAGTAATAGGGTTGTGTTAAGATAAAGTGTTGAGGTAATGTTAGAGGGCCACAAGGTTATTGTCAAGTAAATTGGTAAAATTTGCATCACCTTCAACAATTATCCAAGGCATGGTAGGAGGGGGATAATGATGGGGAGAACCCTCAACATCCAAGGTATATTCTATAGAGGAAGAAGAAGAGGAAGGTGGTTCTTGGTTGGTTTGATTTCTCAACTATTGTCTAGTAAAGTCCATGTGAAGAATAGAAAGAAAATGATGAAAATCTCACAACTCAAGCACAAAGTAAGAAAAATAAAATTATCTCAAGGCAATCAAAACATACACTAAAGTATGTTTAACAAGTTAGCATTATTTTTATATCATTTTTGGCTTATGCCTTAGAAAGTGTGAATAAGAACGTTGGTTTGTAGATCAGGGACTAGAAAGGAAGTCTAAGGTTGGTTTTAGGTGTTAAAGGCTCTCAAAAATCTTTATTGAAAGTTAATATGTGGCTTGGTATTTGGGCCTACCCCCTCACTTCACACATCATAGTGATAAGGGTGTTGGGTTCTTAGCCAAGATATACTAAATTTTAGAGTTTAGACTCAACTAGAGAGCTAAGTTTTGGTTTCCCTTCTTGGTAATGACCTCCAAGTAAGATAGCCAAAGGGTAAGGTTTACCGCTAGGTGATGAAATACTATTTGCGCCTTATGTCAATTATTTTGATGTGTTAATTGATTATGTGGTTTGGTAAGGTGTGTGATAATAAGAGTGAAACTATGATTGATTACTTTACTTTTAAGTTAACTAGATGAACTAAAAATATGCAAGCAATCAATGTATGCAAGGTTTATTTTATACCTAAAAGAAATTTTCAATTTTGTTGTATGAGCATAGAATAAAGGAAGAAAAGGGAACCTGGATGCTACTAGGTCCCACCAGGTGTGCCAAAATGTTTCTCTTAATTTTGTCTTATTTATTATTTAAAAAGGAAGTAAGAAACTAGTAATGAGGGTGTGGTAGAAAAAATTGTTTATTTGTGCATGCATGATTCATGTGAGTGTGAAGAGTTCCTATTTGTCTTGGGAAGAATGACATATGCATAATAAATCACTCATGAAAAGAGGTTGTTAGATGGGTATCAAGGTGGAATACCTAACATGAGCTAGATCCAAGAAGCGTGAGCTTGCTAGGAGGTTGTCAATCCACTCTTTGATAATAGTTAAGTTGAAAGAGATGAAAAGGAAGTACTTGCATCAAATAAAAAAAATAAATAAAATGAAATACAAGAATAAATAGATTCTTGATATAGAAATATAAACTAAATATATCAATAGTGGATCAATACTAGTGCTAAAGTAGGTTGGGTCTGGTTAAAAATATTAGGCTAGGGTCTGTGAATAGGTAGGGACACAAAAAGTTAGATTTGGTTGGGGGTAAGGTGTTAGAAATAACTTGTTGTTATTTACTTACACAATGACCATTAATGGTTGGGGTGACTATCGATGGTTATGTTTATCATCATCAATTGGGTAACCATCAGTGGTTGAGGGTGACCATCGGTGGTTGAAGTAATTATCAATGGTTCTTGTAGATTATGAAGATGTTCAGAAAAAGAGTTGTAGAATGGGTCAATGAATGGTTTGAGATTTTGGTAAGGGTCTGGGAGTTATAAAGTAAGATGTAAAAAGGTTTGATTGGGATAGGGAGGTTAGAAACCAAAATAATAAAAACAAAAATATAAAGTGTAGCTATTTTTTTGCTTTAAGGCTAATCGCTGATCTTAGAAAAATTTTGGTAGATTAATAGTACTTTTCCTCAAGATCAATTTTGGTAGAGGTTTGGGTCTCTTTTATAGCTTTTGAGTTACTGGAATGAAGACTTGGTGGCTAAAAGTTTGATCACTTATGTGAAACAATGCTAGATTATGGATCCTTATTCCCCTCTTACTCCCCTTCTTTTATAGGCAAAGAGAGATGGAGGTAGTAGGTTCCATAGGAGGTTAGGGTTATTTATTTTCATGCATTGTGATGTGTTATCAATGGGTAAGGTGAACACATTAAAATGTGTCATGTTAGCCTATATACCATTGTTCAGATGTTTGTTTAAGTGGTGGGGAAAGAACCTGATCATTGATGGTCAAGGTGACCATCGGTGGTCAAGCTAACCATCAAAATTGAAGCTAACCATTGATGGTTGAGTGTTGAAGGTTAAGTAAGATAAAAATGGGTAAGTTAGTGAGTTGGTTAGCTAACTAGATAACTTGACTTAGGGTCATGGTCAAGGGTTGGGTAATGGTCTGATCTAGGGGTATTTTGACATTTGGAATTGTAGTGTGTAGAATTCTAGTGTCTATAGACCTTTAACACATAGTGATCCAATGCCAACTATTAAACCTTAAATATGTTGACCTCATCTTGTGCAATCTTGAAATATTGACTCATTGCACACCATCGATCTCTACAGATCAATCAAGTCTTTATCTTAAAGTGCTCACTATTTGATCTTGATCAAAACCCCCAATATCATGACACTTAAAAACCTCATGTGCCTTTTGAGAAATTATATTTTTAAACATCATGAAATTCTTACCATCTCACTCAACATGCACTGTTAGATCAAAAATATATGATCACCTACGCACTTTTGGATCTTAAAAGAAGCTTGATCTTTATCTTTATTAACCAACAAACACTTTAACCTCTTTGACTTGATGACCACCATATATATTCATTGTATGATCACCTATGAGATATTATATCTTCATTTGGTCCTAATATTTATCTTCATGTAAAATATACTATGGGGACCATTGAAATCTATCTGTAAGGTCAACTTTGCACCTTCATATCTTTTGTTTTTCTTAAGTGCAAGTTCTAAAACTTGGACCATATGATTTCCTCACATAAGAGAATCAAACCATATAAAAAATATACTCCTCAAACCCTCACACATGTGAGATATAATGACATTAAAATGCCTCCTCAAATTTATCAGTTCACAGAGGTAACTATGTCAAGAATTCTCTGGAAAGACTAACTTTCCACATGCATAGATTTTGTTACGCTTCAGCACTTGACCTAAAAAGTAGTGAAAAATCAATTAGGAAAAAAATTAACAAACCCATATGATCACATTGTCTTGAAACATCCACACATGTGAGATACTCCACCATCAAAATGCCTACTCATATTTTCTTGCCACATTGTAAATTTGACTAAGTATGGGAAAACACTGTCAAAATGCCTAAGAGCCCAAATTTTAACTTGCATATCTTTTATTGAAATTTATTTCTAGACTTGAAACTTTAAAAATATAAACTAGGGACTAATTTAATCATAACCATATGACCAAATCCCCTTGACTCATCCACACGTGGTAATGGTGACATCAGTAAATTGCCTACTCAAATTTTCTACCACTATACCCAAAATGTCTAGATGAAAACTATGGAAAACCAAATGAATTCCACTTATGCACACAAGAAATAAAAGCATATAATTCATTTTATATACCTATTTCACATCCCCAAATCACCATACTCAACCCTAAATAACTCTAACTATGCCAAAATAGAAGATCAACCAAGTCTACTTCAAGCATACTAAGACAAACACATTGCAGACATTGTCATTGTCACTTAGAATATCAAATAACTTCATCTAATCACATGTAAAACTCAATGAAATCACCATGACATAATTGAAAACTCTCCAATAATTTCCTCTTTTATCATTAATGTCAACACACATCATATAGTTCACCTTCCTTCTCTCTCTCTTCAACCACTCTCTCAATAGGAACTTTCTCCCCCTTTGACATAATGACAAAGTGGGCACCAACTAATCCTAAAGACATAAAATTACTATAAAAAATATATTACCACCTTATAAATATGATAAAAACTCCCCCTTACCTTTATCCTACCTCTTCTTGCCTTAACAACTTCCTCTTGCTCCATGTCAACACTCTCTTCAACTAAGCACTGCAACCAATGAAGATAGAACACACAAAAGTACCAAAATATGATGGAACTCACTAATAAAAATCTAAGATGGAATCCCCATAATATATTTAATCAATTTTCACATTTTGAGCATCTTCATATCTTCACACACCATGAAGAACCACCATACATGCTTATTATCCTTCTCTCTCAAGCTACCACAAGGACCACCAATAGAACTTCATGCCACTCACCAAATAGGAAAAATGACCTCAACCAACCTTATAAATCTCATTGAAATAAACATACCTTTCTCTTTTGGATAAACTGATCAAAAACCACTCTTCTTCAAACTAGGCTTGTTTAGTCTCCTTGTACCCCTACCTGAAACTTGTATAGCCAAAAAAATTTAGAAGACACACATTCAAGACCTAAATTTTATATCTAGATCACTCTCATATTCCCCCTCAATCACACAAATTTTCTTTACCTATCTCATCCTCTGCAGCATACTTCACAAATATACTAGCTAATTAGGCCTCCATCTTCACAAAAACTTGAATAACTTGAAATCCACAAACCTTCTAATCTCTAGGAAGAATTATTTGATAACCCATTTGGCCCATTTATATTATTAATAATCCTCATACCTAAACTCATAAGGCAAACCACTTTTCTAGCAAAGCCCAAAACTCTAGAGACTCAAAACAAATAAGGTCAACAAACCTCCTTCAAGTCAACATCCAACTCTAAAACTTTTTGCACACTTGGAGATACCCATCAGTCACTTATGGACTAGGATTTGAACCTCCATACCTTTTGGAGCATAGACTTCCTATAACCCATTTTAGGTTTGCTTGCCCTTTAGCCAAAAACTGAGAAAATTGAGAGCACATAAAAATATCTTCAATTGGTACAAACATACCTTTAGACCACAAAAAAACATGTATCACATCAAAAATAATTTCAATACCTTTTTTACCACTAAACTATTCTTGAAATTCTATCAATCTCATTAGGCCACTTGGAAACACTCATTATGACCCTATATTATAGCTCCTTCACAAATATATGGAACAAGCTCATGGTCTTGTTGCTTCCCCTTAACCAAATACCTTTTATAATTGGAAATATAATCTTGAGCACACAAACTTGCTTCTCCACAAGAAAATATGTATCCTACGAAGCATAGGTAGAGACACCCTACTTCATAATGTCCTAGAACAATGTGAAACTAGGAGTTACCCATAATTCCTCATATTCCTTCTCCTCCTTGGTCATCTGATACTTGTAGTTCTTCTTCTTATTCTTAGGCTTAAGAGAAGCAACATTCTCAACCACCACAACATTCACCTTCTCTTTTAATATTGAATTGATAATAAATGGAGACTAAATATTCAAGACATACTTTTTCATCTAAAGAATCCACCTTGCAGTTTAGAACCTCATCACTAGGAAAAAACAATTGATGTTCTTTACATAATACATGCTTAATAACTCCAGGATGTTCATTTTGATCCATACACACCTTAGTATTAGCCTCAACCAACATCTTGGTCTTCTCCTTGAGCTTGATCTCTTCATTCTCAACATGAATAGACAATAAGACCTCTTAACACTCTTTAAATTGTATAGCTTTCTCTACCATAGAAAACAAATTACTTGGACCTAAAGACTCATCATGACTCACACATGTCACCTTTAGATTCTATGTGTTAGCTTTACTTCTTATTTTCACTCTAGGAGCTTTTTTGAACTCATTTTGAATTGATGACCTTTGTCTACATAATCTAGTAATGTGACCTCTCTATTGACACTTAAAATACACTATAACTTTTACCAAAAATGTATTTTTCCTTGCCTTTATTGGATATAAATTTTCAATGTGTCCTATGTCATTACAAATGAAACAATCTCCTTCTTTTAAAGAGCACTCACCTTGTCTAACATTATGTGGAAAATGGTTTGCAAAGTGTCCCACAACAAGAGAGTTAAAGCACTTAACTTTTTTCACACCCTTTAACTAATGACCCCCATCATAGTTTCATGCAAAATCATTTCTAAGAGGTCTCTTGCATTCTCTATATTTATGCCCAAATTGATTACATGTGAAATAATAACCATTAAAACTTGTATACCTCATGGAATTTAGCCATTTTATTTTATTTATCTTCCTTATACTAGAACATTCATTCCTTATTCAATGATTTATCTTCAAAGTATGATTATCCTAGTTCACATTAGTCTTCATCTTGTTTCGAGTTACATTCTTTCATTTTTATTCATATCCAAGACCAATTCTATCACTATCATGCTTTAGACCACTCATATTATTGACTAGACCATAAGAGCTATTTTCAAATCTCAAAAATGTCTTCACCTTACTAGATGTCTTCTCTAACTCAGATTTTAAAGACTCATTTTTAGAAACATACCTTGAACATTCATCTTCTTTAGCTTCCAGGTTTGTAGAAAGGATTTACAATTGAAAATTGAGATGGTTGACTATATAGTCATGATCCTTGGTGTCTTCATTCATTTTTACTTCAAACAAGTTGAATTGATCCTTATAATCCTTGAGTTGAGACTTCATCTTCTTATTGATCTTCTTATCAATCTTCAGTTCTTCAAGAGAATTTTTCAATACAGTTTAATAGTCCTCCTCATCTTCATCATCATATGATGCACTCCAAGTAGACTCCTTTTGATGTGAGCAACTTCCTTCCTCAGCCATGAATAGGGCTTCATCTTCAATAGGACCATCATCTTCATGATCATATTCTTAGTCATTGTCTTCACTCTCATCTGATGAGCTAAAATCTTCTTTGGTGTAGAGACTCTTCTTATTTTTAAAGAATTTCTAGTTGTTAAACTTTCTAAATCCTTTTTTATTGTATGTCTTCTTATCTTCATCTTGGCCATCACCATTCTCTTCATCATCATTCTTCTCATGCTTATGATAGAACTTATGAGAAAAATGTCCTATCTTTCTAGAGTTAAAATATTTGAAGGTTATTTTACCCTTATACTTCGCTAAATCTATGTTCAATTTCCTAGTAATTAAAGTAATTAGTTCATCCTTATCAATGTCATATATGTCATCATTTTTGAGTTTCTTACCTTGGAGCTTCTTCTTAGGATTAATCTCTATCTTGAATATTGCTTCCTTATTTAGTGGTATATCATCATTTTCTCTCATCTCATAGGTAGTAAGGGTTCCATGAAATTGATCCATCTTCAACTAAGTAAGATCATGACTTTCTTCTATAGCAGATACTTTTGGATCAAACTTGAGGGATAGAGACCTTAATATATTTTAGACTAAACTAGCCTCTTTAAGATTCTCTCTAAGACCTATGATGATGTTCACAGTCTCATCAAATCTTTATAAAAAGGATGCCACACATCTTCTTCCTTCATCTTGAGACTTTCAAATTACCTTCTATGAATCTACAACTTAGCAAGCATGACCTTTCAATATCTTTCATAAATGATCTACATTTTGTCCCATATCTATTTAGAAAATTTAAAATGAATTACTTTGGTGAACTCAGTCTCTATAAGCCCACAAGTGATGGCATTCATTGCCTTAGAATTATTCTTAAATAACTTCTTATCTACATCACTAGATGGAGAAGTAGTAAGAGCAACATAACCATCCACAATAGATTACCATACATCAAACCCTAGGGACATAATGTATGTCCTCATCCTTGCACTCTAAAAAGTATAATTGGATCCATTGAACATTGGTGTTTTCTTAGTAGAGAAACCTTTTTAATGAATACCCATATTGTACCTTGGATCACCTTTAAGCTATCAAGTCTTTACCAAAGGACCTACTCTAATACTAATTATTAGAGGTACAAGCACTAAGAGGAAGGAGTGAATAAATGAGCCCAGATATTCAAATTCAATTTTAAACCCTCCAAAACTCTTAATCAATTACCATAAGCATTCATGAAGCATACACATCATTCGTAGTAATGAACAAGAAAGATAATGCAAGATCAATCACATAACACATGACATATGTGGGAAACCCTC
The DNA here is from genome assembly GCA_037957365.1 of Torreya grandis. Lineage (NCBI taxonomy): Eukaryota > Viridiplantae > Streptophyta > Pinopsida > Cupressales > Taxaceae > Torreya > Torreya grandis. Next base: position 3,562,845 of record JARHVA010000950.1, read on the forward strand.
TTGGGGGAGAAAACCCACTAGAAGCTATAATTAGATTACTATCCTATAATAACAAGAACCAATTTAGATCAATTACAACTGATCAATGAACTACCATCCCTTATTTAGTGAGACTATAATCCCACAAGGTGTTGTAATAGCTATCTAGTTGAGCTACCACAATAACTAGACCTTTAGCAAGTTTTACCTTGAAAGGAATATGTAACCCCATTAGATATTAAGTATCTAGAAGAAACACCTATGAACACATCTACCTTTGAACTGATGTCTTCAACACTTGATGATGGACCTCCGATTATCACTCTTCACCTTCACTCATACTAAAATAGCAAGAGCACTAGTTTATCAACAAAATTATGACCTATAGGTCATACAAATAGTTCTCAATATACTACTCATTTTGACTCATCCATATGGCACCCACCCTTTCCTTCACTTCACTATTGTATACTCTTAAAATGCAAATTTCATACCCAAGTCACTCTCCAAGTCTAGAAATCATCATCTTTAATTTCACTATATATAGAGCATTCATAATTATCACCATTTTAGTCAGCCAAAAGGCATGCCTTAAACCTTAATGCATCTATATAATTGAGACACAACTCAATATCATCCACATAGGTTATCCATAGCACCCATTGGTTACCCTTAAGAAGCTATACCTATCAAATAGGCCCTTGTAACCCTTATAGGTCTCATGGAGACCTATTCGCCCATTTAACACTTTATTGATTACAAAAAATAAAATAGGACCACTTTTAATTACTATTTCCACTCCTTATGTCTCTTTAAAAATCCTAAAATGATCATAATCAAATTTTCTCACCTTTGTGTATGCTCAAACAACTCAAACACTAACCTGGTGCATAAGAACATCATAAATGAATACACAATCAACTTTTTAAGATTTTTTTATATTGTATATGAATGATAAAACCTTCATAATGCACATAGATGGTCCTTATATAATCTAAAACACTCCCCAATATCTAATTCATCATGAGATATCAAAATAATATCATAACGAGCTCAAATACCCTTCTCAGGTTACTTGCATAACATCACTAACACACAATCAACTTTGAACCTCAATATCTTTAGTTGTATATATAATTAGAACTTAAAACTCATATTTTAATATGTAACTTGGAGTATTATACAAATTTTATTTTCAAAACATGGTCAAATTATACATATATCAAAATTTATGGCTCAAAAACTAGACACTAGTCTTTCCTTTATTAAATTCAAATATTTGAATTCAAACGGTCACAGTTAAACCTTGAACACCATGCTATCATCTCGAGACCTCAATACTTAGATTAAACATACATAATTTATCTTATTATATGAATATTTCCATTTAACACATAGTGCACCAATGCCAAATGTTAAACCTTGAACATGTTGACCTCATCTCGTGTAATATTGTAATATTGACTCATCACACACTGTCGATATCTATGGATCAGTCAGGTCTTTATCTTATAATGCTCACAATTAAATATTGCTTAGAACCCCCATTATCATGAAACTTGGCACCCTTATTTTCATTTTGATAGCTTAAACTATTAAACATCATGCACTTATAACCATCTTGCTCAACACGCACAGTTAGATCAAAAATGTATGATCACCTGTGTACCATTGGATCTTAGAAGAAGCTTGATCTTTATCTCTATTAACCAATGAACACTTTGACCTATTTAACTTGATAAAAACTATATATATTATTTTTATGATCACCCATGAGTCATTATATCTTCATTTGGTCTTGATATTTATCTTCATGTAAAATATACTAAGTATGGCGACCATTGAAATCTTTATGTAACGTCAACTTTGCACCTTCATATAATTTGCTTCACTCAAGAGAAAGTTCCAAAAATTGGACCATATGATCTCCTCACATAGGAGAATACAAACATATAAGAAAAATTATCTTGTAACCCTCACATGTGTGAGATATAATGACATTAAAATGCCTTCTCAAATCTATTAGTTCACAGAGCCAACTATATCAGGAATTATCTTGAAAGACTAACTTTGCACATGCATAGATTTTATTGCACTTTATAACTTAGCCTAAAATTTAGTGAAAATAAACTAAGAATAAATATGAACAAACCCATATGATCACCTTCTCTTGAAACATCCACACCATCAAAATGTCTATTCAGATTTTATTGCCACATTGCAAATTTGGCTAAGTATGGGAAAACACTATCAAAATACCTAAGAGCCCAAATTTGAACTTGCATATATTTTTTCATGATTAATCTATATAATTTAAAATTTAAACATAGAAACTAGGGAATAATTTAATCACAACCATATGAGTAACTTCCCTTGACTCATCCACATGTGGAAATGGTGATTTCAATAAATTGCCTACTTAGATTTTCTACCACTAGACCCAAAATGTCTAGTTGAAAACTATGGACTATCATATGAATTCCACTTATGCACACAAGAAATCAAAGCATATAAGATATATTATATACCTATTTCACATCCCCAAATCACCATAATCCACCCTAAACAACTCTAACCATACTCAAATAGAAGATCAACCAAGCCTACTTCAAGCATACTAGGATAAGCACATTACATACTTTGTCATTGTCACTTAGACTATCAAATAACTTCATCCACTCACCTAGACATCTCCATGACATCATTAATAACTCTTCAACAATCTCTCTCTTTGTCATTGATGTCAACACACATCATAAAATTCACCTTCCTTCTCTCTCTTCAAGCACTCTCATAACAGGAAATTTTTCCCCCTTTGACACAATGACAAAGTGGGCACCAATTAATCCTAAGGACCTAAATGGACTATCAATATGATACAAACTCCCCATTACCTTTAGTCTACCTCTTCTTGCCTTTACAACTTCCTCTTACTTCATGTCAAAACTCTCTTCAATTAAGCATTGCAACCAATGAAGATAGAACACACAAAACTACTAAAATATGATGGAACTCACTAAGAAACATTTGGGAGGGACTACCCCTAAGATCTATAATCCATTTTAACCTTTTGATCATCTTCAGATCTTTACACACCATGAAGAACCACCACACATGCTTACTATCATTTTATCTCAATCTACCACAAGGACCACCAATAGAACTTCATACCACTCACCAAATAGGAAACATGATCTCAACCAACTTGAGAAATCTCCTTGAAAAAAACATACCTTGCTCTTTTTGGAGAAAATGAGCAAAAAGCACTCTTATTCAAACTAGGCTTCTCTAGTCTACTTGTAGCCCTACCTATAACTTGCAGAGCCAACAAATTTTAGTAGACACATATTCAAAAGCTATAAATTATTATCTAGAGCACTCTCATATGCCCCCTCAATCACACTAATTTTCATTACCTAGCTCATCCTCTGCAACATACTTTTTTCACAAACCTACTAGCTAATTAGGCCTCCATATTCACAAAAACTTAAATAAATTTAAATCCAAAAACCTTCTAATATATATGAAGCATGATTTGACAATCCATTTTTCCCATTAAACCTATTAAAAAGCCTCAGACCTCAACTCATAAGGTAGACCACTTTTCTAGCAAATCCCAAAACCTTAGAAACTCAAAACAAACAAGGTCAATAAACCTCCTTCTAGTCAACATCCAACTCTGAAACTTCTTGTAGACTTGAATACACCCATCAATCACTTCTAGACTAGGATTTGAGCCTCCATACCTTTTGGAAAATAGGCTTCCTATAACCCATTTTAGGCCTACTTACCCTTAAGCCAAAAACTAAGAGCACACAAAAATATCTTGAATTGGCACAAACATACCTTTAGAATACAAAAATGCTTAGAGCACATCACAAAGAAGTTCATATACCTTTATCAGAACCAAAATCTTCTTGGCATTCCATCAATCTCATTAGGCCACCTGGAAACACTCATTTTAACCCTATATTATAGCTCCTTCACAAATCTATGGAACAAGCTCATGATCTTGTTTCTCCCCCTTAACCAAAGACCTTATCTGATTGGCATTATCATCTTGAGTACACAAACTTGCTTCTCCACAAGAAAAATTGTCTCCTAAGAAGCATAGGTAGAGACACCCTACTTCACAATGGCCTAGAATAATGTGGAACCAAGAGTTACTCTTAACTCATATTGCTTCTCCTCCTTGGTCATCTAATACTTGTAGTTCTTATTCTTCTTTGGCTTAAGAGAATCAACATGCTCAACCACAAAAACATTCTCCTTTTATTCTAATATTGAATTAACAATACATGGAGATAATAAAGATTCATGACATACCTTTTCATCTAAAGAATCTATCTTACATTTTTTAACCTCATCACTAGGCATATAAAATTGATGTTCTTTGCATGATACATGCTCAAAAACATTAGGATGTTCACTTTGATCCATATACACCTTATAACTAGCCTCAACCAGTATCTTGGTCTTCTCCTTGAGCTTGATCTCTTCATTCTCAACATGAGAATAAAATGAGTCCTTTTGGTACTCTTTAACTTTTGTAGATTTCTCCATCATAGAAAATAGATTACTTGGACATGTAGACTCATCATAACTCACACTTGTCACCTTTTTCTTCCATGTGTTAACTTTCCTTCTTCCTTGCACTCTAGGAGCTTGATTGAATTCATTTTGACTTGATGGCCTTTATTTGCATAATATATCAATGTGACCTCTCTATTGACACTTGAAGCACATTATACATTGTGTAATAAATCTATCTTTCCTTACCTTATTTGGACAAAAAAATTCAATGTGTCCTATGTCATGAAAAATGAAACAACCTCCTCCTTTTGAAGAGGACTCACCTTGTTTAACCTTATGTGGACAATGGTTTTAAAGTGTCCCACAACAATATAATTAAACCACTTAACTCTATTCACACCCTTTAACTAATGACCCCATCATAGTTCTATGCAAACTCATTTCTAATAGGTCTCTTGCATTCTCTAGCTTTATACCCAAATTTATTACATATGAAATAGTAACCATTAAAACTTGCATACCTCATGGTATTTGGCTATCTAATTTTATTTGTCTTCATTCTACCAATAACTTCATTCCTTGTTTGATGATTTGTATTCAAAGTATGATTGTCCTAGTTAACATTAGTCTTCATCTTGTATTGAGTTACATTCTTTTTTATTCTTTATATCCAAGACCAGTTCTATCACTAGCATATTTTTAACCACACATAATATTGGCTAGATCACATGAGCTCTTTTCAAATCTTGAAAATGTCTTCACCTTACTAGATTTTTTCTCTAACTCGGATTTTAAAGACTCATTTTTAGAATCATACCTTCAACATTTATCTTCTTTAGCTTTCAAGATTGTAGATAGGATTTATAATTGACAATTGAGATGCTTGACTATATCTTCATGCTCCTTGGTTTATTCATTCATTCTTACTTCAAACACAATAAATTACTCCTCATAGTCCTTGAGTTGAGACATCATCTTCTTACTGATCTTCTTCTCGATATTTAGTTCTTCAAGAGCATTTGTCAATGTAGTCTCATAGTCCCCCTCATCTTCATCATCATCTAAATCACTCCAAGTCGACTCATTTTGATGTGAGCAACTTTCTTTCTCATCCATAAATAGGGCTTCATCTTCAATAGGACCATCATCTTTAAGATCATATTTTGATTCATTGTCTTCACTCTCATCTAATGAGCTACAATCTTCTTTGGTGTAGAGACTCTTCTTATTTTTGAAGAACTTTTTCTTGTTAAACTTTTTGAATCCTTTCTTCCTATGTCTTATTGTCTTCATCATGCTCTTCATCATCATTATTCTCCGGCTTATGAGGGAAATTATGAGAAAAATTTCATATCTTTCCACAGTTGCAACATTTGAAGGGTAGTTTACCCTTATACTTCCCTGAGCCTATGTTCAATTTCCTAGTAATTAAAGTAATTAGTTCATCCTATCAATGTCAAATATGTCATCTTGTTTAGGTTTCTTATCTTTGAACTTCATCTTAGGCTTCATCTCTATCTTTAATGTTTCTTTCTTTTTTGGTGGTATATCATCATCTACTCTCATCTCATAGGCAGTAAGGATGCCATGCAATTGATTCATCTTCAACTGAGTAAGATCATGACTTTATTATATAATAGATACTTTTGGATTAAACTTAAAGGATAGAGACCTTAATACCTTTTGGACTACAATAGCCTCTTTAAGATTCTCTCTAAGACCTCTGATGATGTTCACAATCTCATCAACTCTTTATAAAAAGGATGCACAAAATCTTCTTCCTTCATCTTGAGACTTTCAAATTACCTTCTATGAGTCTATAACTTAACAAGTTTGACCTTTGAATCTCTTTTATAAATGATCTACATTTTTTCCCATATTTCTTTAGTAGATATTTAATGGATTACTTTTATGAACTCAATCTCTATAAGCCCACACGTGATGGCATTCATTTCCTTAGAATTATTCTTAACTATTTTCTTATCTACAACACTATATGGAGGAGTAGTAGGAGCAACATAACCATCCACAATAGATTTTCATACATCAAACCTTAAGGACATAATATATGTCCTCATCCTTGCACTCCAAAAATCATAATTAAATACATTGAACATCAGTGTTTTCTTAGTAGAGAAACCTCCTTGATGACTACCCATATTGTACCTTTGATCACCTTTAAGCTATCAAACCTTTACCAAAGGACCTACTCTGATACTAATTGTTAATCCTTTACCAAAGGACCTAGTTTGATACCAATTATTAGAGGTACAATCATTGAGGGGGGGTAAATCAGTGAGCCCAAATATTCAAATTCAATTTCGAACCTTTCAAAACTCTTAATCAGTTATTACAAGCATTCATGAAGCATATACATCATTCACAATAATGAACAAGAAATACAATGCAAGATCAAGCACATAACACATGATATATGTGGGAAACCCTCTTAGGTGAGAAAACCCATTGGAACCTATAATGAATATTGTCTTCTAATAAAAATAACCAATTTAGAATAGCTGAAACTTATCAAGGAAATACCATCCCTTATTTAATGAGACTATAATCCCACAAGGTACTACAACACCCATCTAGCTGATTACCACAACAACTAGACCTTTAGCGAGTTTCACCTTGCAATGAGGATTTAACCCTCTTAAATTTTGATTGGACATAAAAAACATATAAACACATCCACCTCTAAACTAATGTCTTCAACACCTAGTGATGGACCTCTAATTATCACTCTTTACCTTCACTCATACTCAAATAGCAAGAGCACTATTTTTCCAATAGAATTATGACCTAAAGGTCATATAAATAGTTATCAATATATCCTTATCTTAAAATAATCCACAAGGCATCCACCCTTTCCTTTTCTTCTCTACTTTATACTCTCAAAATGCAAATTCCATACCCAAGTCACTCTCCAAGTCTATAAATCATCATCTTTGATTTCATTATATATAGAGCATTCATGATTATCACCATCTTGGTCAGCTAAAAGTCATGCCTTAAACCTTAAGTAATATATATCATTAATACATAGATTAATATCATCCACATAGGTCATCCATAGCACCCATGGGTCACCCTTAAGCACATACACCCATCAAATAGGCCTTGTATCCCTTATAGGTCTCATGGAAACCTATTCACCCATTTAGCACTTCATTAAAAAAAAACAAGAACATAGGACCACTCTATATTACATGGGTCCACTCATTATATCTCCTTTGATATCCTCAAATTATCATAATCAACTCTACTAACCTTTTTGTATTCTCAAATAACTCAAACACTGACCTAGTACATAGGAACATCATAAACGAATACACAGTCAACTTCTTAAGCTTTGTTCATACTGTATAAAAATTTTCAAACCTCTATAATTCACATAGATGGTCCTCATAGTGTATAAAACACTTTAAAATATCTAGTTAATCATTATATATATAAACATTATTAGAATGAACTCAAATACTTTTCTTGGGTTACTTGCATAACATACACGAACACATAGTCAACTTTAAACCTCAATATCTTTGACTATATACATAATTAGACATTTAAATTCATATTTTCAGATGTTCTTTGTAATTATCTACAAATTTTATTTTTTAACCATGGTCAAATTTAGTATAGATGTAAATTTATGGCTCAAAAACTAGGCACTAGCCTTTCCTTTGTTAAATTCAAATATTTGAATTCAAATGGTCATAGTTAAACCTCAAACACCATGTTATCATCTCAAAAACTCATTGATCATATTAAACACACACTTTCAATATTATTGTATGAATATTGACCTTTAACACATAGTACACTAATGCTAAATGCTAAACCTTGAACATGTTAACCTCAACCCATGCAATCTTGCAATATTGACTCATCACACACTATCAATCTCTATAAACTTATAACACTCACCATTTAATCTTGCTCAGAACCCCCATGATCATGAAACTTATCACCTTCACATTCCTTTTGATCACTTATACTTTTAAACATTGTGCACTTATTACCATCTCGCTCAACACGCACTATTAGATCAAAAATGTATGATCATTTGTGCACTGTTAGATCTTAGAAGAAGCTCGATCTTTATCTTTGTTAACCAATGAACACTTTGACCTCTTTAAATTGATGTGAATCATACATATTCATTTATTATTTCCTATGGTCCATTATATCTTCATTTTATTTTGATATTTATCTTTGTGCAAAATAGACTAAGTATGGGGACCATTAAAATCTATTTATAAGGTCAACTTTGCACCTTCATATATTTTGCTTCAGTCAAGCACAAGTTCTGAAACTTAGACCATTTGATCTCCTCACATAGAAGAATCCAAACATTTATCAAAATATTCCTTGAACCCTCACATTTGTGGGATATAATGACATTAAAATGCCTCCTTAGATTTATCAATTCATAGAGCCAACTATGTCAGGAATTATCTAGAAAGACCAACTTTACACATGCATAGCTTTCATCACGCTTCAGTGCTTGACCTAAAAGTTGGATCAAATAAATTAGGAAAAAAAATTTAAAAACCATATGATCACCTTCTCCTAAAATTTCCATATGAAATATATTCCACCATCAAAATGCCTAATCAGCTTTTCTTACCACATTGTAAATTTGGCTATGTATGGGAAAACACTATCAAAATGCTTGAGGGCCCAAATTTTCACTTGCATATATTTTATCAAACTTCATCTCTAGACTTGAGACTTTGTGAATAGAAGATAAGGACTAATTTAATCACAACCATATGACCAACTCCCCCTAACTCATCCACATGTGGCAATGGTGATGTTAGCAAACTACCTACTCAAATTTTCTGTCACTAGATCCAAAATGTCTAGATGAAAACTATGGACTACCATATGAATTACACTTATGCACACAAGCACTCAAAGCATATAAGACATATTATAAACCTATTTCACATCCCCAAATCACCATACTCAACCTTGAACAACTCTAACCATGCCAAAATAGAAGATCAACCAAACCTACTTCAAGTATACTGGGGTGAGCACATTATACACTTTGTCATTGTCACTTAGACTATCCAAGAACTTTATCCACTCACCTAGACACCTCCATTACATCATTTAAAACTCTCCAAAACACTACCACATAGCCTATTGCCTGAAAATTTTACTCTCATGGGGTCTAAAAAATTCTCATCTTCAAAATATATCTCTACCTCAAATATCCATTTTAAGATCTTATTAGGACTTTCTTGTGCATAAAAAATCAATACCACCAAGAGAATTACCTCTTTCCTTCACATAAACATTTATTGATATCTTTATTCTACTAGAATCATTTCCTCCACTTGTTTGACCTCTCTCCAAAGCATCTAACCTCACTTGTAAGGACATTAGCCCAACCATTATCTCTTCTTCATCATATTCAATTATAGTTACAACATGTCACTTTGTGCAGTCATCCCCATCATATCTAGTCTTACCTAGAATAATTTCAAAATATTTATGAAGTTTTTCATCTCTCTTGTTCTTATCTTATGTGTTATATCTCACCATAATCATTAGAATTCTCTTTCATAACCTAAAATAGAATAAAAATATAACATTTATCATACTCCCTTTTCAACTTGTAGGACTCCTCTCACATCTGCAAATAAATTATGAAATATTCTCTCTCAAAATTTGTAGCACACTCAAGAAAACATCTCTTTCATATCCTAAAACAAACTCATATAGAAGTTTCATACACAACCCACAAGGAAAAAACTTATTTTGATACTAATTAGTGTAAGCACTAGGTAGGGTATCTAATTTAGGACAACCATTAACACCCATGTTGCAAGTGTTTATAGTTATATGGAAAAACATTTTCAAAAATTTAGACCTAACTCAAAATGTACAACATCATATTGTATTCAATAACTTGTTTCAATGAAAATATTACACACACATATTCATGTCATAATTGAGCTTGTTAAATTCAAATATATTACACACATTTCAACAAATTTTTATTCCATAGTAGCATGCATTCAAAACAATGGCACGTCTCCTCAAAATCTCAAGAAAGAAGAAAAATATTACAATCCCAAACCTAAATAATAATATATAGCATAGGAATCCCCATATAAGTGCCATTTTTTCCTTAAAGATAAGAATGCACTAACCCATGACCTTCCCTAAACATCCCCTAGCATTTCATCTTTACTCACAGACTAAAATGACCAAGAAGTCTAAAATTCATTAAATGGCCAATGTTCGCCTACAGTTATACCTAATCGAGTTTTTATGAACATGAAAATATACATTGAAACATACTTTTCATAAAACAAAATTGGGCAAGATTTTTAGAAGAGCTTGAATGTTTCTAAAAGATCCCAAATCTAATCAGGCTCTTAAACCTTGATTAATACTAAACATATTCACATAATATTTACCCAACCTAATCAAGTGTTAAATACAAGATACTACCATGCCAATGACAAGATCTTAGCATAGTTATGGTTATGTTTTGAAACCTACACACCACTACATTTTCTATTCTCTAAGATCCATGACCAAATTAGAATCGATTCACTAATTAACACTTTGTGCACAACATGGTTTAAACTTAGACTTGTTCATGGCCCCAACTCTACATATAATTTCATGTAAGACTTTGGATAACCGCTAACCTGGTGGGGCTTCGAGACTAGAAAATGAAATGCTCCACACCAACTTCAATGACCTAATCAACACTAAAAATATGATTAAGACTATAATGTTTCACTAAGCACACCAAAGACATAATCAAAGATAAAAGTTTGATTAATAAATAACTATCAAGTGAATTGTAACCAAGACCTAATTAACATATAGAAGGATAATTAGCATTATAGACATTACATAATTTTCACTAAGACCTAATTGGTAATGTAAAACCTAATTAGCATTAACTAACACAAAAAAAGTCTGCCATAGACCTAATCAACAAACAAACTTTGATTATCATGATAAGCTCCCACCAAGGATAATCAAGTCCTAATCGACATTTGAAAGCCAATTACAACTATCAAAATTGCATAATGTCAATAAATACTTAATCAAGGATTAAGAAAACCAATTTTAATTTGAGAAATAAGTAACTTCATTGAAGGCCAAATTAGGAGTTTAAATACCTAATTACAACTTCAAGATACCAAGACCAAATCAGAGTTTGCTCTTCATGAATTTTGAGCAACAATATCAACTTTTCCTGCCAAGTGCTTATAGTCAAATTTGATCACAACAACTTGGTCACTTTATTTTTGGTTGATACATGATTGATTGAAATATTAGATGCTCCTATATCACAAGAGGATTCTTTATTTCAAGCCCCAAAATTATTATAACTACACATTGAGAGGAAATCACTTATTCTTCTAAATTTTTAGTATACACAACCCAAGTAGCCCTAAGTTAAGTCTAAATACACCTCCAAAGTCACAATTCATTATTAAAGCACATAATTATACTAGGATTTCACTAACTTATAAAATTATAGTAATATTTCACTCAAACCACTATAGAATGGGAGAATGTCATGGATTTTGATCCCTCTTTAGAGTATTGGTATGTATTCAATGCTTAACATAGGGGATGTTGGGTAAAACACAAATTCAGACCCTAACCCTATTTTCTCCATTTATTATGTTCATCCATGTGTATTGATATAGGGTTATAAGTGAATAATAAGGTACACAACACATACCACAATAAATCAAGTGACTCCAATCACATACATAGGACCTACAGGTGAAGGTGCACCAATCTAATTTCATAAAGAGATAAAAAAAAAACCTATCAGACATCGACATGCCCTACATAAGACAACATAGGCCAGCCTCATCTGAATAGCATGAACTTGTCCCAAATCCATATAGATCCATGTTATTGATTTATAGTGATCTCACATAGTCCCATAGTTGATCACACATTCCTTGTACTCTATTAGATCCAAGTGCCAGCTAAGTTGTTTATATTTAGTTCTTTCCCATTTTAGCATATTTTTAAAAATAGGAAGTCCCAAATAAAACTTGTGCAATTTATTTCACATATTATATATGTTTATTTTACTCAATGGTTTGTCATTATTAAATAAACACTTTTTTAGTTCACTAATTTTGATAAAATGGTTTCACAAACAATGTAGATTTTAAAAGAATTCACATTACAAAAAATAATAACAACAAAAAACATAACTCAATCCACATTTAAAAATAATAATATAGATACATCAATGGAGTTTTAAAGGCCAAATTTTCTCCTTAAAAATTAAAAAAACACAAAAAAGGGATTTTAAGGGCCAAGGGCTATCCTTAAAGTCACCAAAAATGGAGAGTGAAGGGATCAATAAAATTAATAGTAATTTCTCCAAGAAATATTCAATATCCTTATTTTATACACACATGCATACCCACATCCATATATTACACATATATCCACAACATCATTACTCCTAAACACTACCATCCACATCTAAAAAACCACACATCCACCAATTTTTCACACATGAAAAACATTGTCAAAATTCCAAACTTTATGTAATTAAATAGGTGCAATGGGTACATGGATTTCCTATACAAGCCCCACTCTCACAAAAACAACCATGTGCTTCAATCACAAGGAAAAGGGTGATACATCTTCCTCAACCCATTCACATAAACACAATTTTGGCATTGCCACATATGCTAACATCATGAAACAAAGATTATATTTATTTATAATACATTAAAACATAATTGACATATCTAAATAATCTAAACATGTATTTTTAGAAGAGATATCAAAAAAAGGAACCAAACAAATTGTATACTTTGATCTTACCCCAGACATACTATGCTCATTGATTTGATTATATTGTGTTCAAATGGATGTAGTTAAAATATTATTAGTGTATGTATGTGATCAAAAAAACACCATACCCCTTTCTCAATGGATGGTTTGATGTGGTGGATGAGGATATGTCCTGAAGATTTTTTTTCAAAAAGCTATAACTTCATTGTATTAGTTAGTCCTATTTAGAATGGAGAAGAAGGCATCAATTTATATATTTGGTTGATTGATGTCGATAGTTGATATTGGAGTAAAATCAATGGTTCAGGATTAGTCCTCCTACTCATAAATGTGTGAGATGGAATGTGTATGAAATAAGGATGGAGTGTGTAAGAGGAGGACTGATGAGGCATGGGCTTATGACATGACTTGTTGAAAAAGGGATTGCATATGGACTAGAAATGAATATAAAATTCATTTATTGGATAATTCAAGGAAAATAGGATTTAATGATTTATGGAAATTAGGAAATGTGCATTTTATGAAATTTTCCATTAAGGGTAGATTAGATAAATAGTTAAAATTATTTAACTAATAAGATGTGATATGATTTCATTGGATAACATGTGACCATGGAAGAGAAGATTAATTGATCAAGTGGGTGAGGGGGGAATAGTGAATAGACAAGAGATATTAGTGCATATAGCAGATTGATTATAAAATTTATGGTTATATAGATTAATAAGAGGATTAAAATTGACACAAAGTGTCATATTTTAAGTGTATACATTTTCCCCCTCTTTGAAATAGCATTGCAAGAAACTAAGATGAGTAATGGTTTTTCAAAGAATGAAAACTTCAAAGCAAGAAAATGAATAATTTTTAGGTATGACTCCCCCTTGAGAGGGCATGAAGGGATAAATTATGTAAATGATCTCTTTAAAAAGAAAGTAAGAGGCTAGAATTGAAGAATCAATGGGCAAGATGATGATTGGAGTAGGGTTGGGATGCAATAAGTGATGATGACTAGATGTCAGGATGATGGTGGAGAGATGAGTTTAATCCATGGGGTGAGATTAACCCCATTGAGCTAATGCTTTCATGATTTGATTTCCAATTATGATAGATTTATTTACCCTAAGCAAGGTGGATTTAGGAAGGATAGATCCTGAGACAAGCTACACAATTTGATTTAACCCAAGCAAGAAAGATGTAGGAATGAAATATCTTAAAAAATCTATGAGCTTGGACTAGGAATGACCTACCTAATGATGAGATGAAAACTTGATTTTCCCCAAATAATATGGAATATATGATCTTAGATTGGATGTATGATTAATCGAATGATATATTTATTGATTTCTAAGCATATATCAAGGATTTAACCACTTTCAGGGATTAAATATGAGATGACTACATTGATGGATAACAAGAATATGATAGTTTGATGTGTTGACATAAACATGTGTTTGAATGGTATAAAAACTTTTCAAATGGTAAAGAAGTTAGAAAAAAGGCACATAAGGATGCCCCAAGTGATGCAATAATGATGTGATTAGATTTTGAGAGAATTGGATAAATTATAAAGAGAAAATGATTATATTGGATTACATAGGGGATGTGGTAAAGTGAAGCCTACACACATAGGCCATGGGGATGATTTTTATTCAAGGATGATTAGTTAGAATAAAGGTATGTTAATAGGAATGGATGTGGAAATAAGCATATCAATGGTTGAGTTAACCTCAAAAACTCCATGTGACTAGGCACTACCCACATAGTCCAAATGGACCTCAAGCTGATGTATTTCCCCTAAGAAGGGATGAATCTACTGAATAATGAGGAAAATTATTTGACATTGACTTGGTCAAATATGGATAAGATGATTAAATTTTTATTTTTCAAGGGGATATAATGTCATTTTAGCATAGTCTCAATATGATTAGAACTTGATTTTTTATTTTTCACATGATATAAAACACCATGGTGACATGGCCATAATGTAAAGTACTAACCTATGATGATAATTCCATATAGCTCATTATATCTCATATAAACTATTCGTAAGTGTTTCCTTTTGGTTATATATTACATTACATTTAATAGTTAAGGTCTCATCTAAGTAGGAAATGAGTGAAATTGTCTTTTCAATATATATTGCATTATGAAAATGTTGCCTTTTGGTTATATATTGCATTCTAAAGAATCATTTGGTACTTAGGGAGGGTCCAAGTCTGGGTCTACCAGTCACTATTCTTGATCCCATCAAAGGCAAAAATCATTCCTCGTGGGCTGATCTGGTCACGAGTGAGCATCATCAAATATCCTTAGAATATTCTTTTCTAGTCCCTTCGAGTGAAAGCAAGGACATAAGTCTCAAAGTTACAAATGTTGTCATTGATATAATTTATTTTTCCTTATCAAATTCTATCTTGGATAAATTTAATGACTTCAAGTTGAATATAGATTATTTATACAAGTGGGATAATCTTAAATGGAAACCAAAAGGGCAAATTGATATTATAGCCATGCCCAAGAATTTAATTTTGCTTTTTTCCAATCATGAAGACACCTTAAGGATCCTCACGGGAGGGCCTTAGTTTATGATAAAATCATTTATCAATCTTCTCAAGTGGAAGGTAGGACTTAAACTTAATAACTTAATCTCAGAGGATATTCCCATCTAGATTAGTTTTCCAAAGCTCCCCCTAGAATTTGGGGCATCAGAGGTCATTTTGGGGATCACTAGGGCTCTTGGTTAACCCATCTCCATCGACCCAGTTACTAGATCTAGATGGACACTTCTTGCAATGAGGGTTTGTGTCTTCATTCCTACTAATAAACCCTTAATCCACTTTATCAAGATGAAATCCAAATATGGGATCTAGAATCAAAGAATCAACTTTGAAAGAGATTCAGAGATTTACAAAACCTATGATATCCTAAACCACTCATCTAAAGATTTCCCCCTTCTCAAGAAGCTTCCCATTCCCCCTTCTCCCTCCTAGGTCAAAAAATCCTCTGCCTAGGCCCCCTCTTCCCTTCCCTCTTCCTCCTACCCCCTCCCTCTCCCCTCAAATCCCCACTAGCCCCCTCTCCCAAATAGGTTATGCTCCCTCATTCCCATCCTTATCTCTCCCTTCCCTACCCCTCTCATCCCCATTCCTCTCCCCTTAAATCCACCCCTACCCCTCCCCCAAACTAGATCTAGCCCCTCTCAGTATATGGAAAAATCTCTGTCTTTAATCTATCGAGACCCTCTACTCCTCTAAGGATCCTCATCGACTATGGGCCATCCTAGCTCTAGCTTCCCCAGTAGGCTCTCTGAAAGTGCCTCATACTAGTGTTTCTTCCCCTCTGAAGGTAATTATTGTTAAAGCCATGTTCATGTCCCCAGTTGGCTTCCCTTCTTCTTGTAATATCCTTCATGACACCACTAGTCCTATTTACTCTTGTACCATCATTTGTAAATCCCTTTTGTTAGATAAGGACCTAATTTTATAGGTAATAATGCCCTCTCCAGCCCTCTTCAATCTAGTTAAATCCTATGGGGAGACTAAACATCTTTCCTCATCTAATGGACAATGCTTTTCTACTATCAAAGGGGAAAGATTTAATTTATCCAAGGATTCATATGAGGAAAAGTGGGTGGATGTCCACCACAAAAAAAGAAGAAAAAAAATAGAAATTAGATGTGATTAGAAATCCTCAAGCAAACCCTCATCCCAAAGCTCTAAGAGAGTAGAAATAGATAAGCAAGTTTTAAAAGGTACACAGATGACCCTTAGAAATCTCCCCAATAACAAGAAATGACTTTCCTTTCTTGGAATATAAGGGAGTTGAACAACCTTGTAAAATAGAGGTTGTCAATAAATTTAGTCTTAAAATATAAGTTAGACATCCTTTTGATTCAAGAATCTAAAATAATAGAAAAAAAAATTAAAGATTAAATTTAATATTTGGAACAAAGTGTTTTATAGTTACATCAGTTTTATAGGTGCTTCACGTAGCTTGGTAGTATTTTGGGATCCTTTAGTCTTGTAAGGCACCCCCTTTCTCGTAATCGAGACCCACATCTTTGTTTCTTTCTTTGACATCTGCAGTAAAAATAATTGGGTTCTCAACAATGTGTATGCTCTAACTTCTAGGATTGAAAGGAATGAGTTATGGAGTAACTTGAAATACATCAAGAATAATTTTTAAAATATGATTTGTATGGTGGCTAGAGATTTCAACTCTCCCTTGTCTCTCAAGGAGAAGAAGTGGGGAATCTGTACCCTCAATGACAACATGTTGGATTTTAATGAGTTTATCATTGTTTCAAGACTTTTTGATGTGGATCTAAAGGGTAACCAATACACTTGGCCAAATTAAAGGATATGGAATAATATTATCTAAGTAAGACTTGACAGATTCTTGATTTCTCTTAATTGGGTCCTCAATTCCACTAGCTCCCTCTTATCCCTCCCTAGAATCGGGTCTGATCATAATCAGCTTCTATTTCAAAGTGATAATATGTCAAAATATAAGGCTAAACCTTTGAAATTTGAAAAAATGTGGCTCTCAAACTAGTTTTTATAATATTCCATTAAGGAATGGTGTAAATTCCTAATCCAAGGTTTAGCCATGTACATCCTGGCCATGAAGCTCAGACATGTCAAGAACAATCTCAAAATTTGGAACAAAGAAGTTTTTTAAAATATCTTTCTCCTAAAAAATACCATTGAGGATGAAATCCATAGAACCTAATTGGAATTTTATATTTCAATCCCTTCCCCTAATTTACAATCCAAAGAAAAGGAACTTCTCAGTAGTTTCCATAATTTGGAAGCCAAGGAAGAAACTTACTGGAGACAAAAATCCAAGAAGATTTGGTTAAAGGAGGGAGACAAAAACACTAAATAATTTCACACCTCTGCATCCAAAAATCATCAGTAGAATCTCATCATAGAAATCCAAGGGGAGGATGGCACCTGGTTCAGGAAGGAAAAAGACATTGAATCCCAAATTGTTAACTTCTATAAAACTCTACTTACTTTTGGCCTCCCCAAGATGAGGACTTAGAATATCAAGTGGTCAACCTTATTGAAAGGGTTATTTCCCAAGAAGATAATGCCTCTATTCTATCTCCCCATTTAGATGAGGAGATCAGGGTTATAGTGTTTTCACTGCAAGGGGATATATCCATAGGACTAGATGGCTTTCCACCTTTCTTCTTTCAAGTTTTCTAGGATATCATTCATAAAAAAGTTTTCTTGGCTATTGTGGAGTTATTCAAAGCTAGCGCCATGATCCAAGACTTCAATAACACTTTCATAGTGCTCATTCTTAATAAGAAATGGGACTCTCAAATGATATATTTTAGACCCATCATCTTGTGTTCTACTTTTTATAAAATCTTTACTAAATGGCTTTCTCTAAAAATCTAACTTCTACTGGATAAAATGATCTCAAACCAATAGGGAGATTTTGTCTTTAAAAGCTATATCTCAGACAAAATCATTAGTTCCCATAAAACCATCCATTCGATGTCTCACTCTAATCAACAAGGTATGTTCCTCAAGCTAGACATGAACATGGCTTATGATCGGGTCTCTTGGTAATTCCTCGATAAAATTTTGATCAAGTTTAGCTGAAATCAATATATTAGAAATTTGATTGCATCCTGGATAACTACCCTCATGTTTTCTATTATTATCAATGGAGCTCCCAGGGATTTTTTCCTGATAGGAAGAGGGCTTAGACAAGGAGATCCCCTCTCTCTATATTTATTCATCATCCTGGCTGAAGCGCTAAGTAGACTTATCATCAAGGCCAAAACTTCCAACATTATCATAGACATCATAGCTACCCCTAATACTAGTCTGGTCACTCATCATCAGTTCATGGATAACACATTGATGATGGGTGAAGCTTTGGTCCTTGAAGCTAGGTGTTTCAATAAAATTCTTTAAATCTATGAAGTGGTTTCTGACTAGAGCGTTGACTTCCACAAAAAATTTCTTTTTTCATCAACACCTTGCTCAACTTTCAAGTCAAAATCTATAATATTCTAGGTTGCATCATCAATAACCTCCCTTCCTCTTATCTTGGTACTCATCTCTTTGAGGGTTCCATAAAACTGGAGTTATAAAACTCCCTCATTGATAGGATTCAGAGAAAGTTATCAAGATAAAAAGGGAGTTTTCTATCCCAAGTTGGTAAACTTCAATTCTTTAATATCTCGCTTCAAAGCATCCTAGTTTATTTCATGTCTTTATTTGTCATCCCTAGTAGGATTACAAATCAAATCAAGCATATTAAGAATAACTTCCTATAGAGAGGATCAGAGGATAGATTCATGGTTTCACTCATATCTTAGAATAAAGCTTGCCTCCCTACCTCAAAAGGAGGATTAGGGTTAAGAAGGGTTAGATATATGAACCAATCCCTTTTGACAAAGTAAGGATAGAGGGTGATCAAGGAAGATAACCAGTAGACAAAGATCATAAGGGCTAAATACTTAATTTCCAAGGAAGGTCATTGCTTCCTTTCAAAAATCAGCCTAGATAATGGCTCAACATTCTAGAAAGATTTGAAAGTTGGTAAGGATCTTCTCATCAAAGGTCTCAATTAGAATGTTGGTAAAGGTAACAAACTGGACTTTTGGCAATATCCCTAGATCAACTCCCCTTTGGCCTCTTCCTTACAAGATTTGGAATTAATATCTTTTCTTCAAAGAGACCTTTGGCCATAAGGTGTTGGATTATTAGGAAGAGACTAATGAAAGGAATAAGTGGGAACTTCTCACAAAATATGATCTAAACTAGTAGAAAACATGTCTCTTACATGACTTAAACATTTCTCTCTCACACACTCATATCATCTTATTCCCAAAAGAGGATGCTCTTATTTGGAAAAATGATCCCAGTGGTCTTTACTCTGTTAAATTTAGATATGTTTCCCTTTGAGAATAGGAAATTTTTGATGATAACTAGAATGATCTTTAGTTAAAAACCCTCATTCCCAAATCAATGCTTTTTTTGGTTGGTGGCTCAGAACAAGATTTTAACTATAGACAACCTGGTGCGAAGGGGTATTCCTTTTCCTAATAGGTGCACTCTTTACAAATGGGAAGCCAAATTGGTCGAGTATTTGTTCCTTTTTTTATTCCATTTTTTAGTATTTCTTCAGTAGGTATAACTTTTTATGGGTTACCCCCAGCTCTATTAAGGACCTAATTACCCAATGGAAGAAACCCTAGGAATCCCCTCCATTAAAATTTTGATGGAACCTAGCTCTCCCCCATATTTTTGGGGGCATTTAGAAAGATAAGAACTCTTGTATTTTTTATAACTATAGGCCCAATCCTTCTTCCACCTCCAAGAGAATCTTGGCTTTTGTCCATGAAAATTGGTCATCCTTCGTTTCCTCTTTTGACCAACCTAGCTCCCCTATCTTCTCCCAGATTTTGAACCACCTCAATCTTGTCATACCAAGAAAATTCTAAGTGCAGGGGTTTGATAGGTCAAAATTTAAATGGTTGCATCCTCCTCCCTCTTGGTTTAAACTAAAGTTTTATGTGGCTATGAAAGGGAACTCGAGCCTAGTAGGAGTGGGAGGAGTTATCAAGGATTATTTTGGTAATATCAGAGTGGCCTATGTAGTACCGTTGGAGATACAAATAAATCATGTCTTAAAAACTAAAGAGGCACTTTAGGGCATCAAATTGGTAATCAACTCGGCACTCCAAATTGAGGGTGACTCAATGAACATTATTAATTGTCTAAAATTCCTTTCCCATTCTTCTTGAAATATTTCTAGAATCATTAACGATGTAAAAAATTTATTGGCCCTTTTTATATGGGTTTCCATAGTGCATGTATATAGGGAGGATAATATGTTTGTTGATTTCATGACCAACTTTGGGGTCCAAAGAAGTGATTTCATTAGTTAACACAAGATTGATTTTCCTGATGATGTCATCCCAATTATTGAATCAGAAAAATACACACCCCACATAATCATGATGGTTTTTTTAATGATGACACAAATCTGGATTGATAGCTTTGATTTTAATATATGAAACGTAATTATCCCTACACCCTTGCATGTTTGGGTCTTTTTGGGATCGGATCACATGTTTGTATTTGGATTTATTTTCTATAATCTATCCATCTCTTTCTCTAAGAGCTCAAACAATGAAGCTTGTAGAAGAAGTCTACAAATTCATAAAATGAGTATGGATAGAGATTGGTTTGAACCAATTTCATGCTCTAATGTCAAATAAAATGAATATGTTTGGCATAAAATGGTCAAAGGTAGTTTTTCACCCTTCATAGAACATCTTGTTGGGTATGACACAAGGCTTTCCAGGGACTTCGCTCATGGTTGGAAAGATCGTGAAGTCTGAATGCATGGCTTGAGAATCTTGATCATAGAGGATCTCATTGGAGAGACTACTAGGATGGACTGCACTAGTGTCAAAGCTTTCAGGGACAAGAAGGGAAAGGAGGATATTTTGGTCATTTTATTCAAAAAGGAAAAAAATAAACCCAAGATTTCATCTCAGAAGGGTTTCATGAGGTTAGAACTATTGAGGAAATGGCCTGAAGTCTACTTCTAGATTATGAGGTATATTACTTTAGAGGGAAAACATACTATGATTTTTTCCCATAACTTCCTCCTCAATCATTTCAAAGGCCACACCATCATCATTCCATTTTTTTAATACAATTATTGGAAGCCTCAGTGCTAAAATTTAAGAAAAACCCTTTGACAAATTTAATTCATTAAGGTTTGATTTTGTTGTTGATTGATGGGAATTGTAGTGGTCCAAAATAATCACTGAGTTGATCTATATCCCTAGTGAGATGGAATATACTGAAGAGGGGGAAGATTAATCCATCAATTTAGACTTAGATGGATCTTATTGAGTAGGCATAGGAGGAGCCCAAACCAGATATGGGGAGTCTTATTTATGTCCATCCATTAGCTAGCAGAGATAGAGGGGTTCCCATTTCCAATGCCAATGTGGAAATAATGAATTCTCTCTAAATTTTGAACATAAAGATTTATATCCAGAAACTCTTGAGCATCAAAATTATGGATGAATTCAAAAAGATAAAGGGGCTCCTAGTCACAACTTAGCAGTCATTAATCTGGGCAAGGATCATTTAGTACACACTCCAAAAGGTAAAAAATCAACTCAGAGTGGCAGAGAGGAAGAGGTCAACTGAGATATTGAGGAGGATAAAGTTGAGATTCAGTCTACCGATCTCAAGCACAAAACACAAGAAGAGGATAAGGACCAGTTCATTGGAAGACATATTAAAGGAAGGAATAACAAAGGTGATTGTAACGAGACCAAGAAATTGGTCTTTTACTCTGAATTAGACTAGCCCATTTTGCTCTATATTTTTTTGTTTGTTCATATGTTTTTTGGCTAAAACTTAGTGTAATTTTGGTGGTAGGGGGTTTTAGCTATTGAGTTCATCTTTTGTTCCTTTTTTATCATGTTCCTTTGTCATGTTTATCTTCTAAATTTCTTTTGTAAATGGAATGGGACCCTTCAACCCAGTTCTTAACCAATCGAATAACAAAATATTAGATACATTTTTTATTATCTATCTTATTATTTGTGTCTAACTTAGATGAAATGAGCATAGTTTTTTATACATAGATACATCCCTATGACAAGATCATTTTGAGAAGTCATCAATAGTTTTAGGAACCCTTTTTGGCCATAGTTTTAAAGACTCGGTGTATAACACATTGAGCTCCAAAGATTCCCAGTCGATATCAAAATATCTACATCTCCAAAGATGCTCTAAAGACACTCTAAATACATGTCTAGTTGTGTTCTAAAGACACCTAGCCATGCTCTGAAGATGTCTAGCTATACATTGTAGATCAATATAGTAGTTCTAAATATATCTACTATATATATATGGACTTTCCTTTTTAAGATATCTTCTTTTAGATATTACAAATCATAGTAATGGTCTAGAATGATCTGGATATAAACATAATTCTATTTTGTAAAATCAAAGATAATATTTTTAGATCTATTCTAGTTATACTTGATCTATTGTGAGTTGAATTAGTTCTAATGCCTCCCTATAAGAATGGGATCTTATTCCTAGATATTATATTTTGAATAAGTGGATTTGGTTGTTTAGATCACCAAATTTTATATTTTGAGAATAGTCATTGAGATGTGATTTAAATACATGTCTCCTCATTCTAGATAATGAATAATCAATCAGATATTCTATAATAGAGAATACAGAGAAGAAACATTAAAGTGTAACTTCATGCATCTATATATGTTCCTTTTGACAATGAAATAAAGTTCATCATTCCATTTCAGTAGTGATTAAAATTTGATCCTATTCTAAGGAGCAAGGGCCCACTTCTCTCTAAAGATTAGGACAATTAGTATTTTTAGTTTATGTAGACACCAGAATTGTGTCTAACCCTCGTCGTCCTCCCCTTAATCCCTGTCAACCATTTTCCCACAAGCCTTGACCCTGGCAGCATGTAAGAATGAGTAGAAGGCTAAAATTAGCCTCTGTCCCCATTCTGCATCTGCCGACACCAGTCACTACTCGATCGACGTCACCGACGTCGGTCACCTTTTCAGCTGACATCGGTAATCCTGCCGATGTCGGTCAATCTTAAACTACGTCCGTTAATTCATTTCTCAATCCATTATTCATTTTTCAGTTGCCAATAAGTTTGGCAACCGGTTATCAGACCTTTGGCATCAAAACATTTCTTGGATCCAAACACCACAGAGGACCATCAACGAACTTCTGCATCAAAAGCAATGATCAACTATTTTCTTGCATCCAACCAATCTGCATCCAATCTCTCGCACAGGTATTTTGCTTCAGTCAGCTTGCTCTGCAACACAATGACAACAGCAATCATGTCTCCCACTAGCGTGTAATAGGTAAGTATTTTCTCTATGTTTTCATTTTGTTCTTGGTTACTATTTTTAATTGACATTACCACCCCGACTTAGTTAGACCATAACCCCGACCTTATTTCCACCCGTATCACCTCTATCCACCCTGTGTGGAAAATACAGTCTGTAACTCTGCCTAGATCCCTGTCCAAAATCCTCAAACAAATCCCTCTGACTCCTAAACTGGCTTCCTGAACCCTCAGACAAAAACATCTGACCTTTCTGCAAATCCTAAGACCCTGTCCAGACCCGACCAGACCCCGTCCAAAACTGTTGCCTCGATCGACGCCGGTCATTATCCCGACCGACACCGGCACTTTAACCGACGTTGGCGCCTTTCCCTGACTGATGCCGGTATGGAGACCGACACCGGTGACTGTGTAGAGCATTTTGTTGCATATCAGGTACGCATTTTGTTTTTGTCTTTATTTCTTTCATTTTGTCTTTCACTATTTCTTTTTCTATCCAATATTCTATTTTTTATTAGTGGGTTGATATCCCTTAATCAAGTCTTCATACTTCAGGGATCAAGCGTTTGCTTGACAACCCACTGTCTCTTCGTCTAACATTTTTTCGTGTTTCGTCTCTTTTTCTTTGCAGGTGTCATTCCTCCACAGCCAAAGAGGAGTACCTTCCAACGTCTGATTTCGATGCGCACGACCATATCCAAGTAACATCTAACCTTGACCATTTCTTTTAGTTTCTTAATTCTTCTTTGAATGTAGAAAGCAATTTAGCATAGAAACATTTTGGCACACCCGGTGGGACCCTAGGGCCTTCCTTGGGTTCTTTCTTTCTTTCTTTTCATATAGGTGCATTAGGTTCCTTCCTTTTTCGTCTCTTTCGTCTCTTCTAAACGACATCATAAGCAGGAATAAAAAGAACTTTTCTTTTCTTTCTTGCACTTCTAGACTAGTCAAAACTCATATTCTTCGACTCTTTCTCCATTCGTCTTCATACGAACAAACATTTCGACTTGGGGCATTAAAACACATTGCACTTTCATTTCTGTTTGCTTGCATTTCTTAGACCACACATAGTAATTAATAACTGCATATTGAATTAATCTAGTCCACTTGATGTTACACGACCAAACCACTTGCACAAAACAAACATCTTAACTTACCTGAGACAAGGCCCGACTGGGATTTCATCCCCCAGTGGATACCTTACCCATCTCGGTGATCTTACTTGGATTTCATCACCAAGGGGAAAGCCCACTCCATTCTTTGGTGGAGGATAATCTCTAGGGGAAGTATATTTTGGCTAAGCGGGCCCAGTTTATCACTAGACTCGTGAAGTGAGGGGAGCTTGCTCCTTAGCACCAGGCCTTGTACAAAACCTAACACAGACTTCTTGAGCACCATAACTAACCCAAAACCATCCATAGACTACTTCTTCTAGGACCTGACTCAAAATCCAATCTTCCTCTACACATATTCTAAGGCATAAGCCACTATAATCCTAATAATTTACTCCTAGGGTTTTAGGATCTGTTTGTGTTCTTCATCCCTTCTGTTCTTATCTTCTTGTTTGAGCTTGTGAGGACGTTCTTTCTTGCCTTGAATGGTTCTGACTCATAGCCAAGCCAAGGCTCTAGTCGATCACGTGAGGCATCATCCGCTTCCGTCTACCCCGTCCATAACCAGCCCTATAATGGAGTTCCACTCAGAGACTGAAAGAACTCCTACTAGACCATCCCTGACCCAAATGCCTATTGTCCCAGAAGGGGACCAAGATTTTGCATGATTCTTGGACCTCAACGTCAAAGCCTTGCAGCACTATCTCGTGAATAGCTAAACGCGAGACTCCTTGGGCAATCCAATGTACGGAATGCCGACCTCTCTTCTCGAGACTGCGGCTGTATCAACAGCGTCCGTAGTTCAACCTTTAGACACCTAGGCTATTGCCTCAACCAATGACCAGCCTTTGACCAACCATCCAAGTGTGGCCTCTCCCTCCATCGTTGGGCCCACTTCCACTAGGGTTTCGGCCCCCTATCAACCTCAGCCCACTCAACCACTTTCTACCCCCTTTCAAAATTTGGTCGTCTCTATTCCACCTACCCTTGCTCCTATCAACACTAGGGTGGCTACCTATCCATTGGCCCATGTTACCTCTAACCAACCTCCCATGGCAACATCGAACCTAGCCATGCCTTCTACCCAACCATCCTTAGTCTCCTCTTCTATCCCTATGACTAGTCATCCGTACGTTACGCCCTTACTGGTACAACTGACTACGTCGTATGCCTCTTCTAGCCTCTTTCAAGTGCCTTACAATCTAGGGGGCGCTCCACCCACCAATCCATTAGTAGATATCATCAAAATGCTGATGGACAAGATGTCTAGCCTAGAGACCTCCATTTTTAGCTCACGCAATACTCTCTCATACAAACAAATTTGTAATGACCCCATTCATCCTTCTATCCCAATCAGACCATATCCCAGCCAGTGGGAAATTCCTAAGTTTTCTCATTTTCAAAGCAAGGAAGACCCATAATAGCACTTACGGGCATTCAGACATGCCTGTTACCTTATCACCCATGACGATGCATTACTTTTACACACATTTCCTATGTCTCTCTCAGGTGTTGTGCTTGATTAGTACAGCTCCCTTGCCAGCCATTCCCTCTTCACGTTCACTCAGCTAGCCCAGCTCTTCCTCGATCATTTCTCTATCAACATCACCAAGAAGGTCTTAATCACAGACCTCTATTCTATCTGCCAATTTGAGGATGAATCCATTGCTGATTTCGTTGCTCGCTGGAGGGGCCTTATCAATCAACTCTCATTTTCCTTACCCCAACCTGAACTTATTAAACTTTTCTCCCAAGCCTGCACCAAACATATTTCTTCCACCTTGAGGGTTCAGACCTTCCACACTTTTGACGAAGCCTTCACAATGGCCCATAAACTTGAGTTACGTGCCATTGAGGAGAATAAATTCAAGTTGCAGAGCAAGAATCCCAGCTCCAAGACCAATGACCCCTCTTCTAAGCCTTCCTCATCCAATCTTAAATCTAAAGCTTCAGCAAACACTGTGGTCGTTAGATCTTCCTCCTCTTCCCCTTTAACTAATCAACCTGAGCCATCCACATCTCAGAGTGCCACCCACCAATTTTAGTAGAGATACATACAGCGACAGTTTACTCCACTCAGAGAATCATACGCGTCTGTGCTAGAAAAACTCGTCAAATAGGGGGTCCTCAATCTCCCCTAGATCTGACCACCTCCACAATTTGATCCCTCATGTGCCATCCCTGCGTGGTATAGGGAAAATGACTTTTGCAATTACCACCGTGTTAAAGGACATGACACGGGCAACTATAAAACCCTTAAAAACATAATCCAAGACATGCTTGAAAAGGGTGACCTCATCCTAGACAATCCCAATGCACCACCTAATCAGGGTATCGACATCTTCAAACAATCATTCCCCAATCATCCACCAACTCAAAACAATGTCCAGACCTTGATTGACAACACTCATGAACACAACATTCGAACAGTCAATACGGTCTCGCCCTTCATTTTCAACCAACCTCAAGAGGTGAGTCCATTCATCAGTCCATCACATGTGGATGAACCTCTTTCTCCAGTTAGTTCTCCATCAAACTCTCTCATCTTGGAGGATGCCTCGACCTTACCAGCACCGCCGGTTTCACCATCCTCCTTCTTGCTGCCCATGGAAGACCCAACCCTTCCTACTCCTCGACTGCAAGTGGAGGGCACCATCATCCCTGCCCTTTACCTGCTTGAGGAGCTTCATTCTCCGGTTTCTTCTCCACCTAGGGAAGAACCTTCCTCTCCTTCATCTCCAACCAAGGATGAACCTATCATGACTTCATCATGCCTTGGAACCGAGACTACCATACCTTCAGTCCCACAACCATCGATGTCTTCTCAAGAACCCAAATCTTAGCCAACATCTTCTCAGCCATTTTCCTGATTAGTGGAGAAACTCAAACTTCTCCCTTCAAGGAAAGTGGAGCATCAGGGATTGTGGGAGCATCTCACAGCTCTTCAACATGCCCGTGCCCTCTCATCTCATGCAGCTAATCCTCCCATGGTAGAACCTCCCAAGACTCTCAACAAAAACTAGACTTCCACTTCTAGACTGTCTACACCTCAATCAACCGCATCAAAACCAAAACCCTCATCTACCCCGCCTAAACCAATCAAGTCACTTGGTGTTTGCCCTGTCTCCAACCTCACTCATCCACAAGTGAAGGTGGACTTAGACCAGACTTCAACCAATAGTAGTCTTCAACCCAAATCATAGAAGACTGCCAAACCACAGAGGCAAATGCCTCCTCTCCCATCACCATTGCCCTCCATTTTGGGCCCTCATCCTTCGACCTTGACCAAAGTCCTTCCTACTCCGACCTCTAATCAAAATCAGTTGCCTCCTTTGCTTCCTTTGCCTACTGCTAGCCTACCCTCTCCCAAAAAGGTGGTACCTCTCATGAAGAAAGTACCATCTTCGCCTATCACCGCACCATCAACCCAGAAGGTGGTACGAAAACCTCCTCCAACTCCACCCAAGCAAAAGTCACCAACATCGCACACATCGACGAGCATGGACCCTTTAGTGGGCTCATACTCTTTGATATTGCATTGACTTTTACAGACTTCTAGCATAACTCTTCTACCCATCAGGCCTTTCCAACCCCTCGGGTCTAAGCCCTCCTGGTTCGACGACACGAAGATTTGCTTATACCATCGTATGCCAGGACATGATACCGAGACTTGTTGTGCCCTCAAGGCTGTCATTCGCTGCTATCTAGAGAAAGACACTCTTCTCTTTGAGGACACTCTTGACCGACCCCTGACTCCTTCTCATAACCCTCCAACCTCTTCCAACCCATCAACATATCATCAACAGGTTACAACCCCTTTATCTCCTTCACCTCCTATCTTTGAAATCAATGCCATTCACATAACCACTAGGTCACAAAAGGACAAGGCAAAAAAAAAAGCCACCATTCCTTGGACCTACCCTTTTGTCAATCCACCTCAACCGCCCAAGCCTAAGATTTCTATCCTTGGCGCACCTCAACCCTCCTCTTCTTCTTCCTCTTCAAGACCAATCCACGACTCCATGTTGAAACAACTTCACCAGACACCTGTGAAGATATCCCTCTATGACCTTATCCAAACCTCACCTCAACATTGCCAAGCCCTCATTCAAGCCCTACAGGTAGCAGAAGTCCAACATGAGGACCCCCAGCCACTTGCTGCCCTTGTCCACTCCTTAGCCCCTGTTGCCTCCATCACATTCAGCGATTCTGAGATTCCCACATCCAACATGAAATATCAGGATGCCACCCTCTTCATCACTACCTATGTTGATCAGACACGCATTAAACGCGTTATGATCGACGGAGGCGCTAGCATCAACATTATCTCCACCCATGCCTTTGATCAGTTGGCTCTTCCCAAGAATTGCGTCTCCAAAACTGACGCAATCTTGTGCTCCTTTAATGACACCACTACCATGACCATTGGCACAGTCGTCCTTCACATCCGCGTTGGTCCATGCACAGTCCCAGAGCTCTTCTACATCATCGAAGGAGAGTTTCAATACAACATGTTGCTGGGCCGACCCTGGATCCGTGCCATGGCTTGTGTCCCCTCCACTCTGCATTGTTGTGTGAAATTTGAGCATGACAGGCAAGTCCACACCATTCCTGCTGACCCTTCACCCTTCAAAACTTGCAACACCACCTACCATCCAAATGACATCCTCATTCCTATCAAGCCATTAATCCTGGCACCGCCTCCATCCACAGAAGCTTTGACCAGTTCACAACAGGTGATCACCCTCACACCTCCCCTTCAAGTGACAACGATAGACCCCATGGAAGACATCTTCCAAAGACTTTCATTGGGGGAGTATCATTTGTTGACCTTAGACATGTTCCAAACTCTGCAAGAGTATGGACACCTTCATCACAGCCCCAGTTACGACCATCGGATCAGGATGATCGTGCCTTATGGCCCTCCTCACCTCCGAACCAACCTTGTCTATGGGGGGCTTAATCAAGCTCCTACTAATGGCAATCCTCTTTCTTCACCTCAACCTTTCACATCAGACTTCTCATTTCTTGGCAACCCCGCCTTTGCACACACTTATCTTTACAGGTGTGCATGGAAGGGTTTTGGTTTCAAACGCTATGAGCAGGGCTCCCATCAGCCTATCGAGCCGCTCAACGATGATGATGCCAAGAAATGGTATGGCCTAGGATATCATGACCCCACTCAAGACCCTGCAGACCTTTACCCTGAGCCAACCATTGACCAATCTCCTATAGACTCACCCATTCTTCCTCCTTCACCTACGGAGTCGGTGGTTTCCATCCCTCCTAGTTTTTTTTTGCATAAACACCATCCGCCTAGAACCCTTGACTTATCAACTCAATGGGGTGTCTAGGTCTCTCCCTCTCATTTTCCCTAGCATGATAGAAGATGAGTTGGCAACCATTCACACTGTCCACTGCGTTGACGATGACGCCATTCTTTCTTACATGGACGCTGACGATTCTTTCATCCAGTGCTCCCTCCCTTCTGAGACCTAGGTTATGTTAAATGAATCAACCATTGACATCAACCTTCCTTCTGTCGATGTTCCTTATGTCTTAAAGATTGGCCAATCTTTAGACGCTCAGGAGCAGCTTGACTATATCCAGTTCCTCTCTGACCATAGCAAGGCCTTTTCCTAGACTTATAGTGACATGCCTGGCATCGACCCCACCATCATTACCCATAACATTGTCACCAAATCAGAGGCTAAGCCTGTCAGGTAAAAGCTTTGAATGATGCATTCTCGCATTGCCCTCCTTGTCAAAGAGGAGCTTCAATGCCTCCTTTCTGTCTCCTTCATCTAGCCCATTGATTATCCACAGTGGGTCTCTAACATCATCCCAGTCACCAAGGTGACTGGGGGGATCTAGATCTGCACGGACTATCGCAACCTTAACCTAGCTTATCCCAAAGACGACTTTCCTCTTCCCAACATTGACCAGCTTGTTGATCTTACGGCCGGCCATGAGATGCTATCTCTCATGGATGGGTTTTTAGGATATAATCAAATCTTGATTACTCCAGAAGATCAGCACAAGACCACTTTCATTACCCCATGGGGGACTTTCTGCTATTGAGTTATGCCTTTTGGCTTGAAGAATGCAGGCACCACTTATCAGCGTGCCATGACCTACATTTTCCATGATCTCCTCCACAAAATCATGGAGGACTATGTGGATGACCTAATCGACAAGTCCAAGCTTCACCATGACCATTTGACCATTCTCAAAATCATCTTCTCTCGCCTTCTTCAATACAATGTTCGTCTTAACCCCAAGAAATGTGTCTTTGGGGTCCTCTCTGGCAAGCTTCTCAGCTTCATCGTTTCTTTCCGTGGCATCGAGATAGATCCCGCCAAGATTCATGCTATCCTCGAAATGCCACCCCAACCAATCTCAAGTAGCTTCACAGTTTTCAAGGGAAGCTCCAGTCCATTCACTGTTTCATTTCATAGCTTTCTGACCGCTGTCAACCTTTTCATCATCTCCTTAAGAAGGACGTCTCCTTCGCATGGGATAAAGACTGTCAAGAGGCTTTTGAAGCCCTTAAACGCTATTTGGTCTCTCCACCAGTCCTCATTCCACCTAAAGATGACCAACCCTTCGACCTTTATATCTCAGCCACTAATCATTCGTTAGGTGCCATGATCGCGCACTGAGATGAGCATCACCATGAGCAAGCGGTCTATTATATCAGCCAAACACTGGTCGACTATGAAACTCGATACACCCATACCGAGAAGCTCTATTTGGTGTTAGTCTTTGCCACTACCAAGCTCCGCCACTATCTTCTTAATCACAAGACCTTTGTCATCACCCACACCGACCCTCTCAAGTATATGCACTCTAAGCCATATCAGAATCAACGTATGGCTCGGTGGCTCATGCTGCTTACTGAGTTCAACTTCAAATTCATCCAACAGAAATCTATCAAGGGGCAAACCATCACTGACCAACTAGCAGACGCCCCTCTTCCTGACAATCAACCTTCACAGTGTGAGTTTCCTAACGAATCTATTGCTGCGCTTTCCACCGATGACATCGTCTATCAGATGACCATGTTCTTTGATGGCTCCAAATGTCAACTCGGTGGGGGTGCTGGGGTCATTCTCATCCCAATCGAAGGGGAGCCCATGCCTCTGTCTTTTAAGCTCAACTTTGATTGTACCAATAATATGGTCGAGTACGAGGCCTTAATTTTGGGACTTCAGACCACCCTCTCTCTCAGCATCAAGTCCATCAACATCTTCGATGACTCGCAGCTCATTGTCAATCAGGTCAATGGTTCATACCTCTATAAAAATGAAATTTTGCAAAGGTACAAAAACCGTACTGACATTCTCCTTGCATCTTTTGACCATTACCTCCTGCAAACTATTCCTCGATCCACGAATAAGTTTGCTGACACCATGGCTTCTCTCACTTCACATATCCCATCTTCCTCATCTGCATCCAGAATTTTTGTCACGGTGCATCATGTGTCATTGCCTTCCTATATCTCTCCTCACATTAATCATGTCAACACTATAGACCCTAGCCCACGAGATGCTTGGTATAAGCAACTTGTGGACTTCTTATCTTTTTCTGTCATTCCTCCCAACCTCTCTAGCAATGCACGATGAGCTTTTATCAAGCGTACCGCTCGCTATACCATGCTAGGGGGTCTTCTCTATAAGTGAGGCTTCGACGGCCTCCTTCTTCGTTGTCTCACCTCCACTGAAGCATCTCAAGCCATTAAGCAAGTGTAGACACCGAAATCGTGTCGACTCCCCTGGTCCTTCCCCATCTTATTCTTCTTCGCCTATTGAACCCTTGCTGATCACTTGTTTCACCAACCTTGACCCTGGCAGCATGTAAAAAGGAGCACAGACCAAAAGGTAGACTCTATCCCCATTATGCATCTGCCGACGTCGGTCTTTACCCGACCGATGTCGCCGATGTCGGTCACCTATCGGCCGACGTCGGCAATCCTACCGACGTCGGTAACCTTCCCCTTGTCTGTTATCAGTTACCATTCGGTTTCCCGAAACGGTTGACGAACCGTTTCTGGAATCGTCTCCGTCCCCCGCCTTCATCAACCTCCGCCAGCCATTCGAACGAGACCCCCAAACACTTATCAACCGAACGCTGAGCAACCAACCTGCGAATTCCTCCACCAACCTGCGAACTCCAAGCAATCATCGACACTACGACATCAACTAATCTGCACACCATGGCTTTCATCGGGTCTTCTACCAGGTAAGTCTTTATTCTGTTTATTTCATTTTCTTTTCTTAGTTATTATTTATTTTTTATCTTCCCAACTGTTCAAACTCCTCAGACTCTGTCTAAACCTCGTCCCTGTCCTTATCAAACCCTGTCTCGACTCTATCTAAACCTCATCCCTGTCCTTATCAAACCCTATCCTGACCATATCAGACCCTGTCCCGACTGTTCAGACCTATCCCGACTCTGTTCAAACCCCCCAGACTCTCCCTGAACCTGTCCCGACTCTCTCAGAACCTGTCCCGAACCTTTTCCCAGAACCTGCCCCTACCGACGCCGGTCACTGCCCCGACCGACGACGGCACATTAACCTACGTCGGCACCTTCCTTAACCGACACCGGCACCACAGAGACCGACGCCGGTGACTGTGCATAACAGTGCCGCATATCAGGTACGCCTTTTATTTTCTGTCTTTTATTTCTGTCATTATCATCTACTTTCGTCCAATATTCTTCTCTTTTTTTTATCAAGTGGGTTGATATCCTTCTAGGGAGTCTTCGTACTTCCGGGATCGGGCGTTCGCCTGACAGCCCACCATATCTTTGACTGACATTTTTTCGTGTTTAGCCTTTTCTTCGCAGGTGTCATTCCTCCACAGCAAAAGAGGAGAATCTTTCAATGTCTGATTTCGGTGCGCACGACTATATCAGGTACTTCTAGCCTTAACCATCTTTCAGTTTCTTATTTCTTCTTTGAATGTAGAAAGCAATTTTGCATAGAAACATTCTGGCACGCCCGGTGGGACCCTAGGTCCTCCTTGGGTTCTTTCTTTCTTTCGTTCATTTAGGTGCATTAGGTTTCTTCCTTTTCGCCTCCTTTCGTCTCTTCTTAAACGACATCATAAGCAGAACTAAAACGAACATTTCTTTCTTTCTTGCATTTCTAGACTAACTCATATTCTTCGACTCTTTCTCCATTCGTCTTCATACGAACAAACATTTCGACTTGGACATTAAAACACTTTGCATTCATTTTTGTTTGCCTGCATCTTTTAGACCACACATAGTAATTAAACCGCATATTGAATTAATCTAGATCACTTGATGTTACACGACCAAACCACCTGCACAAAACAAACATAAAACTTACCTGAGACAAGGCCTGACTGGGATTTCATCCCCCAGCGGATACCTTACCCGTCCCGGTGACCCTACTTGGATTTCATCACCAAGGGGGAAGCCCACTCCGTTCTCTGGCGGAGGATAAACTCTAGTGGAAGTATATTTTGGCTAAGCGAAACCAGCTAACCACTGGAATCGTGAAGTGAGGGGAGCTTGCTCCTTAGCACCAGGCCTGTACGGAAGCTAACACAGATTTCTTGAGCACCATAACAAAACCCGAAACCATCCATAGACTGCTTCTTCTAGGACCCATTTTTCAGCCAATCTTCCTCTACACACACATTCTAAGGCATAAGCCACTATAATCCTAATAATTTACTTCTAGGATTTTAGGATCTGCTTGTGTCTTCATCTTTTTGGTTCTTATCTGCTTGTTTGAGCTTGTGAGGACGTTCTCCCTTGCCTTGAATGGTTCTGACTCGTAGCCAAGCCAAGGCTCTAGTCGATCACGCGAGGCATCATCCTCTTCCATCTACCCCGCCTACAACCAACCCTACAATGGAGTTCAACTCGGAAACCGAAAGAACTCCTACCAGACCATCTCCGCCCCAAATGCCTATTATTCCAGAAGGGGACCAAGACTTCGCACGATTCTTGGACCTCAATACCAAAGCCCTGCAACACTATCTCGCGAATAGCCAAACGTGAGACCCCTTTGGCAATCCAATTTATGGAATGCCGACTTCTCTCCTCGCAACTGCGGTCGTATCAACAACGTCTGTAGTCCAACCCTTAGACACCCAGGCTGTTACCTCAACCACTGACCAACCTTTCACCAACCATCCAAGTGTGGCCTCTCCTTCTGTCGTTGGGCCCACTTTCACTGGGGTTTCGGCCCCCAATCAATCTCAGTCCACTCAACCACTTTCTACCCCCTTTCAAAACCTGGTCGTCTCTATTCCGCCCACTCTTACTCCTATCAACACTAGGGTGGCTACCCATCCGTTAGCCCATGTTACCTCTAACCAACCTCCCATGACAACATCAAACCTAGCCATGCCTTCCATCCAATCATCTTTAGTCACTTCTTCCGTCCCTACGACTAGTCATCCGTACGTTGCGCCCTTATTGGTACAACTGACTACGTCGTATACCTCTTCCAGCCTCTTTCAAGCGCCTCACAATCTAGGAGGTGCTCCACCCGCCAATCCGTCAGTAGATATTATCAAGATGCTGATGGATAAAATGTCCAACCTAGAGACCTCCATTACCGGCTCACGCAACACTCTCTCGTACGAACAAATCTGTAACGAGCCCATCCATCCTTCTGTCCCCATCAGACCATATCCCAACCAGTGGGAACTTCCTAAGTTTTCTCGTTTCCAGAGTAAGGAAGACCCACAACAACATTTACGGGCATTCAGACATGCCTGTTACCTTATCGCCCATGACGATGCGTTACTCTTACGCACGTTTCCCATGTCTCTCTCGGGTGCTGCACTTGATTGGTACAACTCTCTTCCCAGCCATTCCATCCTCACGTTCACTCAGTTGGCCCAACTCTTCCTCGATCATTTCTCCATCAATATCACCAAGAAGGTCTCTATCACAGACCTCTATTCTATTCGCCAGTTCAAGGATGAATCTATTGCTGATTTCGTCGCTCGGTGGAGGAGCCTTATCAATCAACTTTCATTTTCTTTACCTCAGCCTGAGCTTATTGAACTTTTCTCTCAAGCCTGTGCTAAACATATTTCTTCTACCTTGAGGGTTCAAACCTTCCGCACTTTTGACGAAGCCTTCACGATGGCTCGTAAACTTGAGTTACGTGCCGTTGAGGAGAATAAAGTCAAGTTGCGGAGTAAGAATCCCAACTCCAAAACCAATGACCCTTCTTCTAAGCCCTCCTCGTCCAATCCTAAATCTAAAGCTTCAACAAATGCTGTGGTTGTTAGATCTTCCTCTTCTTCGCCTTCAACTAATCAATCTGAACCATCCACGTCCATGAGCGCCACTCGTCAATTTCAGCAAAGATACATACAACGACAGTTTACTCCACTTGGAGAATCATACGCATCTATGCTGGAAAAACTCGTCAAACAAGGGGCCATCAATCTCCCTCAGATCCGACCTCCACCACAATTTGATCCCTCACGCGCCATCCCTGTGTGGTATAGGGAGAATGACTTCTGCCACTACCACCGTGTTAAAGGTCATGACACGGGCAACTGTAAAACCCTTAAAAACATAGTCCAAGACATGTTGGAAAAGGGTGACCTCATCCTCGACAATCCTAATGCCCCTCCTAATCAGGGTATTGATATCTTCAAACAACCATTCCCTAATCATCCACCAACCCAAAACAACGTCCAGACCTTGACTGAC
The DNA here is from genome assembly GCA_037957365.1 of Torreya grandis. NCBI lineage: Eukaryota > Viridiplantae > Streptophyta > Pinopsida > Cupressales > Taxaceae > Torreya > Torreya grandis. Next base: position 3,599,900 of record JARHVA010000950.1, read on the forward strand.
AATACCCATGAACATAATATTCGAACAGTCAATACGGTCTCGCCCCTCATTTCTAACCAACCCCAAGAGGTGAGTTCATCCATCAGTTCATCACATGTGGATGAACCTCTTTCTCCGGCTAGTTCTCCCTCAACTTCTCTCATTTTGGAGGACGCCTCGACCTTACCAGCACCACCAGTTTCACCATCTTCCTTCTTGCTGCCCATGGAGGACCCAACCTTTCCTACTCCTCGGCCACAAGTGGAGGGCACTATCATCCCTGCCCTTTACCCGCTTGAGGAGCTTCATTCACCAGTTTCTTCTCCACCCAGAGAAGAACCTATCTCTCCTTCATCTCCAACCAAACAAGAACCTGTCATAACTTCACCATGCTTTGGGCCCGAGACTACTACATCCGTCTCACCTTCAGTCCCACAACCATTGGCATCTTCTCAAGAGCCTAAACCTCATCCCGCATCTTCTCAGCCATTTTCCCGACTAGTGGAGAGACTCGAACTTCTCCCTTCTAGGAAAGTGGAACATCAGGGATTGTGGGACCGTCTCACAGCTCTTCAACAAGCCCGGGCCCTCTCATCTCATGCCGCTAATCCACCCATGGCGGAACCTCCTAAGACTATCAACAGAAATTCGATCTCCCCTTCCAAACCGTCTACATCTTCATCAACTTCATCAAAACCAAAACCCTCATCTACTCCGCCTAAACCTATCAAATCACTTGGCGTTCGCCCCGTCTCCAACCTCACTCATCCACAAGTGAAGGTGGACTTAACCCAAACTTCAACCAATACTAGTCTTCAACCCAAATCTCAAAAGACTGCCAAACTACAGAGGCAAACGCCTCCTCTTCCGTCACCATTGCCCTCCATTTTGGGCCCGCATCCTTCAACTTTAACCAGAATCCTTCCCGCTTCAACCTCTAACCAAAACCGGTTGCCTCCTTTGCTTCCTTTACCTACCGTTAGCCTACCCTCTCCCAAAAGGGTGATACCTCTCACGAAGAGTGTACCGTCTCTGCCTGTCATCGCACCATCAACTTAGAAGGTGGTACGAAAACCTCCTCCCATTTCGCCCAAGCAAAAGTCACCGACATCGCATACATCGATGAGCATGGACCCTTTAGTGGGCTCATACTCTTTGATCTTGCAACAACTTTTGCAAACTTCTAGCATAACTCTTCCACCCATCAAGCCCTTTCAACCTCTCGGGTCTAAACCTTCCTGGTTTGACGACACGAAGATTTTTTTATATCATCGTACACCAGGACATGACACTGAGACTTGCTGTGCCCTCAAGGCTGTCATTCGCCATTATCTGGAGAAAGACACTCTTCTCTTTGAGGACACTTTCGACCGCCTCCCGACTCCTTCTCACAACCCGTCAACCTCTTCAAACCCATCCACATCTCATCAACCGGTTACAACCCCTTCATCATCTTCACCTCCCATCTTTGAAATCAATGCCATTCACATCACCACTAGGTCACAAAAGGATAAGGTGAAAGAAAAAGCCGCCATTCCTTAGACCTACCCTTTTTTGTCAATCCACCTCAACCGCCTAAGCCTAAGATTTCTATCCTTGGCGCGCCTCAACCCTCTTCTTCTTCTTCTTCCTCTTCCGGACCAATCCACGACTCCATGTTGAAACAGCTTCACCAAACGCCTGTGAAGATGTCCCTCTACGATCTCGTCCAAACCTCACCTCAACATCATTAGGCCCTTATCCAAGCCCTGCAGGCAGCGGAGGTCCAACCTGAGGATCCCCAGCCACTTGCTGCCCTTGTCCACTCCTTAGCCCCTGTTGCCTCCATAACATTCAGCGATTCTGAGATTCCTATATCCAACACGGAAGATCAGGACACCGCCCTCTTCATCACTGCCTACATCGATCGGACACGCATTAAACGCATTATGATCGATGGGGGCGCTAACATCAACATCATCTCCACTCATGCCTTTGATCAGTTGGCTCTTCCCAAGAATTGCGTCTCCAAAACTGACGCGATCTTACGCTCTTTCAACGACACTACTGCCACGACCATTGGCACAGTCATCCTTCATATCCGCATTGGTCCACGTACAGTCCCCGAGCTCTTCTACATCATTGAAGGAGAGTTCCAATACAACATCTTGTTGGGCCGACCCTAGATCCGCGCCATGGCCTGTGTCCCCTCCACCCTGCACCGTTGTGTGAAGTTTGAGCATGACGGACAAGTCCACACCATTCCCGCTGACCCTTCACCTTTTAAAACATGCAATACCACCTACCGTCCAAACGATGTCCTCATTCCTATCAAACCGTCAACCTCGGCACCGCCTCCATCTGCAGAAGCTTCAACCAGTTCGCAACAGGCGGTCGCCCTTACACCTCCCCTTCAAGCGACAACCACAGACCCCATGGAAGACGTCTTCCAAAGACTTTCATTGGGAGAGTATCGCTTGCTGGCTTTAGACATGTTCCAAACTCCGCAAGAGTATGGACGCCTTCATCACAGCCCCAGCTACGACCATCGGATTGGGATGATCATACCTTATGGTCCCCCTCACCTCCGCACCAACCTCGTCTATGGAGGGCTTAATCAAGCTCCTACTGACGGTAATCCTCTTTCTTCACCCCAACCTTTCACATCAGATTTTTCGTTTCTTAGCAACCCCGCCTTTGCACATACTTACCTTTACAGGTGTGCATGGAAGGGTTTTGGTTTCGGACGCTATGAGCAGGGCTCCCATCAGCCTATCCAACCGCTCAATGATGACGACGCCAAGAAACGGTATGGTTTGGGATATCATGACCCCACTCAAGACCATGTAGACCTTTATCCTGAACCAATCCTTGACCAATCTCCTCCACACTCGCCTATTTCGCCACCTTCACCTACGGAGTCAGTGGTTTCCATTCCTCCTAGTTTTTTTTTTTTTTTTTTTTTTCCATAAACACCATCCGCCTGGACCCCTTGACTTATCAGTTCAATGGGGTATCCAAGTCTCTCCCTCTCATTCTTCCCACCATGATCGAAGATGAGTCGGCAACCATTCACACTGTTCACTGCGTTGACGATGACGCCATTCTTTCCTACATGGGCGCTGATGATTCTTTCATTCAGCGCTCCCTCCCTTCTGAGACCCAGGTTATGTTAAATGAATCAACCATTGACATCAACCTTCCTTCTTCTGATGTTCCTCATGTCTTAAAGATCGGCCAATCTTTAGACGCTCAGGAGCAGCTTGACTATACCCAGTTCCTCTCCGACCATAGCAAGGCCTTTGCCTGGACTTACAGTGATATGCCTGGCATCGACCCCTCCATCGTTACCCATAACATTATCACCAAACCAGAGGCTAAGCCTGTCAGGCAAAAGCTTCGAAAGATGCATCCTCGCGTTGCCCTCCTTGTCAAGGAGGAGCTTCAGCGTCTCCTTTCTGTCTCCTTCATCCAGCCTATCGATTATCCACAGTGCGTCTCTAACATCATCCCAGTCACCAAGGCAACTGGGGGGATTTGGATCTGCACAGACTATCGTGACCTTAATCTAGCCTATCCTAAAGATGACTTTCCTCTTCCTAACATTGACCAGCTCGTTGATCTTACGGCCGGCCATGAGATGCTATCTCTTATGGACGGGTTTTTAGGATACAATCAAATCCTGATTGCTCCGGAAGATCAGCACAAGACTACTTTCATCACCCCATGGGGGAATTTTTGCTATCGAGTCATGCCTTTCGGCTTGAAGAACGCAGGCGCCACTTATCAGCGTGCCATGACCTACATTTTCCACGATCTCCTCCACAAAATCATGGAGGACTACGTGGATGACCTTCTCGGCAAATCCAAATTTCGCCGTGACCATCTGACTATTCTCAACATCATCTTTTCTCATCTTCTTCAGTACAATGTCTGTCTTAACCCCAAGAAATGTGTCTTTGGGGTCCTCTCTGGCAAGCTTCTCAGCTTCATCGTTTCCTTCCGTGGCATCGAGATAGATCCCGCCAAGATTCGCGCTATCCTCGAAATGCCTCCCCCGACTAATCTCAAGCAGCTTCGCAGTTTGCAAGGCAAGCTCCAGTCCATTCGCCGCTTCATCTCGCAGCTTTCTGACCGCTGCCAACCTTTTCATCATCTCCTTAAGAAGGACGTCATTTTTACATGGGATAAGGACTGTCAAGAGGCTTTTGAAGCCTTAAAACGCTATCTGGTCTCTCCACCAGTTCTCATTCCACCTAAAGACGACCAACCTTTCTACCTTTATATCTCAGCCACTCGCCATTCGTTAGGTGCCATGATCGCACACCGAGACGAGCATCACCGTGAGCAAGCCGTTTATTATATCAGCCGCACACTGGTCGACTATGAAACTCGGTATACCCATATCGAGAAACTCTGTTTGGCATTAGTCTTTGCTGCTACTAAGCTTCGCCACTATCTTCTCAGTCATAAAACCTTTGTCATCACCCACACCGACCCTCTCAAGTATATGCACTCCAAGCCATATCAGAATCAACGTATGGCTCGGTGGCTCATGCTGCTTGCTGAGTTCGATCTCGAATTCATCCAGCAGAAATCTATCAAGGGGCAAACCATCGCTGATCAACTAGCTGATGCCCCTCTTCCTGACACTCAACCTTCGCAGTGTGAATTCCCTGACGAGTCTATTGCTGCGCTTTCCTCCGATGACACCACCTATCAGATGACTATGTTCTTTGACGGATCCAAATGTCAACTAGGTGGAGGTGCTGGGGTTATTCTCATCCCACTCGAAGGGGAGCCCATGCCTTTATCTTTTAAACTCGACTTTGATTGTACCAATAATATGGCCGAATACGAGGCCTTAATTTTGGGACTTCAGACCGCCCTCTCTCTCAGCATCAAGTCCATCAACATCTTCGGCGATTCACAGCTCGTCGTCAATCAGGTCAACGATTCATACCTCTGTAAAAATGAAATTTTGCAAAGGTACAAAAATCGTGCTGACATTCTCCTTGCATCTTTCGACCATTTCCTCTTGCAGACTGTTCCTCGATCCACGAACAAGTTTGCTGACACTATGGCTTCTCTCGCTTCCCATATCCCATCTTCCTCATCTGCATCCAGACTTTTTGTCACGGTGCGTCGTGTGCCGTTGCCTTCATATATCTCTCCTCACATTCATCATGTCAACGCTATAGACCCTAGCCCACAAGATGCTTGGTATAAGCAACTTGTGGACTTCTTATCTCTCTCTATCATTCCTCCCAACCTCTCTAGTAATGCACGACGAGCTTTTATCAAGCGTACAGCTCGCTATACCATGCTAGGGGGTCTTCTCTATAAGCGAGGCTTCGACGGCCTCCTTCTTCGTTGTCTCACCTCCACTGAAGCATCTCACGCCATCCAGCAAGTCCACGACGGGATTTGTGGCGGTCATTTCAGTGGAAATTCGGTTGCCAAGCGCATCCTTCGTCTTGGTTATTATTGGCCTACCCTTCATCAAGACTGTAGCGATTATGTTCGGCGTTGCATCAAGTGTCAGCAGCACTCTAACTTGCTTCATCTCCCCAGCCACGCCTTGCAAGTTGCTCAAGATTTCTGGCCTTTCTCTCAGTGGGGTTTAGATCTCATCGGTGAGATTAACCCTCATTCATCTCTTCGTCATCAATCCATCATCACAGCCACTGAATATTTCACCAAGTGGGTGGAAGCCATTCCTCTTATCTCCACAAAAGCTGACAAGATCATCGACTTCATCAACACCCACATCATCTGTCATTTCGGTGTCCCTCATAAAATCATCACTGATAACGGCAAGTCCTTCAAAAACAAAACTGTCCAAAAGCTATGTGACTCCTTCGGCATCAAACTCAGTTTCTTTTCGCCTTACTACCCACAAGCAAATGGGCAGGCCGAGGCTTCCAACAAAATTCTCACCAAAATTCTCATGAAAGTGGTCAGTGACACAGGCAGGGATTGGCACATTCACATTCCCTTCGCTTTGTGGGCTTACCGCACTAGCATCCGAACCTCTACGGGTGCTACCCCTTTTTCTCTTGTGTACGGAACAGAGGCTGTTTTACCTCTCGAAGTACAGATCCCGTCTCTCCACATTTCTCTACATGATATCCTTTCCAACGATGACTTTCGTCAAGATCGCTTAGCTCAACTTGAGTTACTTGACGAACACCGTCTTGCTGCCCTTAATCATCTCCATGTCTATCAACATCGCATCAAGCGCACCTATGACAAAAATCTGCGAGAATGAGATTTCAACATCGGAGACCTCATCCTCAAAGAGAATCAACACGTGACCAATATGGAGCGAAGTAAACGAGGCAAGTTTGCTCCTAATTGGCTCGGACCTTTTATTATCACACACAAGTATGGATCAGGGACTTACCGTCTGTCTTCTCTTGATGGACGCCCAGAACCTGAGCCTCTTAATGCGTTGCATCTGCGACCGTTCTACTGCTAGTCGAGTATTCGTCCACTTGACACTTAACTTGAGCTCGTCCCTTGAGCAATCCCCGTCCTCTTCATCCTCCTTCCTTTTAACCCTATTCCTCTTAACAATTCCTATAACCCTTTTATGATGTATGGATACTTTGTCCTACTAAAAGGGAGCCCTTGACCTTCTACAGTCTTGTCCATGACTCAACTTCTATCAAAACAAATCAAGATGTCAAAACATATCCATGGTCACTATATCAATATCAAAATCAAAAAGACAGACTGCTCCCTCGAAGGACAACTGTACTATCATTGCTGTAATAAATAGACTGCTCCCTCGAAGGACAGCTATTCAAAAGCCTTTATATTAAACAAAAATCTAGACCACTCCCTCGAAGGATGGCTATGACTACTCTGGCAATAAACAGCAACTTATTTTAGAAGCTTCCCGCATTGATCAGCTTCACAACCTGACCACCAAACAAATGACATCTCTATGCAGGCTTCCCGCATCGATCAGTCTGCCTCTCAAAAAAAAAAAAAAAAAAAACGAGTCACGGACTTGACTTGTAGTTGTCTCAGGGTCTCCTATAAAAAGGGGCAAAGTTGTCTCTGCTCTTAAAATGGGTTACCCTCTTTCCTCCTCCTATTACCTACTCAAGGGACTTCGAGCTCACTTTAATGTCTAAGTGATTCGATTACCGCTCTAACATAACTATGGTCAACGACGTCACGCATGAATGGGGCTCTTGGTTATCATAACCCCTATCTATGCTATCTTTTTGGTCCTTGTCAATGAAAGAGCGATTCGCCTTTCATCTTTTCTCTGCACTTTGGTCACATTCACCTTCATCACTTGTCGATCAACTCAACTCAACTCTCTTTTCAGACCATCAACATGACCTTGCCTATTCACCCTAGTTTCTGTGGACACCAATACACATGGAAACTATCGACTCGCCACAATTTATGTTTAGCATAAACCAATACTTGTTGAAGCATAAATAGACCTCCATTCATTTTTAGCATACATCCATCACGCATATGGGATATTGCTAGGGATGAAAAACCCCTCAACCAATGTTGCAGAATACACCATTTGGAAAAGGCTGCAACATCTTTTTTTCCTCACCATCCCTTTGACCCTTCCTCCCTTCTAGGGAGAACTACATCGGCCTGAGGCCCTATCACCAGGGCTATGTAGGCAACACTCAGTTGACATGGGGTCTTCTGGGGTTAGCTCAGCCGCATCCTTTCATCCTTTCGTCCATTCATCCATCCCTCGACCACCAACCATTGGAGATCATGCCTATCTCCTCCGACCTCGACCACTTCCAAGACGTTGTTGCCTTGGTTGTTTTTGCTTGTATGCTACCTCATGACTGGTTAGCAGAATTGTGCGCAGACCTTTTTGGACCCTCACAAGTATAGGATCGCACACCGGTTGATCCACACTACTTGTGACTTTTTCGCGTTTCTAGGAGCACTTCCTGAGCCCGGGATACCTGGAACGCGACGACCCATTTGGAGCTTCAGCTTAGATTGAGTGACCCGATCAGCAGATGACTAAATGCTGGGGCCCGGTTACTTCAATTTTGGCACTCCTCGACCCTTGACCTGTGACACTTTGGCCTGACCATCTCGTGTAGTGGTATGCGCGCAATCACGACCTTTGCAGCGTTCACCCTCACCCCTTTTTTCATCCGCTCTTTATCAAATCAGCACCCGATTCCCGGTTCCCTTCCCTCGACTCCTGCTTTGAGGGGGAATACCTCATCCTTACTCAGGGCATTTCGCTTCCTATTTTTGTCTTGCAGTTCATTCGAACAACCAACAAGACGAAATCAACCTTATCCCTCACTTGGGGCACTCACTCCTATTTTTGTCTTGCAGTTCGTCCAGAATAACCAACAAGACAAAAAGGGGCAAATGTAGACACCGAAATCATGTCGACTCCCCTGGTCCTTCCCCGTCTTATTTTTCTTCGCCTATTGAACCCTTGCCGATCACTTGTTTCACCAACCTTGACCCTGGCAGCATGTAAAGAGGAGCACAGACCAAAAGGTAGACTCTATCCCCATTATGCATCTACCGATGTCGGTCTTTACCCGACCGATGTCGCCGACGTCGGTCACCTATCGGCCGACGTCGGCAATCCTGCCAACGTCGGTAACCTTCCCCTTGTCCGTTATCAGTTACCATTCGGTTTCCCAAAATGGTTGACGAACCGTTTCTGGAACCATCTCCGTCCCCCGCCTTCATCAACCTCCACCAGCCATTCGAACGAGACCCCCAAACACTTATCAACCGAACGCTGAGCAACCAACCTGCGAATTCCTCCACCAACCTGCGAACTCCGAGCAATCATCGACACTACGACATCAACTAATCTGCACACCATGGCTTTCATCGGGTCTTCTACCAGGTAAGTCTTTATTCTGTTTATTTCATTTTCTTTTCTTAGTTATTATTTATTTTCTGTCTTCCCAACTGTTCAAACTCCTCAGACTCTGTCTAAACCTCGTCCCTGTCCTTATCAAACCCTGTCTTGACTCTGTCTAAACCTCATCCCTGTCCTTATCAAACCCTACCCTGACCATATCAGACCCTGTCCTGACTGTTCAGACCTATCCCGACTCTATTCAAACCCCCCAGACTCTCCCTGAACCTATCTCGACTCTCTCAGAACCTGTCCCGAACCTTTTCCCAGAACCTGCCCCTACCGACGCCGGTCACTGCCCCGACCGACGACGGCACATTAACCTACGTCGGCACCTTCCTTAACCGACGCCGGCACCACAGAGACCGATGCCGGCGACTGTGCAGAACAGTGCCGCATATCAGGTACGCCTTTTATTTTTTGTCTTTTATTTCTGTCATTATCATCTACTTTCGTCCAATATTCTTCTCTTTTTTTTATCAAGTGGGTTGATATCCTTCTAGGGAGTCTTCGTACTTTCGGGATCGGGCGTTCGCCTGACAGCCCACCATATCTTTGACTGACATTTTTCCATGTTTAGCCTTTTCTTCGCAGGTGTCATTCTTCCACAGCAAAAGAGGAGAATCTTTCAACGTCTGATTTCGGTGCGCACGACTATATCAGGTACTTCTAGCCTTAACCATCTTTCAGTTTCTTATTTCTTCTTTGAATGTAGAAAGCAATTTTGCATAGAAACAGCAAGTCCACGATAGGATTTGTGGTGGACATTTCAGTGGGAATTCGATTGCCAAGTGCATCCTTCATCTGGGCTATTATTGGCCTACCCTTCATCAAGACTGTAGCGACTATGTTCGGCGTTGTATCAAGTGTCAGCAGCACTCTAACTTGCTTCATCTTCCTAGTCACGCCTTACAAATCGCTCAGGATTTCTGGCCTTTTTCTCAGTGGGGTTTAAATCTCATCGGTGAGATTAACCCTCATTTGTCTCTTCGTCATCAATCCATCATCACAGCCACTGAATATTTCACCAAGTGGGTGGAAGCCATTCCTCTCGTCTCCACAAAAGCCAACAAGATCATCGACTTCATCAGCACCCACATCATCTGTCTTTTCGGTGTTCCTCATAAGATCATCATTGATAATGGCAAGTCCTTTAAAAACAAAACTATCCAAAAGCTATGTGACTCATTTGGCATCAAACTCAGTTTCTCTTCGCCTTACTACCCACAAGCAAATGGGCAGGCCGAGGCTTCCAACAAAATTCTCACTAAAATTCTCATGAAGGTGGCCAGCGACATAGGAAGGGACTGGCACATTCACATTCCCTTTGCTTTGTGGGCCTATCGCACTAGCATCTAAACCTCTACGGGTGCTACCCCTTTCTCTCTCATGTACGGAACAAAGGCTGTCCTACCTCTCGAAGTACAGATCCCGTCTCTCCGCATTTCTCTACATGACATCCTTTCCAATGATGACTTTCATCAAGATCGTTTAGCTCAACTTGAGTTACTTGATGAGCGCCATCTTTCTACCCTTAATCATCTCCATGTCTATCAACATCGCATCAAGCGCGCCTATGACAAAAATATACGAGAACGAGATTTCAATATCGGAGACCTCATCCTCAAAGAGAATCAACACGTGACCAATATAGAGTGAAGTAAACGAGGCAAGTTTGCTCCTAATTGGCTCGGACCTTTCATTATCATGCACAAGTATGGATCAGGGACTTATCGTTTGTCCTCTCTTGATGGACGACCAGAACCTGAGACTCTTAATGCATTGCATCTGCGACCGTTCTACTGCTAGTCGAGTACTCGTTCACTTAACATTTAACTTGAGCTCATCCCTTGAGCAATCCCCATCCTCTTAGTCCTAATTCATTTCATCCCTATTCCCCTTAACAATTCCTCTATAACCCTTTTATGATGTATGGATGCTTTGTCCTAATAAAAGGAAGCCCTTGACCTTCTATACTCTTGTCCATGACTCACATTTCTGTAAAAAAATCAAGATGTCAAAATATCCACAGTCACCATATCAATATCAACTTCAAAAGGTAGACTGCTCCCTCGAAGGATAGTTGTACTATCATTGTTGTAATTAATAGACTACTCCCTTGAAGGATAGCTATTCAAAAGCCCTTATATTAAGCAAAATTCTAGACCACTCCCTCGAAGGATGGCTATGACTAACTCTGGCAATAAACAGCACTATCTTAGAAGCTTCCCGCATTGATCAGCTTCACAACTGACCACCAAGCAAATGACATCTCTATGTAGACTTCCTGCATTGATCAGTCTACACCTAAAAAAAAATGAGTCATGGACTTGACTTATAATTGTTTCAGGGTCTCCTATAAACAAGGGCAAAGTTATCTCTGCTCTAAAAAGGGTTATCCTATTTCCTCCTCCTATCATCTGCTCAAGGGACTTCAAGCTCACTTTAATGTCAAAGTGATTTGATTACCATTCTAATAAAACACTTGGTCAACGACATCATGCATGAATGGGGATCTTGGTTCTAATAACCCCTATCTATGCTGTCATTCTGGTCCTTGTCAATGAAAGAGCAATATGCCTTTCGCTTCATCTACACTTTGGTCACATTCAACTTCATCACTTGTCACACCTAATCAACTCAACTCACCTCTCTTTTCAAGCCACTCCCATAGCCTATTCACACTCATTTCTATGGACACCAATACACATGGAAACTATCGACCAAACGCAATTTATGTTAAGCATAAACCAATACTTGCTGAAGCATAAATAGACCTCAATTCATTTTTAGCATACATCCATCATGACTATGGAACATTGCTAGGGATGAAAGACCCCTCAACCAATGTTGTAGAATACACCATTTGGAAAATGCTATAACATCTTTTTACCCTCATCCTTCATCATGACCAAGACCAATCTATCGACCACTTTGACCACCTGTCTACCACTCGGACCCTTTGTCTGAACTACATTGGTCTGAGGCCCAACGACCTGGGCTATGTAGGCAGCACTCAAATGACACGACTATCATCTGGGGTTAGCTCGACCACCCTCATTTGTTCATCTCTCTGATGGACAAACCTTCTTTCCTCCTTTTGACCATGACCTTGCCCTCGACCAAGACCAATTCCATCCCTTTGACCCTTCCTCCCTTCTAGGGAGAACTACATTGGCCTGAGGCCCTTCCACAAGGGCTATGTAGGCAGCACTCAAATCACATAATGTCTTCCGAGGTTAGCTCGGCCACATCCTTTCGTCCATTCATCCACCTCGACCAATGACCATTGGAGATCATGCCTATCTCCTCCGACTTCGACCACTTCCAAGACAATGTTGCCTTGGTTGTTTTTGCATGTATGCTACCTCATGACTGGTTAGCAAAATTATGCGTAGACTATTTTTGGACCCTCACAAGTATAGGATCGCAAGCCGGTTGATCCCCACTACTTGTGACTTTTTCGTGTTTCTAGGAGCACTTCCTGAGCCTGGGATACCTAGAACACGATGACCATTTCGAGCTTCAGCTTAGATTGAATAACCCAATCAGCAGACGACTAAATGTTGGGGCCCGATTACTTCAATTTTATCACTCCTTGACCCTCGACCTACGACACTTTGACCTGACCATCTCGTGAAGTGGTATACGCGTAATCTCGACTTTTACCGCATTCACCCTCACAACCTTTTTCATCCTCTCTTTGTCAAATCAGCACCCGATTCCCAGTTCCCTTCCCTCGACTCCTGCTTTGAGGGGGAATACCTCATCCATAATTGGGGAAATCCACCTCCTATTTTTGTCTTGCAATTCATTCGAACAACCAACAAGACAGAATCGACCTTTTCCCACACCTGGGGCAACCACCTCCTATTTTTGTCTTGCAGTTTGTCCAGAATAACCAACAAGACAAAAAGGGGCAAATGTAGACACCAGAATTGTGTCTAACCCTTGTCATCCTCCCCTTAACCCCTGTCGACCATTTTCCCACAAGCCTTGACCCTGGTAGCATGTAAGAATGAGTAGAAGGCTAAAATTAGCCTCTGTCCCCATTCTGCATCTGCCAACACCGGTCACTACTCGATCGATGTCGCCGATGTTAGTCACCTTTTTGGCTAACGTCGGCAATCCTGCCGGCGTCAGTCAATCTTAAACTGCATCCGTTAATTTTTTTCTCAATCTGTTATTTGTTATTCAGTTGCCAATCAGTTTGGCAATTGGTTATCAGACCTTCGGCATCAAAATGTTTCTTGGATCCAAACACCACAGAGGACCATCAGCGAACTTCTACATCAAAAGCAATGATCAACTATTTTCTTGCATCCAACCAATCTACATCCAATCTCTCGCACAAGTATTTTGCTTCAGTCAGCTTACTCTACAACACAATGACAACAGCAATCATATCTCCCACTAGCGTGTAACAGGTAAGTATTTTCTCTGTGTTTTCATTTTGTTCTTGGTTACTGTTTTTAATTGACATTACCACCCCGACTTAGTTAGACCATAACCCCACCTTATTTCCACCCGTATCACCTCTATCCACCCTGTGTGTAAAATACAATCTGTAACTCTACCCAGATCCCTATCCAAAATCCTCAAAAAAATCCCTCTGACTCCTAAACTAGCTTCTCGAACCCTCAGACAAAAACATCTGACCTTTCTGCAAATCCTAAGACCCTGTCCAGACCCGACCAGACCCCATCCAAAACTGCTGCCTCAACCAACACCGGTCATTACCCCGACTGATGCCGGCACGTTAACTGACGTCAGCGCCTTTCCCTGACCGACGTCGGCACAGAGACCGACACCGGTGACTGTGCAGAGCATTTTGCTGCATATCAGGTATGCATTTTGTTTTTGTCTTTATTTCTTTCATTTTGTCTTTCACTATTTCTTTTTCTGTCCAATATTCTATTTTTTATTAGTGGGTTGATATCCCTTAAGCAAGTCTTCATACTTCAGGGATCAACTGTTTGCTTGACAACCCACTGTCTCTTCGTCTAACATTTTTTCGTGTTTCGTCTCTTTATCTTTGCAGGTGTCATTCCTCCACAGCCAAAGAGGAGTACCTTCCAACGTCTGATTTCGGTGCGCACGACCATATCTAGGTAACATCTAACCTTGACCATTTCTTTTAGTTTCTTAATTCTTCTTTGAATGTAGAAAGTGATTTAGCGTAGAAATAGTTTATAGTTTAAAGGTGTATTTATTTTGATTTAGGTTTATTTCATTTTAATACAAGTGTGATTTCTCTTTTAAAGCAAGTGTGATTTTCCTTTCAATACAAAGTGTGATTTCCTTTTTAATGCAAGTGTGTTTCCATTAAATGCAAAGGTTATTTAAATTCAATGTAAGTGATTTTTATTTATATAAAGTGTCTTTCAATTTCATAAGAAGTAAATTTTGTTAACTCATCTCCGTATTCAAAATCTGTCAGGAAGCAATCTAAGTGACAATAGATAATTAACATTATTACATTCTAAAGTATCACACTGTCCTACCTAGCCAAGCAAGTTGATTGAGGACACCATAGTATCTTATGCCAGATGTTTAAGTTCTAAATGTTGATGGTGTGAATTGAAGAATCCTTTTAACAAGCAATGTCATAAGATATCTTCAATTAGCAAAACTCTCTAGATTTACTTTTTTGCAACACAGAATTAGAATCCTATTTGTTATCTTTAAGAATTAGACATCAACAAAAGATTAAACCCCCAAAATAATGAACTATTAACTTAAATATCTAACATCTCATTACATATAGCCTTGGGCACTGGCCCTAGTATAAAATGACACCAAATCAATTATTGGTTAAATTAAAGGTATAATGATAGCCTATCATTTTTGGCATTATTGCTAGGAACTCTTCATTAATAAGTGTTAGTGAGATCCTATATTAGAGTTACACAAAGAAAATTCAAAAACATTCATATACCCTAAAAACACAAAAATAATCCAAGACTCTTTAGATTTATGAATTGACCAAGAGATTCTTAAGAATGGTTTATCTCTAAATAATCCCAAATAAAATCAAAAAAGAGGATCCTATCCTTGCTAAAAAGATCAAGAAGTGAGAGAAAGGCAATTTAAAGTTGTATATAAACTTTTTTTTATTCCTCACCTGAATAAGTTTCATCCTCATAAATAGATCATACAAGAAGAATTATATTCAGGACATATTCCCCTATAGGGAGAATTGATCCTAAAAAATCCCTATCTACAATAGTTGGATTTGATCCACAAGCTCTACAAGAAGAAGATCTAATCACCAACAAATATTCTCCTCTTGATGAATACCATAGGTTGATAATCTAAGAAGAGAACTTAGATTGGATTGATAACCATAGTTGGGAAGAAAATATGGGAGATGAACATGCACATGTGGAAAACCCTAATTGATGGCCTCAATAGGAAAAAACTTTTTTCTATCCAATCAAATTGGGTCCTAATGAGATAAACTCCATGAAAAATATCTCACCATATATTTTACCTACTTTTAGAGGTAAATCCTCAGAGGATCCATATCAATTCCTCTTTGAATTTTAGGTTCTCTGTCAAACATATGACTATGTCACAAATTATCAGAAGTTAAATTTATTCCCATCTACACTTAAGGATGCAGCCATGAGATGGTTCATGGGCCTTGAGTGTAATTTTATAAGCACTTGGTATAAAATGGAAAATACATTTCTTGATAAATATCAAGATTATTATAGAGTCAGAGAATGAAAAGAAGACTTTTTCAAGATCAAACAAAATGAATATGAAACCTTAGAAGATTACCTTGATAGGTTTATATTTTCCCATAAACGAAGTGGTTACCAACTCATAGAGGATGTTGTCAAGATAGTATTTCTTAAATGCCTAGATGATGATGCACATGATGCTTTAAACCTAATGGGAAAGGGTGGCATTGACAAGTTAACCTTTCATCAGATTTCAACATTATGTACTAACTATTCTAGGATAAGACCTAGCATAAGGAAATCATAGTTAATAAAATCACCTAAAGTTAGCCAATTAATGGAAGAATTTGATAATTTTAAAATAAATATTCTAGTATAACTAACATCCAAATTAGATGGTCTAAAAGTAAAATCCAATGCCACCAACACTGAATAGTTGTCAATATAATATCCTAGATGTAGACTCAAACATGAAGTAAAAGATTTTCCTTTAGATAAAATAGAGGTATGTGGTATTTTTGACCTAGACCATGACACCAATAATTTCAATCATCTTCTTTCCATAAGAAACAAATTAAAATAAGAAGTGCATTAATTTAAGGAAGTGAATTTTATCCAAAGACAATAAAACTAGTACCCCCAATCTCAAAATCAATTTGGTCCAAGATTTCCTCCCAATCCATGGATGACACTATTAATAATTTTGACCTCACATGTCAAAATGTCACCCCTACCATTAGAAACCTTGCACATCACACTATTTTGTCTTATGAGTTAGTGAGTTGGTCTTTAAATGTCCTTAAATGATAAATAGGAACCAAAGCAGCATAGAACATCATATAAGAATAAACAGGCTAGTTTGGTTGTGCATTTCATAAGTGTACTTAGGAAGTCAACCAAAGTTGAAGATTTGCATAAGAATGATGTATTTTGTGCCAAGGTCATCCCCTATAATTTTTGTGTCTTGATGAGTTTTTTATTACAAGATATAGGCCTTTAAAAGTTATCTAGCAATATGGAACATGCCCATGGATATCAAATTAAAGCCATGAGAAATAGTTGTTTGGATTCAAAAATCCTTAACAAGTTTCAAGTTAAACATATGACTAATATGTAGCATGATCTCAAAGTCCATCATCAAATATCAATGGCACACAAGTGATCCCATGAAGTCAACAAGTCAATAAATATTTATGGTGTGCATTTAATCATATAGTTAAAGATCAATGATGAGCTCAAGGTCAAAAGGTCAGAAGATCCTAAGGATAAATATGAAGGTGCCAAGTGTCTCAATCATGGTGAGTTAAAAGAAAATCAATGGTCCACATTTGATCATATTATTAGATGAATATCAATAGTTAATGTTTGATCTAGAAGATCAATTATTGATGGAGCACATTCAATCATGTCAAAGAGATCAATGGTGTGCATAAGATCAAAATTCAATGAGCCCAAATTGCATGCGAGGTCACCACATGGTGTAAGCATGTTAACTAGATAGAGGCTAATAGTAGGGTCCATATAAGTCATTCAAAGCTTCCAAGTGTCATAATCTTAAATGCAAATTAAATATCAATGGCTGATTTTGAAAGTCAAGGCCAGGAGATTCTCAAGGGGATCAATGGAATAGATTTAATAAAGATATAAGGGGCATGAGATGAGGACACATGTCCAAAGAAATGATGGTCACATTTTAATAAACATTATGGTAGGGAGATGCCACATGGGTGGACATGTTAAATTGAAAGATTTCATGGACAAATGGTAAATACATTAACACTAGATCAAAATGTGATTTGGGTGCCACATAATCAAACCTTGTAGATTCATATGCCACCATTAAAGCCTAGTTCTATACAAAGTGGACCTATTTTTAGGGTTTAAGAGTTATATCCTTTGTGAAAGTGGTATATAAGGAGAATAGAGCTGAAGAGAACCTTAAAAGAAGGTGTCAAGAATGTCACATAGGAAAAAGGGGGTTTTGAACCATGTGTTTTAGTGAAATGAATAGGGTCACATAGATAGAACATGATGAAATTCATTCCCATGATGAAATGGGAGTTTGATCAAGTAAGGATTGAGTTGGATACAATTTTCAGCATGATGGATAGACCTTATTGTGGCTTTGGAACACTTGAAGATTACTACGGAGATCCCAACAAAAGATCATGATCAATAAAGTCATTATGTTTTTGGAGAATGTCATCATAGCTTTAATATGGGAAATGGAACTTCATGACATCAATCCCAAAATGGACCTATAGTGCCTATTATGCACCAACTTGTTGGCAAGTTACTATCACCTAGTTTTTAAGGAATCATCTTGAATGACTGTACGTGGAAACCATAATGTAAATGGCCCAAGGAGATGGAACCGGTGGGATAATCAACCAAGGCTCTAGTGTGCACTCTCTACCCTAACACAAAGATTCTTCTAAGTGATATAAATTTGAGCTTAATATAGTAAAGTAAGAGAGACTCTTATGCTTTTATCATGCCCAGGATATGCTAATTTTTGTACTCTAACACCTATTTGATGCAATAAAAGACTAAATTCCTCCATTTGAAAGCTAAATTGAAGTGTGTACTATGAATTCATTGATGTGGTTAAATGAATGTATGATTTCCTTTGCCTATGTTTATGTTTTTCACCTTCATGAAGTGTTTTGTATCTTTCACAGGTCATTCTAAGTGTCATAGATAGTTTTTTGATTGGTTTGGAAGTGGAAAAGACATGAGATTTTCCCTCCCATGCTAGAATGATAGTTAGTTCATTCCTTTTTATGAAATACTTATGTGAAATATGATCAAAGAGTGAGTGAAGTGATATTTTTATAGTTTGAAGTGTCTGATAGTGTGTGTCATATGCAATTATAAGTGTTCAAAACATTGGTGCATCACCTTATTTTACATGTTTTCATGAATTATTGTCACTTTTTTCCCTTTTCCAATAAAGTGATTAGTTTAGGTGATTGATTAAGGGAACCAACCCTATTTCAAGGATCTTGTCACTTTATAATCACTCATGCTCTAAGAATATCCCATTATTTCATTTGAAGTGAAGGTTTTTTGGCATTCCTTCTAATAGGGCACTCTTTAGATTGACAACAGTTTCTAGCATGCCTAGTGGGACACATTCTCCCTAGCATAACTAGAGTTTGGAGCCAAGGAGAAGTATTAAAAAATATAAGAAGACATCCATCATCATTAGAAGCTAAATATTCTTCATGTTGTAGAGTTCATAGCATCATTTAGGTAATACTTTCATTACAAAGGTTACCACAAGGTTAGCTAGTAAAGGTATTCCTCTTGAATTCATTAAGTTGCCTTATACATCATATAAAAGATAAAGGTTTAGTAGAACAAAAATTTATCCTCAAAGGAAATATTCATCTCTTGGTCATCATATTTTCCTAAGAAGTGTAATCCCCACTATCCATATGGCCATTAGAAACCAAGTATTTATTCCATTCTGTAGACACCAATATTGTGTCAACCCCCTTTGGTCCCCTTCTAACCTTAACACTCCTAACCCACACTTGCACACTTTATTAATTTAAAATAAATTACTTATTTTAAATTAATCATCCCCCCACAACACCTCACCTAGATACCTCACCTAGACACCTCACCCTAAGACCATTTCTTACCCTATGAGTCACCCTAAGACTAAGTCCTCCAAATCCTAACTACCTAAGACCTATTCTCACTCCATTCCAACTCTCTAACTAACTCTCATGCCTAATAAACCCATCTTTTGACCGTTCTCCAATGGCAAATACACTTGGTAGATGGAGAAATGGGCAAAAAGCTAAAAATAGCCCTTTTACCCATTCTCTATCCACCGATGTCAGTCATCTATCAACCGATGTCAGCAGTATCACCGATGTTGGTTACATAAGCTAGGCTCTAACCTTGAGTTTCCCCCTCTACCTCTTCATAGATCGATGCGCACACTTTGAGACCAAGCATCAGAATTCGACTATCGCTCTCCTAGCTATAGAAACTCTACACAAGTCACTCCAAATTGGATTGAAACATTGTACGAGGACCTCGACATCAGCCATAATAGGAATAAGCATTCTGACACCTCTGGTTCTTCACCGAATAGAGCTAAGTATTCTATCTCATTTAAATATTTTAGAATACATTGGTAATTAGTTTCTATTTGATATCTCTAAACACTATTGAGAGACCCTACTTTCTTCCTGAAGAGGTTGAGATGCCTTCCCCTTATCCTTACCCTCTTTTCATAACTATCCTCTACCTTTCCCCTTCCTCACACTTTAATCATCTTCCCAGAACCCTACACAAACCTTCAAACTTCCAGACTCTTCTATCAACCACAGACATATTCCAAAACCCATCCAAGGCCCACTGCCCCTATCGACATTGGTAACATAACCAATGTCGGCACCATTGACCAAACCGACCTCGGCAGACTAACTGACATCAGCGACTGTGACATATAGACTGCAGAGAATAGGTATGCATTATCTATTTTTCTCTTTCTTAGTCTTTCATCATTTCTTTTTATACAACACTCTTTTCTTTAAATAGTGGACTGTCATCCCTTATGGAGCTTCATGCTTTTGAAACCGAGCACGTAGCTTGGCAATCCACCATATCCTCCTCTAACATTCTCCTTATTTGAGTTTCTTTCTTACTACAGGTGTTTCATCCATAGCCAAAGAGGAGCTCCCACAAAGCTTGGATACGGTGTGCAACTTAATTTGGGTAACGTCAAACCCCTGACCTTCTTAACCTTAGTTTCTTCTTTCTTCTGAATATAATTAGCAAAAAAAATAGAGAAACATTCTGGCACGCCCGGTGGGACCCTAGATTTTTCCTTGGGTTCATTCTTCTAAAAAGCAAATTTTCATATAGTTGCATTAGGAAAATATTCTCTTCTTGCATCCCCTCTTTCTATCTTTTTGTTTTAAAAAGAAACCATTAGCAGAAGTTAAAAAGAACATCTTTCTTTTTCTTCTTGTCACTTCTTGCCTGCATCTTAGAGTAGTGAAAAATTCATACTCTTAACCTCTTCTCCAATTGTTTACATTTGAACAAAATATTTCAATTTGGGTTAAAAAACTATTGCATTTCATTATTTCTTGAATGCATTCTTAGCCCACTTAGTAATTAAAATCATTATGAATAAATCATAGTGCACAAATGTTACACAACCAAACCACAATCACATCAAATCAAACACATAAACATACTTGAGACAAGGCCCGTCTAGGATTTCATCACATAGCGGATACCTTACCCCACCTGGGTATCCTACTTGGACTTCACTACCAACAGGAGGACCCACTCTGTTCTCTGGCAGAGTATAAATTATAGGCAAAGTATAAATTGGCTAAGCGGCCCAACTCGGCTCTAGGTTCATAAAGTGAAGGGAGCAAGCCCCAGCACCAAGCCACGTACTGAACCTAACACAAATTTTTGAGCACCAAAACACCACTTGAAACCAGCCATAGACTTCCTCTTTAGGACCTGCTCTACAAGCCTAATTCCCAAACACATTCTATTAAGGCATAAGCCACCACGACTCTAAAATTTACTCCTAGGAATCTAACGTTTTAGAGGTTGCTTGCCAAATCATCTATTTTGTTGTTTTTATCTGATTATTTGAGATGGTAAGGTCGCATCATTCTGAGGTCCAAAAACAACTCAGAGTTTCTCCTTCTTCCAAAAACTATCATTTTTCTGTGTTTCTAGAATTACATAGAAACTGACATCAATTTTTCCACCAATGTCAGCAACTAGCTTCACCGACATCAGTTATCTCACTGACCTCAGAAAAGTTTATAATTAATATCGGTTAAATAACCGACATCGGTCACTATCAACAAATTTTCTTTCCAAACAGCAAGCTTAAAACCTGACTTTCTTGTTGTTAAACACAAATTTTGGTTTTTTGAAACTGAAACACATAGTTTTTGGAACCTAAATCCATTTTTCCTTGAATGGTTCTGACACACAGTCAAGCCAAATCTCTTGTTGACCACGCGAGTCAACAGCCACTCCCACCTTCACTTTTCATACCAAGTCATCTAATGGAGTATACTTCAGACACTAAGCGTACTCCTATCCAACCAACCCCCAATCAACCCCCTATTGTTCCCATAGGGGATCAGGCTTTTGAGAGATTCCTTGACCACAATGTCAAGGCTATCCAACATTATCTCACTAGAAGCCAAATGCGAGATCCTTTAAGTAACCCTATTAATGGAATGCCAACTTCCTTGGTTAAAGTGGCAATGATATCAATAGCATCTGCTACCCAACCTATGGTCACTCAGGCCATTGCCTCGACTAGTAACCCAACTATGGCCAATGTTCAAGATTTGGCCTCCCCTTTTATCCTTTCTAGCCATACCTCCATTGAGGTTTTCGTACCCCCTCAACCACAAACAATTCAACCAAGTTCGACACCTTTTCAGAACTTGATTGTCTCTATCCCATTCACTCTTGCTCCTATAAACATGAGAGTGACCACCTATCCTTTTACTAGTGTCACTGCCATTCAACCACCCTTGGTGACATCTAATCAAGTTATGCCCTCCAACTTCATGGCACAAGCCCCCTTGGCCTCAACATCAGTCCCTATGACGAACTACCAATATGTTGCACCTATACAAATGCAACCAAGTACATCATATGCCCCTCCCAATGTCTTTCAGGTACCCTATAACTTAGGGGGGGCCTCTTGCCAATCCATCTACCAATCTAATTAAGATGTTGATGGATAAGATGTCCAACCTTGAGACATCTGTTTTAGGTTCAAGGAGTGTTCTTTTATATAAACAAATCTATAATGAACCTATCCACCCTTTGATCCCTATTCGACCATACCCTAGCCAGTGGGAACTCCCAAAATTTACTCGCTTTCAGAGTAAAGAGGACCCACAACAAAATCTACGAGCATTTAGACACACTTGTTACCTCATAGCGCACGATGATGCATTATTACTTCGCACATTCCCCATGTCACTTTCTGGCGCCACCCTTGACTGGTATAGCTCCATTACTAGTCATTCTCTCTTCACCTTCACTCAACTTGCTCAACTGTTTCTCAACCATTTCTCAATCAACATCACTAAGAAGGTCTCCATCACATACCTTTATTCTTTTAGACAATTCAACGATGAGTCAATAGCTAACTTTGTTGCCTGTTGGAGAGGTTTGATCAACCAACTCTCCTTTTCACTACCTCAACTTGAGCTCATTGAGCTCTTTTCAAGAGCATGTACCAAGCATATCTCATCCACTTTGTAGGTTCAAACTTTCCGCACATTTGATGAAGCTTTCACTATGGCCCGAAAGCTTGAACTCTGTGCAGTTGAAGAAGATAAAGTCAAATTGCGTAGTAAAAATACCAACACAAAATCCAATGACCCTTTTTCTTCCAAACCTTCTTCTCACTCCAAATCCCTTAGATCGGTGAATGTTGTGGTCCTCAAGTCATCATCTTCTACCACAACCAACCAATCTGAGCCCTCCACATCACAAAGCATCACTAGACAATTCCAACAACGATATGAATAGCAATGATACACTCCAATAGGAGAATCGTATGCTTCTGTATTGGATAAACTAGTAAAGCAGAGAGTCCTCAACCTCCCTCAAATCTGACCACCCCAATTTGATCCCTCAAGAGCCATCCCTGCATGGTATAGGGAAAATGACTTTTGCAACTATCATCATGTCAAGGGTCATGACACGGACAATTGCAAAACCTTCAAAAATGTTGTTTAAGACATGTTAGACAAAGGGGACCTTGTTTTGGATAACCCTAATGCGTTGGCCAACCAAAACATGGATGTATTTAGGCAACCATTTCCTAACCATCCCCCAAGTCAGAACAATGTTCAGACCATGGCTGATGACCCTCAAGAGCGTAACATATGTATGGTTGACATGGTTTCTCCTTTCATTCCTAACCAACCTCTCCCACAATCTGAAGAGGTTAGTCAACCCATTTCTCCACCATGGGTAGAAGAGCCTATTTTACCCATATCACCCTCACAACATCAAACACCTCCTCTACCCATTCTTCTACCTCGTGAGGATCCTGTATTACCTGTTCCTCTTACCCCCACCTTCCCTCTTTTTCTACCATTGGAAGAAGTTACCATTCATACCCCATGCCCTCATGTAGAAGGGGTCATCATCCCTCTACTTCACCCTTTAGAGAAGCCTTCTTCTCTTATTTTGCCTCCACCAATGGAGGATAGTCCTCCATCCACCCCCCTTTTACACGAAGGAGAGTCTACCTTGACCTCTCCCATATTGGAGGATGCTTTGATGGTACCAACACCGCTGGCCCTACCCTCATCCTTCTTATTACCAATGGAGGATCATACTTTTCCTGCTTCTCGACCACACGTAGAAGCCATGATCATCCCTGCGCTCTATCCTCTCGAAGAGCCACATTCTCCAATCCCTTCTCCATCGAGAAAAGAACTTGCCACCTCACCCACTTTGGCTGAGGAAGATCCTATGATGATTCTCTCTTGCCTTTGGCCCATGATTGCTGCGTCCAACACATTTCCGCTCTCACAGTCACCCAAATCCTCCAAATGATTGACTATAAAACCTTGCACAACGTCATCTAAACCCTTTTCGTGATTGGTAGAAAACTTAGGATTTCTCCATTCTAGGAACTTAAAACATGAGGCATTATGGGAGTGACTTAAGGCTCCTTATCTTACACATTTCACTTCACCTTATAATGCCAACCCTTCCGTGACAATTCACCCCAAAATCTCTGATGAGGATCGGGCTTCTACTTCCAAATCTTTAGAAGCTTAGCCTTCCATATCTGAACCCAAACCCTTGCAAGCATCCACCATGCTAAAATAGATTAAATCTCTCAGTGTTTGCTTTGTATCAAACCTCACTCACCCACAAGTGAAGGTAGATTTGAACCTCACCTTGCACAGTAGTAGACCTCACACCGTACCAAAGAAGGATGTTAAACCACGTCGGTCTACTCCTCCCCTAACCAAAAAGGTGGTATGAAAAACTCCTCCACCTTCACCATTGCCCTCTATCTTGGGTCTGCATCCTTCCACTTTAACAAGAGTACTCCCTATCCCAACACCTCACAAAAATAAACTACCTCCATTACTCCCTCTACCCATCAAAAACATATTTCTTCCATGAAATCCAACATCTCTCACCAAGAAAGTGCCATCTACATGTATGGCCACACCACCAACTAAAAAGGTGGTATGAAAAACTCCTCCTACAACTCCTAAATAGAAGTTGTCAACCCCTACTGCAACAATGAGTGCAAACCCATTAGTGGGTTCCTATGTTTCATTGTTATGCTAATTATTACAATCTTCTAGCATCATTTTCCTACCCATTAAACCATACCAACCTCTCAGATCAAAACCATCTTGGTTTGATGACACTCAAATCTGTTGATATCATTGCACACCTAGACATGATACTGAGCGTTGTTGTGCCCTTAAATTTGTCATTCACCAACACTTGGAAAAGGACACCCTTCTCATTAAGGATCCTCTTGACCACCCTTTCAACAAACCACCAACACCATCCCATGCCTCCTAAACCTCCTCACATGAATCAAGATCCCAACACGAGACTATGGTCTCTCTACCACCTTCTCCCCCTTTATTTGAAATCAACACTATTGATGTGGCCACTAGGTCCCAAACCCTAAAGGATAAAGGAAAAGAGCAGGTATCTATCCCTTAGATATATCCATTCGTCAAGCCCTCTTCACCATCAAAGCCCAAGATTTCTATCTTGGGCACATCTCAACCAACATCTCCAGGGGAAATTCCTCCTAACCTCTCTAGTCCACATGACATTTGGTATAAGTGACTTTTTGACTACTTAACATATTCTATCCTTCTTCCTAACCTCTCTAAAAATGGATGATAGATTTTTATCAAGAGTATTGCTCACTACACCATGCTGGGGGGTTTTCTCTACAAATAAGTTTTCGACAGCCTCCTTCTCCAATGCCTAACCACCATCGAGACATCTCATGCCATCAAACAAGTCCATGATGGGATTTGTGGAGGACATTTCAGCGGTAACTCAATTGTAAAGTGCATCCTCCACCTGGGCTATTATTGGCCCACTCTTAACAAAGACTGTAGTAACTATGTTCAGTGTTGTATCAAATGCCAACAACATGCTAACCTACTTCACGTCCAACATCGACCAAAACATGCCTTCAACAAAAATTTGAAAGAGCGAGATTTCAAAATCAGAGATCTCATCCTTAAAGAAAACCAACACGTAACTAATATGGAAAGAAGCAAACGCGACAAGTTTTCTCCTAATTGGTTCAAACCTTACATAATAATGCACAAGTATGGATCAAGCACTTATCATCTATCCTCTCTTAAAGGCCGGTGAGAACCTGAGCCCCTTAATGCCTTGCATCTATGACCATTCTACTATTAACCAAGTAATCGTTCACTTGATGTTTAACTTGAGCTCGTCCCTTGAGCAACCCCCGTCATTCTCATTCCTATTCCTTTCAACCCTTTTTCCTTACAAACATAAGCTAACCCTTTTTGCATTTATGATTTGTCCTAATAAAAAAGGAAACCCCTAAACCTCTATAGTCTAGTCCATGACTAAAATTTTAGTCAATAAACCAAAAAAATAAAAATAAAAACATAAAACTGGGATGCCTAACAAAAGGTCATAAACTATCAATGTAGACTACTCCCTCGAAGGATAGATGCATTATTTCTATAATTAGTAGACTGCTCCCTTGAAGGACAGCTATTCAAAGACATCAAAACATATAAATCATAATATAGACCATTCTCTCGAAGGATGGCTATATCCAAATTTTGCTACAAACATAGTACCCTCTCAGAAGCTTCTCACATCGACTAGCTTCAACATGACCACAAAACAACACCACATCCCCAAGTAGACTTCCCACATTGATCAGTCTACTAAAAAAAAACTGATGACTGACAAACTATTAAGTCATGGACTTGCCTATAGTCATTCTCAGGGTCACCTATAAAAGGGGCAAAGTTATCCTTGCTAAAAAAGATTACACTATCCTCATATATCACATAATCATACCTATTACCCCAACATACCCAAGGGATTTTGAGCTCACTTAATGTCAAGTGATTCAAGTACTTCTTCTAACACAAACTAATGGTCAACGATGTAATGCATGCATGGGGATTTTGTTTGCAAAAACCCTATCTATGCTATCATCATGGTCCTTGTCAATGAAAGAGCAACGCGCCTTTCACTTTTATACACCTTTGTCACATACAACCAAACCAAACCAAACCAAACCAAAACATTTTCTAAACCACTAACATAACATCATGATTTATTTAATACAAATATCAATTTGTGTTATATAAATTATCATAACCCATTCACACTAGTTTCTATGGAAAACAATACACATGGAAACTATCAACCAAACACAATTTATGTCAAGCATATACCATCAATAATATGGAAACCTTCTGAAGCATAAATAAACTTATTTAATTTTTAGCATACATCCATCACTAATATGGAAAATTGTTAGGAATGAAAAACCACATAATCTATGTTACAACATACACCATCACACAATATGGAAAAGGCTATAACATCATCAACACAATTTATGTCAAGCAAATACCATCACCAATATGGAAACTTGCTGAAGCATAAATAATCTCATTTCATTTTTAGCATACACCATCACTAATATGGAAAATTGCTAAGGATGAAAAACCACATAACTAATGTTATAGCATACACCATCACACAATATGGAAAATTTTGTAACATCATCATACACTCATCGTTTCAAGCATGTACCATCACACATATGGGAAATGCTAAAAACACTAACCTGACCAAAACAACTATCAACCACTTTATCCTCTTCTTCCCTTTTGGAGAGAACTACATTAGCCTGAGGCCCTTAAAACAGGAGCTATGTAGGCAACACTCAGTCGACATGGGGTCTTCTGAGGTTAGCTCAGCCATTCGTTCATTCGTCTACTTGATAGACCAACCATATAATCTTTAACCATGACTTAACCTAGTCAAACCCAATCCATAACCTATCTTCTTCTTCCCTTTTGGGGAGAACTACATTGGCCTGAGGCCCTTAAAATAGGAGCTATATAGGCAGCTCTCAGTCGACATGGGGTCTTCTGAGGTTAGCTCAACCATTCGCTTATTCGTCTACCTGATGGACCAACCATATAACCTTTAACCATGACTTAACCTTTTCAAACCCAATCCATAACCTATCCTCTTCTTCCCTTTTGGGGAGAACTACATTGGCCTAAGGCCCTTAAAATAGGGGCTATGTAGGCAGAACTCAGTTGACATGGGGTCTTCTAAGGTTAGCTCAGCCATCCGTTTGTTCATCTACCTAATGGACCAACCATATAACCTTTAACCATGACTTAACCTAGTCAAATCCAATCCATAACCTACCCTCTTCTTCCCTTTTAGGAAGAACTACATTGGCCTAAGGCCCTTAAAATAGGGGCCATGTAGGCATCACTCAGTTGACATGGAGTCTTCTGAGGTTAGCTCAAACATTCATTCGTTCATCTACCTGATGGACCAACCATATAACATTTAACCATGACTTAACCTAGTCAAACCCAATCCATAACCTATCATCTTCTTCCCTTTTGGGGAGAACTACATTGGCCTGAGGCCCTTAAAATAGGGGCTATGTAGGCAGCACTCAGTTGACATGGGGTCTTCTGAGGTTAGCTCAACCATTCATTTGTTCATCTACCTGATAGACCAACTATCTAAACCAGCCCAAACTCATGACCAAACAACCAGCCCTGACACTGTGAAGTCACCTTAGACTTCTCATGGGGCACATTGGAGATCCAATACATCTCCCTAACCACACCAAACAACACTTGAGATCACTTATATCTCAACCTAACTCAACAAATGACCTTGGAGATCATGACTATCTCCTCAAACCATAACCACTTTTGAGACAACTTTGCCTTGGTTGTTTTGATTGCATATGCTACCTCACAAATAGTTAGCAAATTGTACACACCCCTCACACGTATTATCGGATCATGACCAAAACTGATCCCCAATATTTGTGACATTTTCATGTTTTCTAGGAGCACTTCCTAGCCTAGATACTTAGAACACGATGACCATTGGAGCTACAGCTTTGATCATTTAACCCAATTAGCTACCACTAATAAGCTGGGGATTGGTTACTTCGATTTTAGTGCTCTTCAACCATTGGAGCTACAGCTTTGATTGTTTAACCCAATCAGCTACCACTAATAAGCTAGGGACTGGTTACTTTGA
Organism: Torreya grandis; assembly: GCA_037957365.1. NCBI lineage: Eukaryota > Viridiplantae > Streptophyta > Pinopsida > Cupressales > Taxaceae > Torreya > Torreya grandis. The sequence continues at coordinate 3,628,781 of JARHVA010000950.1, forward strand.
TTTTAGTGCTCCTTGACCTTACCTGTGATAATTTGACCTGCCTATCATGTGAAGTGGTATACACGTAATCTCAACTATTGCAGTGTTCACACTCCAACTTCACCATACCCATCCACTGTCTAGTAAATCAGCACCCAATTTTGGGTTCCCTTCTCTCGATTCCTACTTTGAGTGGGAATACCTCATCTCATACCTAGGGCAACCAACATCTATTTTTGTCTTGCATTTCATCAAGACAAACCATAAGACAAAAAGGGGCAAATGTAGACACCAATATTGTGTCAACCCCCCTTGGTCCCCTTGTAACCTTAACACTCCTAACCCACACTTACACACTTTATTAATTTAAAATAAATTACTTATTTTAAATTAACCATCCCCCCATGACACCTCACCTAGACACCTCGCCTAGACACCTCACCCTAAGACCATTTCTTACCCTATGAGTCACCCTAAGACTAAGTCCTCCAAATCCTAACTACCTAAGACCTATTCTCACTCCATTCCAACTCTCTAACTAACTCTCGTGCCTAATAAACCTATCTTTTGACCATTCTCCAATGGAAAATGCACTTGGCAGATGGAGAAATGGGCAAAGAGATAAAAATAGCCCTTTTACCCATTCTCTATCTACCGATGTCAGTCATCTGTCGGTCGATGCTGGCGGTATCACTGACATCGGTTATATAAGCTAGGCTCTAACCTTGATTTCCCCCCCCACCTCTTCACAGATCGATGTGCACACTCTGATACCAAGCATCAAAATTTGACTATCACTCTCCTGGCTATAGAAACTCTACACAAGTCACTCCAGATTGGATTGAAACATTGTACGAGGACCTTGACATCAGCCACAACAGGAATAAGCATTCTGACACCTCTGGTTCTTCACTGAATAGAGCTAAGTATGCTATCTCATTTTAATATTTTAGAATACATTGGTAATTAGTTTCCATTTGGTATCTCTAAACACTATTGAGAGACCCTACTTTCTTCTTGAAGAGGCTGAGAGGCCTTCCCCTTATCCTTACCCTCTTTTTATAACTATCCTCTACCTTTCCCCTTCCTCACACTTTAATCACCTTCCCACAACCCTACACAAACCTTCAAACTTCTAGACTCTTTTATCAACCACAGACATATTCCAAAACCCATCCAAGGCTGACTGCCCCTACCAACATCAGTAACATAACCGACGTCGGCACCATTGACCAAACTGACCTTGGCAGACTAATCAACATCCGCAACTGTGACATACAGACTGTAGAGAATAGGTACGTATTATCTATTTTTCTCTTTTTTAGTCTTTCATCATTTCTTTTTATACAACACTCTTTTCTTTAAATAGTGTACTGTCATCCCTTATGGAGCTTCACACTTTCGGGACCGAGCACGTAGCTTGACAGTCCACCATATCCTCCTCTAACATTCTCCTTGTTTGAGTTTCTTTATTTTTATAGGTGTTTCCTCCACAGCCAAAGAAGAGCTCCCACAAAGCTTGGATACAGTGCACAACTTAATCTGGGTAATGTCAAAACCCTGACCTTCTCAACCTTAGTTTTTTCTTTCTTCTGAATATAATTAGCAAAAAAAATAGAGAAACACATTCAATAGAGGTAGTCCACTGAATTTAGCCTAGTTTGATGGAATTCATATGTCTACTCTTAAAATTATCCCATTATTATTAGGAGAAGATCAAATGACTCCTATTGAACACATCCAAGATGTTTCCAACCTTTTCTCAGTGTAAAATGTTGTCCAAGAAAATGTAGCTATTAGACTGCTTGTTGCTTCCTTCAATCAAAAAGTGTTGCAGTGGTATAGAAACCTCCCACTAAAATCCATTACTACCTAGGATGAGTTAAGTGCAGCCTTAGTCAGATAATTTGAGGACAAATCTGATCACCTATCCTTAGTTTAAAATTTGACTACCATAAAGAGAGCTCTTCATGAGTTCATGATTGATTTTAACCTCAGATTCCAAAAGACATGGACTAGGATACCTTTGTTGATTAGGCCATCCCCAGAGTATATTTTTTTATACTAACTCAAAGCCATCAACTCTAATATTAGTGTGATAATATAATCAATGGGTGGTATTACATTTCTAGATACTTATGAGGTTGTAATAAAGGCAAAGAATAGTTTGGTACAAGCTAGTAAGATTTATTCAAGACCTCTAATGCCTATATTCCTAAAATTTAAGCCTATACCATCCCCTCAAGTCCCCCAAATCCCATCATTATCTCATATTCAATCTCTTAAATCCCAAGTTACAACCCCTTCTAGTCAAGTTAGTGAGCTTGGAGAGTTGAATGGTTTGTTATAGTCTTTTGGAAATGAAATAGTACAACTCAAGAGATAGTAATATCAAGATAATAGGCCTTATCAATAACAAAATTAGACCACCTATTATCCCTTCAAATATTAAAGGCCTCCTTATCAAGGGTTTAGAGAGAATAGACCACCCTACCAAGCATAAAGAAACATAACCCAAGCTAAACCATATGCATCTCTTGATCCTAATAGTTCACAGTTTGCAATGGGATAGAATGATGAAGGTCAACACTTTGCAAGTTTTTGGTGATATAAAACTTATAGTTAACCAAGTAATAGGTCTTAATGTATTCAAAAATGTTTTTATTAGATCTTATAAGCATATATTATGGGACTTACTTGAGTATTTTTAGGTTTTCAACATTCAAGCAATACCAAGAGCTTAGAACAAACATGTAGATAGGTTGGTTGACATTGGGGCACAATTTAGTATCCCAACTGATATAAAAGTGAAAAAAATAAATCACACATTAAGGTGGTTGTGATTCCTTATATTTTTTATAACCATGATATTTTTAAAGTGTTTGAAGATGACAATCAAATTAGCAGGTTCTTGCAAGAAGAGGTTGATTTTCCCTCAAGAAATCAATCAAAGTTATTGCAGCAGTATGGTGATAAAATTATGTAATTGAAAATAAATAAGTTTCCCAAGGGAGTATTCACACTTGATAACATATTCACTTGTGATGATGAGTTTGGAAAGGAAAATTCATCTTTATCAATAAAGGAGGAACACTATGCCAATGTGGAGATTATAGCCAGTAAGAACTTGAAGTTGGGTAAGGTATACACCCCTTCACAAAAAGAAGCTTTCATTGAATTATGTGTAATTTTTGTTGATGTATTTCATGGAAATATAGTGATCTCAAGGGATTTGATCCAAATCTAGCTCAACACATCATTGAGTTAGAGGTTGAAACTAAACCAGAGAGACAAAGATAAAGTCCTATCAATCCAAAAATTGAGTCTTTGATGAGAGCTAAGATTCATAAGCTCATAGAGTCAGCAATTATATTTACAATCAAGGACTCAACTTGGGTGGAAAACCTTGTTCTAGTATTGAAATATAATGGTGAGATTAGACTATGTGTTGGCTTCCATGATTTGAACAAGGCTTCCCTTAAAGATCAGTATCCATTGTCATATATGGAAACAAATTTATAGCTAGTTTTAGGCTCAGAGATGTTTTATTTTTTGAATGGATATAGTGGTTACAATTATATTTTGTTCAAGGATGAGAACCAATTCAAAACATCCTTCACTATAAAGTGGGGGACTTTTGCATATAGAAAAGTACCCTTCAATTTATCTAATGCTGGAAAAACCTTTCAGAGAACCATGAATATGGAATTCCAAGGCCTTATTAACAAGTTTGTTCTTATCTATTTGGATGATATAACAGTGTTCTCAAAGATTTCAAGTGATCACATGGTTTACCTCAAGCAAGTGTTTGAAAGGTGTAGGCAATTTGGGATATCTCTAAATCCCAAAAAGTGTGTCTTTTTGGTTCATGAAGGTAAGATCCTTGGGCATATAGTTTTAAAATATGGTTTGAGTATAGATCTTGAAAGGAGAGATTCAATTCTTTCACTTTCCTTTCCCAAGCACAAAAAGGATTTATAAATATTCTTAGGGGAAATCAATTTTATAATAAGATACATTTCATATTTTTCCACTTTATCTAATCCACTTATAGCCATGCTTAAGAAGAGTTAGAGTTTCAGCTGGTCTAAGGAAAGAGTAAAGAGTTTTGAAGAAATCAATAAGGACATAGCTAGTGCTCCTACACTCATAAATCCATATTTCATAAAATATTTCATATTGTACACCTATGCTAACATGGACACCATTTCAGGCATTCTTATGCAATAGAATCATGAGGGCCTGGAGCAGCCAATAGCCTTCTTCAGTCAAGGCTTGGAAGAGTATTAAACAGGGTAATATTTTACTGAAAAACATATACTTTTATTTATAATGTCTCTCAAGAAATTTATATACTTTTTGTCTAACAATAAGATACACCTAATGGTTTCCCACCCAAGCATTAAAGAGTTCCTCTTGAATAAAGATATAAATGAAAAGAGATCTAGTTGGATAATTAAGGTAATGGAGTATTATGTGTAGATTAAGGTCACAAATATGATTAGAGGCAAAATAATTTTTGAACATCTAACCCAAGACTTTAAAGAGGCAAATGAGGTGGATTTGGTGTCAAATGATGAAGAGGTTATATTTGATTATACCTCACCTTCCATCTTGTTTAATGACTTGATAAGATATCTCCAATATTGTATTTATCCTCCTCATCTTAGTGCTTCAAAAATAATATATTTCATAATTCAATCAATTCTATTTCTTCATTGATGGTGTTTTATTCAAGAAAGATATCAATGGCATGTTTCTAAGATGCATAGATCCAATTCAAACATAGAGATTACTTGAATAGTTCCATGATGGGCATGGTGGAGGACATTTTTTCATAAAGACTATATCCCTCAAAATCATGAGAGGTGGATATTATTGGCCAAGCGTATTTGGTGATTATCATGAATGGGTTAGGAAGTACAAATAATGTGTTATTTTTGTAGGAAAAGTGAAACTTTTAGTCTTACCTCTTCAACCAATTATAGTGGATCAGCCCTTTATCCAATGGTTATTTGAATTTATTAGTTACATAAATCCTCCTTCAAGCTCAAGAAATAAATGGATACTAAATAATATAGATTAATTCACTAGATGGACATAAGCAGTAGCATTGAGAGAAGCAAAAGAATCCAATGTTTTAGATTTCTATGAAGGTTTGCTTACTAGATTTGGAGTTCTTTCAACCATTAGTTTTTACAATGATATCGCCTTTATGGGTACTAAGATCAGCCAATGGGACATTCAACATGGCATATATCTTAGCACTTCATCAAATTACTATCCACAAGGTAATGGTATTGTTGAGTCCATAAATAAGAACCTATTAAAGATCATAATAATAACTATTGAAGATAATCAGAGATTATGCATCTCAAGTTAAAATCATCTCTATGGGTTGATAAAATCACCCATAGAAGATCAATAGCCAACTCTCCATATAAGCTAGTATATGGTAAGGAAATAAAGTTACCTATTTTTCTTGAGTTTTTTACTTTATAACTAATATATCAACTTGAGTTGTTGGAGAATGAACCAATGGAGATCAAATATATTAATCTTATGGAGCTAAATGAGGTTCAAAATCAAACCATGTTATCCATGGAAATCCACCAAGCACAAATGAAGAGAGACTTTGAAAAGAGAGCTTCTTCATGAAGTTTCAAACAAGGGGATTTGGTCCTCAAGTGGGATAAGGATAGAGCTAAACCAAGAAGGCATAAAAAGTTTGACTCTCTTGGGATTGGCCCATACACAATCTCTAGCTATAAATCCCACAATGCCTTCCAACTTACAAAGATGGATGGTGAGGAACTTCCTATCCCAGTTAGTGGGATATATCTGAAACATTTCTATTGAAGAGTTAGGTTCCTTGTACATAATTAGTTTGCTTATTTTTCTCCAAGTTTTATCTTAGCACATTCAGTTTGTTTGTGTTTTATTCTAAATAAGTACTTTGTTTGCACATTTGCTTCATTAGATTAGTTTCCTATTTTCTAGGTTTCCTTCCTTGTTTTGGAGGAATAGGTTTTCTTATTTTTGAGTCGAAGGGTCACTTACAGTCATGGATCATAATTGTCATTGTTTGAGTCCAAAATTCATGTAAATGGCCTAGTTCTCAAAAATAGCAGGCCTACTTCCCAGAAGAGTCACCAAATTGTTGATAATTTTGACCTCATAGGTTAAAACATCACCCCTACCATTCAAAACCTCATTGTCATTTATCTTTTGAGTCGATGAGTTGGTCTTGAAAGGTCCTTAAATGATCAATAGGAACCAAACCATCATATCACATCATATAGGAATGAACATGCTAATTTTTTTGTGCATTTCATATGTGTATTTGGGAAGTCAACCAAAGTTGAAGATTTACATTTGAATGATGTATTTTATGTCAAGGTCATCCCCTACAAATTTAGTGTCTTGGTGAGTTTTCTATCTCAATATATAAGCCTTTAAAAGTGATCTAGTAGTATGGAACATGCCTGGGGATGTCAAATTAAAACCATGGGAAATAGACATTTGGATTCAAAAATCCTTAACAAGTTTCAAGTTAAATGCATGATCTTGAAGGCCAACATCAATATCAATGACACATGGTTGATCCCATGAAGTCAATAAGTCAAGAAAGTTATATGGTGTGTGTTTAATTTTATAGTTAAATATCAATGGTGAACTCAAGATAAAAAGGCCAAAAGATCCTGAGGATAAACATGAAGGTTCCAAGTGACTCAATCATGGTGAGTTGAAAGCAGATCGGTAGTCCATGTTCAATCATATTATCAGATGGAGATCAATAGTTTATGTTTGATATGGAAGATCAAATATCGATGGAGCATGTTGAATTATTCTAAGGAGACCAATGATGTGCATAAGGTCAAAATTCAATGATCCCAGATTGCATACAAGGCCATCACGTGGTGTACATGTGTTAACTAGATAGAGACTAATAGCAAGGTCCATAGAAGGCATGCAAAGTAGCCAAGTGTCACAATATTGAGTAAAAATTAAAGATCGATGATCGACATTGAAAGTTAAGGCTAGGAGACTCCCAAGGGGATCAATGGAGTAGATTTAATCAAGTTTTAGGGGGATCGAGATGAGGACACAAGTCTAAAGTAGTGATGGTCATATTTTAATAATCAATGTGGTAAGGAGATACCACATGGGTGGACACATCAGATTGAAAGAGTTCATAGACCTAAGATTGTGAATGTATGAACATGATATCAAAATGTTATTTGGGTTCCACATAAGTAAACCTACAAATTTGTATGCTACCATTGAAACCCAGTTCTATGTAAAGTGGACCTATGTTCATGGTTTGGGAGTTTTACCCTTTGTGAAAGTGGTATATAAGGATAGAGAAGTTAAAGAGAACCTTAATAGAAGGTGTCAAGAATGTTAGATATGAAAAGGGGGTTATAAACCTTGTGTTTTAGTGTAATTAATAGGTTCATGTGGATAGAGCATGATGAAATTCATGCCCATGATGAAATGGGAGTTTGATCAAGTAAGGATTGAGTTGGATACAATTTTTATTAGGATGGATAGACCCTATTGTGGCTTTATAACACTTGAAAATTACTAAAAATATCCCAATAAAAGATCATGATCAATAAGGTCATTATGTTTGTAGAGAATGTCATCATAGCTTCATGATGGTAAATGGCACTTCATGATACCAAGCCCAAAATAGACCTATAGTGCCTATTATGCACTTGTTTATAGGCAAGTTATTGGTAGCCAATTTGTAAGGAATATTCTTGAATAATTGCATGTGGAAACCACAATGCAAATGGCCCAAGGAGATGGATTCGGTGGCATAATCAACCAAATATATAATGTGCACTCTCGACCATGACACAAAGATTCTTTTGAGTGATATAAAGTTGAGCTTGATCTAGTGAAGGAAGAAATACTCTTATGCTTTTCTCATGCCCAAGCTATGCTAATTTTTGCACTCTAACACCTATTTGATGCAATAAAAGATTGAATTCCTCCATTCACAAGTTGAATTGAAGTATGAACTATAAATTAATTGATGTGGTTAAGTGAATGTATGCTTTCCCTTGCCTCTATCTAAGTTTTCTCGCCTTCATGAAGTGTTTTTTAGCTTTCACAAGTCATTCTAAGTGCCATATATAGTTTGTTGATTGGTTTAGAAGTGGAAATAACTTGATATCTACCCTTCCATGCTAGATTGATAACTAGTTTGTGCCTTTTGGTGAAATACTTATGTGAAATCTGATCATAGAGTGAGTGAAGTGATATTTGCAGGTTTTTAAAATGTCTAATAGTGTGTGTCATGTGCAATTATAAGTGTTCAAAACATTGGTGCATCACCTTATTTTACATGTTTTCATGAATTATTGTCACTTTCTTTCCCTTTTCCAAGAAATTGATTAGTTTAGGTGATCAATCTAAGGGAACCAACCCTCTCTATAGGTTCTTATAACTTTAGAGTCATCCACGCTCTGAGAAGATCCCATTATTTTATCTGAAGAGAAGGTTTGCTTGAATTCCTTCCAATAGGGTGCTCTTCATATTGACAACAAACACCATGGGATGGACAAGTCACACCACTAATGTGGGGACCACCATAACCACAACCATGGGGTACCCAATAATGGATGGCATAGATGTAGTAAATGCCTCAAAATCATTCACAACCTTGGGCATAGTAGTAAAACCACATTGGATACAAAAATCACCACCTCAATGGCCAAATCAAAAATATAAAATGTAGATAAGGTTTCCTTCACAGTGGGCTTTGATGCCTTCACAACCTCAGCCACCACCAATTGAGCAACAGGTTAACCAACTAGAGTTACCTGCCCAACTAGTGGAAAATTCTAAGAATAGGCAAAATACTCTTAGTTATGGAGCTGATCAAGAAATTAGTGTTGTAAGTGGTTTCACTGAGTGTAATAATGTTTAGATCAAGTTAGGAAAGGTATTAGGAGATTCACCCATTACCATAACTAAAATTCACAATGATGAAAACAATCTTGAGTCACCTATAGTCCAAGAACTAAATGAAGATAAGGTAGAAGCCAAAATAACTCTAATCACACCAACCACAATTCTAGATCCCCCTGTTATTCCATTTCCTAAGATACTTAAGGAAGCAAAACCTAGGGAGGATTCTAAATTGATGTATAGATTAAAATATATGAAGATAAAAATTCCACTATTATGATTTGTTAAGGATATTCTTGAGTTTAATCAAATCGTTAAAGGATTGTGCATCAAGCACTAGGTAGAAAGAAATAATATTTTAAAATAATTTAGGTAACTATGAAAATTATTGATTTACTAGTAGGAAACATACTTTTTCCAAAATATAGAGATCCTGGTAGTCCCATGATGATAGTGATAATTGGGAACGAGTCCATACCAAATTTGCTTGTAGATCTAGGTGTTGTCATCAATATAATGACTGTCAATGCAATATAATCTTTATCCCTTATAGGGCTTTAGCCTACCACTAAAATAGTGTAAATGGTAGAGTAATTTATTATTTTACCCAAAGGAACCATACAAAATGTGTTAGTCACCATAGAATCCTAGGAATATCTTATATATTTCATGATCCTTCAACCTAAACCCAAGAGGGTACTATATTCAATCATTCTTGAAAGACCTTAATTAGCTACAGTTGCATCATGAATTGACTATAGATATAGAAACATGACCATTTCCAATGGAATTAACACCCAAAAAATATCTCTTTATCCACCTACTAGACCTCCACTATATCTTTTTAAAGAGATATGGGTGGATCATATTAAATATAATCAAAATAATTTATCTTCCTTAGACATGGTTACTATCAAATAACATGTCCAAAAATTATAGGAACATATAACAAATGATTTGGAACAAGATAGCCTAGCTCCAAATTTTGATAGCCTAGCTCCAAAGTCTGATATCCTAGATCTGATGTCTGAAAGCCTAGATCGAAGACTGATAGCTTAGCTCTGAAGACTGATAGCTTAGCTCTAAAAACTAATAGCTTTGCTCTAAATATGAATAATCATAAATGGAAAGAATTTAACTTCAATACTAAAAACCAAGACAATGCCATAAGTTCCCCAAACATGTTATCTGGTCCACAAGATAGCCAGCAAGCCATAGTTGACTGGGCTCAAAATGGATAGAATTCATTTTTAAATGATTTTCATTATCCATTAACCAATATTCTCTCCAAAAGTGAAACCTTTTATAAGGATGTGGCTACATTTCACATTATACTCCCACATACATGTTCATTTAATGTTTTTATGAGTGAATAAAAATAGTTAAATTCCATCATTTTAAGCACTAAATAAATTGTAATCCATCCCAATAAAATGTTGAATATCAACAACTGGTTAGTTTCCCAGCAAGAAAGTAAAGAGTTTGATGCATTGGTATGACACACAAAATCCCTTTCTTGGGATTACAGTGATATGAAATGAATACATCCCAGTGTCTCTACCCATCACATCTACATCAAAGATGTTAGACCAGTCAAACAACCATAAAGGAGAATTAATCCAGCCATGAAAGAAATTGTAAAACCAAAGATAAAAAACTATTGAAAGTTGTTTTCATTTACCCCATATCCGATAGTCAATGAGTTTCACCTCTTATCATTGTACCTAATAATAATGGAAAATGGAGAGTCTGTGTCGATTACAAAGAACTGAATAAAGCCACTATGAGAGATTAATTTCTTTTACCTTCTTTTGATCAAGTTTTGGATAACTTAGCTGGTAAGTAGTACTTTTATTTCTTAGATGGGCTCAGTGGATATAATCAAATTAGAATAGCCCCTGAAGATCAAGATAAAACTACATTTACCTAATTGTGGGGAACATTTACTTATACAGTCCTTCCTTTTGGATTATCCAATGCACCTGCTACCTTTCAAAAATCAGTGTTACCAATCTTTTTTGATCTTAAAAATGATTATGTGGAAATATACATGGATGATTTCATTATCCATGGAACTACATTTGATGAAGTATTGAATAATTTGGATAAAATTCTTACCAGATGTGAGGAACACAAAGTATCTTTGAGTCATGAGAAGTGTATAGTAATGGTTGATGAAGAGATAGTATTAGGACATCATATCTCTTCTCAAGGAATAAAAGTGGATCCCAAGAATATTGAGGTAATTTCTAGTCCTCCCATTCATCAAACACAAATAGATGTTAAAAGTTTTCTCAGTCATGCAAGATATTACAAAAGATTTATTGAAGACTTTAGGAAATTAGTTGCACCTATGTTTTCTTTGCTAACAATAGATAGTGAATTTGTATGGAATGATAAGTGTCAAGAAATTTTGAAATATTAAAAAACAAACTTATGATTTCTCCAGTTTTGAAAGGACCTAATTAGAAATAGATTTCTCATAACTATACTGGTGTTTCTAATAATGCACTAGGGATAGTTCTGGGATAAAAAGATGAGGAAGGAAAAATGTATGACATTTATTAAATCAACAAGAATATTACTCCCACATAGAAAAACTATACTACCACATAAAAGGAATTTCTTTCCATTGTTTATGCCATAAAAAAGTTTAGGCATTACATTACTGGTTATTAGGCATTTATCTATTCCAATCATTTAGTTATTGAGTACTTAATGAATAAACTAGTTGTAGGTGGGATAATTATTGTTTGAGAGTTGTCATGATGATGTCATGGTGGTGTCATAGAGGTTCTATGGTGAGTGAATGAAGTTCTTTGATAGTCTATGTGATAATGACAAAGTGTGCAATGTGCTTGTTCTAGTGTGCTTTATGTATGATTGGTCGATCTTCAGTATTGACATAGCTTGAGAGGATCAAGGATGAATATGGAGGATTGAGCATGTGAAAGGGGTCTTATAAGATGTGATTCATGCTTTGAGAGCTTATGTACATAAATGGGATTCATCCGGCAGTCCATAGTTTTCATCTAGACACTTTAGGTCCAGTGGCAAAAAAATTGAGTACATAATTTGATGACATCACCATTATCATGTAAGAGTGAGTCAAGGGGATCTAGTCATATGGTTGTAATAATTTTAGTCTATAGTTGTTATGTGTTAGATCTCAAGTCATGCATTGAAGCATATTTAAAGTTATGAGGTTTCAAAGTTGGCATCTCGGTCAAAATTCACTATTTTTCCATAGCCAAATTTGCAAAGTGGTCAGAAAGAGATGAGTAAGCATGTTGATGAGGTCAACATTCATATGCATGGAAGTTTTAGGTCAAAATGATCATATGGGTTTATTCAATTTTGGACCTAGTTTATATACACTAATTTTTAGATCATGTGATGTAGTGTATCAAAAGATATGAATATACAAACTTGGGCTCCCAGGTAGATTGATTATGTTTTCCCATACTTAACCAATTTTTTAGTATGGTATAAAAATTTGAATGAACATTTTGATGGTGTTATATCTCACACATGTGAAGGTGTCAAGATAATCTGATCATATGGTTTTTTTCAATTTTGAACATCGATCATTTACACTAAATTTGAGATCATGAACTAATTATGATAAAAGTTATGGATGATCAAAGTTGGCTTGTCAGGTAGATTTGGACATGGTTGGCTCTGTGATAGAATTTTATGAGAAGGAATTTTAATAGTGTTATATCTCGTACGCATGAGAATTTTAGGAGGAGTGAGTCACATGGTTAGAGTATCCTATGAAAGGGATCACCTAGACCAAATTTAAGATCTTGCATCAAAGCATAGGATAAGTTATTAAGGATCAAAAATGGCTACTCAAGCATATTGACAGGGTCTCCATAGCCATTTTTGAAAGTGTTAAAGCTCGATCAAGATCAACGATGCACATTTGCTCAAAGGAGATAAGATGCATCAAGATGAGGACAAGTGTATGATGTTTAATGACTAAGCAAAGGTATAGGTTAATGATCTAATGGTGAGCATGTATTTATACATTTTAATCGATGGTGAGTGTTGATCATTATTGACCTTGTTGATCCATGAAGATCAATGGAACGTGTTAAGTCAACATTTCAAGAGGACATGAGATGAGGTCAAAGTGACTATGGTTTAACATTTGATTCTGGTGATCTATGTGTTAAATATTGGACAAGATCAATGGTGTGAGATTGATCTTAAGCTGAGATTCCATGATATTTGAGCATTATATTCGAAGGTTAACTATGACCATTATTATTCAAATATTTGAATTTAACATAGGAAAAACCAAAGCTCTATATTTAGATCATGTCTTTTGATAGAATATGAATTTGTGATGCAATAAAAATCAAAGTGGTAGAAGACTCCATGGCACATGCATTGAACTTGATTTGAAGATTTAGAAGTGAATATAATCAAAGATATTGAGCCTAGAAGTTGATTGTGTGTTTATGCTTATTCTGCAAGTGACCTGAGAAGGCTAGTTGACCTTGTATTGATGTTGTTTTGATGTCTCATTATGAATTATCAATTGGAACATGGTTTAGACTCCATGGGGATGTTATATGTGGTTTTTGGAGTTATGTTCAATCTATCTTGAGTATGAAAAATTCTTAATAAGTTTACTATGTGTTCATTCATGGTGACTTTGTGCATAAGGTCTCTATTTGAGTTATTTGAGCATACACATATGTGAGCTAAGTTAACTATGATAATTTGAGAATGTCAAAGGGGATATAAGGAGTGGAACCATGTATTTGAAAGTGGTCTTGTGTTCTTGTTTTGCTCGAGGGAGTGCTAAAGAAGTGAAAGGGTTCACATGAGACCTATAAGGGCTACAAGTGCCCTATTAAAAGGTATAGTTCCTTAAGGGTGACCCATAGTTGTTATGGCTAACCAATGAAGATTGTATTGAGTTGTGTATACATTTAAAATATGCCTTAAGGGATAAGGTTTGCCTAATAGCTGATTAAAGTTTTGATTATCATGTTTTCTCTATAAATAGTAGAAAAAAAGATGATGGATTCTAGAATTATATGAATTGGTGAGGAGTGTGTGTTGAAGCAAAGAAGAGAAGAGGTTGAGTGTGCCCAATGGTTGGGATGATGAGTAGAGTAGATTGAGAACTATGAGTATGACCTATAGGTCATGTTTTTAATGGTAGAATAGTGCTCTTGTAGGTTGAGCATGAGCGAAAAATCCTAGAGTGATCTAAAAAGATGTTTTGGTTGTCTTGAGTATGAGCGAAGTATTGCTAGTGTTTATGAGAGCTTGGTGGCTAGTTGAAAAGACTGATCAGAGTGTGCATAGTGTGTATGACTATTTGGTCATGTTGTTGAAGTTATGATAGAGTTATTGGTGTGAACAATGCATTGAGTGTGTAGAGTTGAAGAGTAGGGATAAATGGGATATGTAATGTGTCTTAATTGATCTTTATGTGTTGGTTCAAGTATGTAATGTGATTTAATCAATAGGAAGTGTTACGGTGATAGAATTTTTTTTTAAAAGTGTTGTGTGATCCAAAAGGTGGATTTAGATACATTAAGAGATTGACAATCAAAATTCCATCATTAGGTGTTGATGACATCAATTCAAAGGTGGATTTGTTTCTTAGGTGTTGTTGTGGGTGCTCAACATCTAAGGGGGTAGCAGTGTCCTTGCAAGGTGAAACATGCTAAATATCTAGTTATTGTGGCAACTTAGTTAGATAGGTGTAGTAGCTCCTTATGATATTATAGTCTCATTAAAACTAAGAATAGTAGTTACTTGATCAGTAGCTTGTTGGTCTAAATTGGTTATTATTTTATAGGACAATAGTCTAATTACAAGTTTTAGTGGGTTTTATTCCTCAAGAGGGTTTCCCGTGTATGTCTTATTTTATGTGCTTGATCTTGGATTGTCTTTCTTGTACTTTGCTATGAATGATATGTATGCTTCACGAATTCTTATGGTTATTTTTTAAGGACTTGTAAAGATTAGAATTGAAGTTGTAACTAAAGTTGAAATATTTGGGCTTACTGATTCACCCCCCTCTCATTGATTGTACCTCTAATAATTGGTATCAGAGTGGGTCCTTTGGAGGAAGCCTAATAGATTGAAGGTGATCCTAATTAGGTATAAAGATGGCTAAGCAGATGAAGAAATAAAATCAATAGTGGAAGGTTGTGATCAAGGCACTTGAAGAATAGATATGTACTTTGAAGAAATTTGCCAAAGAGGATGAGAATGTTATCAATAATCTCAACGTCCAGCTAGTAGACTTTAGGACAGTTTTATGTTTAAAATAAGAGGATGTCATGGTTAAAAAAGAAGATTTCCATAATAGTAGAGAAGATGATAGCAAAGAAGAAAAGAAGTATCAAGAATAGATCAAGTCTATTGAAGTACAAGCATATAGATTGAAATACATGGCCAAGAAGGTCAAAAAGGATGAAGAGAATATCAATATTCTTGATGATTAGTTAAGGAATACAAATACAAATATGATATTAAAAGAAGATGAGTGTAATTAGCTGAAGGTTGAAATGAAATCATTGAAAAGTGAGAATGAGCTTGTTATAGTCAAGTTGGAAAAAATGGAAAGGAAACATGAGAAGCCTGAGTAAGTGAAGAAGAATGCAAACTTGAAGAGCAATGTCAGAAGGTCAATTAGACAACCTAATGCTATAAGGTATGCTTATTTATTTCATGGTAATTGTTATAAATGTAATAAGCATGGTCATAGAGCTAAGGACTATAGAATGAAGTTAGTCAAAGATGGACATTCATGGAGCTATGATAAAAGGATTTTTTGGCCAAAGATCTATCATAGTTTAAATCTGTCAAAAGGTACAAATGACGTTATTTGTTTCAATTATCATAAGGGTGGACATATTGCTAGATTCTATCCAAATAGTGTTAAGAAGTCTTCAAGGTATGTCAAAGGATATAAAGGTCCTAGAAGGTTTAAAAAGGAACAAACTCAGGTATGGAAACCAAAGATTGTCAACGCTAATCACAGTAGTCCAAAATTTGATAAGAAAGTTGCTCTAGAAGGCTATGTTTCAAATCAGGATAAGCTCAAGGATCAAGTAGGTAATCTAGTTATAAAAGACAAGAAGGGTCATACCATGGTATAGATAATTGAGGTAGTAAAGACTAAGAAGACTAATCCTATTGTATCCAAGAGTGTTGATGGATTGTTTGCCAAGGTAGAAAAAGAATCAAAAATAAAGGAAAGTCAAGATCTTTTGTTGACAATTTTTGTTAACAAGTCTAAAGCATAGAATGTGTCAACAATCCAGTTAGAAAAGTAAAATCAAAACTTTTCTCATGTTGAGAATAAAGATACCAAGCTCAAGGAGAAGACTAAGGTACTAGATGAGGCTAGTTCTGAAGTGTGTATAGATCCAAGTGAACATATTGCTATTATTTAATAAGTTTCATGAAATAACATCAGTTGTCAGTATCTAGTAATGATATTCCAAATTGTAAGGTGGATTCTTCAAATGAAAAGGTATGTCATGAATCTATGTTGTCTCCATGTGTTATCAATTTTATCTTAGAAGATAAGGAGAGTGATATAGAAAAGAAACTAGTTGTCATAATTAAACCAAAGAAGAAGAAGAATAAATATAGGTATCAGATGACCAAAGATAATTAGGAATATGAGGAGTTGTGGGCAACTCCTGGTTACAACCATGGTAGAGAATTGTGGTATAGAGGAGGTCTCTATCTATGCTTCTTAAGAGACTCCTTTCAAGTTGAGATTCAAGTGTTGTTTTAGTGTTTTTAGTTGGAACATTTTATAGGGTCATATTGAAGGTGCTTAAGATGATTATGCCAGTCAGAGAAGGTCTTTTGTTAAAGGGGATTAACAAGTTCATGAGCCTATTTTAGAAGTTTATGAAGGAGCTATAGTACAGCGTCAGAATGGGTGGTTCTAGGTGGCTCAATGAGATTGATGCAAATGAAAAGAAGTTTTTGGTTCTTAAAAAGTTTTGTGAGTTTATTTTTGGTGTGATCCAAGTGTTTTTGAGGTCTGAAGGTATGTATGTGCCAATTGAGTATTTTTGAGTGCTCTCAATTTTCTCTATTTTTGGCTTAAAGACAAGCAGGCCTAAAATGGGTTATAGGGTGTATGGGTTCCCAAATGTATGTAATCTCAAATATTGGTCCAAGAGTGTGTGATGGGTGTCTATAGGTGTGCAAGTGGTTTCATAGGTGGGCATTGACCAGAAGGAGGTTTGTTGGCCTTGCTTATTTTGAGTTTCTAGGTTTTTGGGATATGTTATAAAAGTGGTTTACCTTGTGAATTAAGGTCTAAGGTTTATTAATATGTTGAATGGTACAAATGGGTGTTCAAATAAATATTCACATAGAATTTAAGGTTTGTGGTTCTCATAGTATTCAAGTTTTTTGTCAATATGGAAGGTTAATTACATAGTTGGTTTGTTAAGAAAGTATTTTTTAGATGATGAGCTTGTTGATAAAAAATGGTTTGATTAAGGGGGTATATGAGAGTAATCTAGATATGAAGTTTTAGGTCCTAAATATTTTTATAATAAAAATTGTGGGATCTACAAGTTTTAGGTATGGCTATAAGGAGGCTAGACAGGCCTAGTTTGAAAAAAAGTGATTTTTGCTCAGTTTCTCTAAAAGAGCAAGATATGAGTATCTAAATTTATGTTCTTAGGTCATTTCATTTCATGTTTCCTATTTTTATAGTATAGATACAAATTTGGTGTTCATGGAAGTGTCTTGAGAAAGAAGACTAGTAAGCTTGCATGGTGGTTCTTCATGGTGTGTGGAGAGCTGAATATGCTCAGAAGGTGAAATTGCTCAAAATTATTAATGGGAGTCCCTCTCAAATGTTTCTTGATTTGTTTCATCAGATTTCAATTCTTTTGTGTGTTCTTTCTTAATTATTTGCAGTGTTTGATTGAAGAGAGTGTTGGTATGGAGCAAGAGGAGGTTGACAAGGCAAGAAAAGGTAGGCTCAAGGTAAGGGGAGTTTGTATCATATTTATAAGATGGTACTTTCCTATTTCATAGTATTTTTAGGTCCTAAATATCATTGTATGCCCACTTTGTAATTATGTTAAATGGGGATAAATTTCCTATTGGGGAGAAAGTTCCTGTTATGGGAGTGTTTTGAAGAAAGAGAAGGTGAGTCATATATTGCTATATTGATGGGTGTTGACATCAATGATAAAGGGGAAGATTTTTGGAGAGTTTTTATGATGTCATGGTGGTGTCATAGAGGTTCTCTGGTGAGTAAATTAATTGCCTTGATAGTCTATATGACAATGACAAAGTGTGTAATGTGCTTGTTCTAGTGTGCTTTATGTATGGTTGGTTGATCTTCAATATTGACATAGCTTGAGAAGATCAAGGATGAGTATGAAGTATTGAAAATGTGAAATGTGTCATCTTTTAATATGTGATCCATGCTTTGATATCTTGTGTGCATAAGTAGAATTCATATGGTAGTCCATAGTTTTCATCTAGACACTTTGAGTCCATTGAAAAAAAATCTAAGTAGACAATTTGATGACATCACCATTACCGTGTGGGAGTGAGTCAAGGGGAGATGATCATATGGTTGTGATAATTGTAGTCCCTAATTATTATGTGCCAAATCTCAAGTCATGCATTAAAGTTTGATCAAAGTTATGAGGGTGTAAAGTTGGATTCTCAGTCAAAATTCATTATTTTCCCATAGCCAAATTTGCAAAGTGGTCAAAAAGAGCTAAGTAAGCATGTTGATGAGGTCAGATTTCACATGCGTGGAAGTTTCAGTTCAAAATGATCATATGGGTTTGTTCAATTTTAGACCTAGTTTATTTGTGCTAATTTTTAGATCATGTGATGTAGTGCGTCAAAAAATATACATATACAAATTTGGGCTCCCAAGTAGATTGACTATGTTTTCCCATACTCAGCTAATTTTGTAGTGTAGCAAAAAGATCTAATTGAGCATTTTGATGGTGTTATATCTTGCACATGTGAATGTGTCAATATAATATGATTATATGGGTTTGTTTAGTTTTGATCATAGATCATTTATGCTAAATTTAAGATCATGCGTTGAAGTATGACAAAAGTTATGGATGATCAAAGTTGGCCTCTCAGGCAAATTTGGACATGGTTGGCTCTATGACAGAAGTTTATGAGAAGGCATGTTAATGGAATTATATATCACATATGTAAGATTTCTAAGAGTAGTGAGTCATATGGTTGGATTCTCCTATTAAAGGATATTATTTGGTCCAAATTTGAGATACTACTTTGAAGCATAGAAGATGCTATTAAGGATCAAAAATGACTACTCAGGAATAATGACAAGGTCCCCTGAAAGATCCCTGATGGATCTCTTCGGCTGATCTACTGTAATTTTTTTATTTTAAATTGATTTTTCTTGTTTGTGAATGTTTTCTTTTTGAAATACATGAAAGTTGCAGAAGGGTTTGATTGTTTTTGTATTTTGATGATCTTTCAGCAAGTAAATAATGAAATACAAGAACATGAACAATTCTGAAATTAAATACCCAATATAACCAAACAAATTCGCTTATAGGTAGAATTTTGGATATTAAACCAAATAGAGAACTAGATACAAATTTATGTGAGATTTCTAAGAGTAGTGAGTCATATGGTTGGATTCTCCTATTAAAGGAGATTATTTGGTCCAAATTTGGGATACTGTTGGGGATCAACCAACAATGGATTACACTTATGAAAGCAATCAATGCGGAAATGAATCAGATAGATAAGTAACTGAAATGATAAATAGCACAGAACAAGATATACAAGAAAACACCCTGAAAACTTGTATTAAAAACTCTTTACAATAGGAATACAAATGAAGAACTTTGTTCTTCCACACCTCTCTCAGATGCACACAAGATCTCTCACTAGATCTCTATTCCTCAAGAGTTCTCTCTAAAGTACAGTCCTTCAAACATTCACAATGTTCTACTTCGTACTCAATTACACTCTCTCATTCATTCATCATTCCAATAGCTTAGAAGATCTCTCCTACATATAGAAAATAGGAGACTTGAGCATGCTCTTACAACAAACAGTTAAGCCTCTTCAACAAGGGCTCTAAAAATAACATTGCTAACAATAGAGACGCGAGCATGAGTCTACAACTCAAACTCATCATGCAAACACTCGCTTCTATCCTCAGAAATAGCTCTCTGGACACGCAGGTAACCGACGTCGGTTCCTGTCTGTTCGCCTGTGACCGTCGCCGGCCGACCATACTGCCGACGTCGGCGCCTCTGAACTGCAACTGACCGACGTCGGTCGCTCCTGACCGACGCCGGCGTCTGTGTAGACCCGAACCTGTTTGTCTATGCTCCATGGTGAAGCTTTTAGCTCCACATACCTAACAATCTCCCACTTAGAGATAAACCAGCTGCACCAATACCTGTACAGCAAGATCTTCTAGCTCCTCCATCTTCAACTCAATCGTGAAGACCAACAGAAGTTGAATGAAGATTCAACTTCTCCTTAGTAACCGGCTTTGTTAGCATATCAGCAGGATTCACGTCTGTATGGATCTTCTCCAGCTTCAACTCACCATCTTCCAATACCTGCCGTATGAAGTGGTACCTTAGCTGTATGTGTTTGGTTCTAGAATGGAAAGCTGAGTTCTTAGCCAAATGGATTGCGCTTTGACTGTCACTATGCAATCTGCAACTCCCATGCTCCCTTCCAAGCTCTTCCATGAACCGTGTCATCCATATCATTTCCTTGCTAGCTTCTGTAGCTGCAATGTATTCTGCTTCTGTAGTTGACAAGGCTACAACCTTCTGCAACTTAGAAATCCAACTAACTGCCGTTCCACCTACAGTAAAAACATAACCTGTGGTGCTCCTCCTGCCATCCAAATCCCCTGCCATATCTGAATCTACATATCCATGTAGAGATGTATCTGAACCTCCATAGCATAAGTGTCTACTGCTGGTTCCTCTCAGATATCTAAGGATCCATTGTACTGCTTTCCAATGTTCCTTTCCTAGATTGGCCATATACCTGCTTACTACTCCCACTGCTTGGGCAATATCTGGTCTAGTACACACCATTGCATACATCAAACTTCCTACCGTGGAAGAATATGGAACCTTGTTCATGTACTCTACCTCATCATGTGAATTGGGACATTGTTCTTTACTTAACTTGAAATGTCCTGCCAAAGGTGTGCTTACCGGTTTCGCATCCTGCATGTTGAACCGTTTCAACACCTTGTCCACATAATCTTCTTGAGACAATATCAACCTGTGATTTTCTCTGTCTCTCTTGATGCTCATGCCAAGGATTTTCTTAGCTGCTCCCAAATCCTTCATGGCAAACGTTTGAGCTAACTTTACTTTAAGCTCTGAGATGTCCTGCATGTGAGACCCTGCAACCAGCATGTCATCTACATACAACAATAGAATAATGTATCTACTGTTATCAAATCTCTTAAAGTATACACAATGGTCTGATTGACACCTACTGAAACCATGCTCAGTCATAAACCTGTCAAATTTCAAGTACCATTGCCTTGGAGCTTGCTTGAGGCCATACAAGCTTTTCTTTAACCTGCACACTAGTTTCTCCTTACCCTTGACCTCGAAACCTTCTGGCTGTTCCATGTAAATTTCCTCATCTAAATCTCCATGAAGAAATGCTGTTTTAACATCTAGCTGCTCGAGATGCAAATCCTCAAAAGCAACCAAAGATAGTACAACCCTTATAGAAGTCATCTTAACAACTGGAGAAAAAATTTCGCCAAAGTCAATACCTGGCTTTTGTGCAAACCCTTTTACAACCAATCTGGCCTTGTATCTCATCTGACCATCTTCACCTTCCTTCAACCTGTAAGTCCACCTGTTCTTCAGTGTTCTCTTACCAGCCGGCAATTCAACCAAATCCCATGTTTGGTTCTCTCTTAAGGACTCCATCTCCTCAATCATGCCATGCTCCCACTTACTCCTGGACTCCACCTGTAAAGCTTCTTCAAAACTTTCTGGTTCTCCACCATCGGTTAGCAATAAATAATATAAAGAAGGAGAGTATCTAATTGGAGGCTTACTTACCCTTTCAGACCTCCTGATTGGTGTCTTGGACTCGTTTTCAACAATCTGTCCATCCAATTTTTCTGACAGTGACCGACCTCGGCCACCTGTAGACCTGTTACTGGCCGACGCCGGTTCCTCCTGGCCGACGCCGGTGCCTGGTCTGCCGACGTCGGTCTCTGTATGACCGACATCGGTTTCTGTATTGCCGACGCCGGTGCCAAACCTGCCGACGTCGGTCTCTGTGTTTTCCTGTAAGTGATTATTTCTTTTTCCCGCGAGCTCATTTTGGACCATAACTTCATCCAACTCATTATTGCTCTACCCAACTTGATCTAGCTTCCTTGTCTGATCACTGTACATCACCCTTTCGTTGAAAACAACATCACGGCTCCTGATTACCTTGTTAGTTCCTAGGTTCCAAAATCTGAAACCAAAATCATCTGAGCCATAGCCTATAAACGTGCACCTCATAGACTTAGCATCAAGCTTCTTTCTATTTTCCTTATCTATGTGCACAAAGGCTTCACAACCAAAAACTTTGAGATATGAAAGATCAACCTTTTTACCTGTCCATGCCTCTTCTGGAATTCCACCATCCAGAGCTGTAGAGGGTCCTCTATTGATCAGGTACACTGCGGTGTCAACTGCTTCTGCCCAAAACTCTAAGGGCAACCCTGCATGCAATCTCATACATCTAGCACGCTCCATAATAGTCCTGTTCATCCTTTCAGCAATACCATTCTGCTGAGGTGTCCTTGGAACCGTCCTTTGCCTACGGATCCCATTCATGTAACAATACAATTTGAACTTAAGACTGCAGAACTCACCACCATTATCGGATCTCAAGCACTTTAATCTTTTGCCTGTTTCATTCTCAACCATGGCTTTCCATATCTTAAAAGTATCAAAAACATCAGATTTCTTTTTAATACAGTAGATCCATACCTTTCTTGTGGCGTCATCTATGAATGTAACATAGTACTGTGATCCGCCAATAGAGGCTACATGAGCCGGTCCCCACACGTCTGTGTGAACAAGCTGCAACTTCTGCCTTTTCTTAGTAGACCCAGTCTTTAGAAAACTAACCCTTTTCTGTTTTCCAAACACACAATGCTCACAAAATTCTAGATCCATACTTTTCAAATCTGAAAGCATACCTTTAGACTTAAGGATAGACATCCCCTTCTCACTCATGTGGCCAAGCCTTGAGTGCCACAATTTAGCATCCACATCTAAAGTAGATAAAACTGAAGGAGATTTGTTAGTAATACAATTACACAAATAGAGAGTACCTTCTCTCTTACCTCTGGCCATAACAAGTGCACCCTTGGTCACTTTCCAAGAATCTGCTGTGAGAGTTACTGTACAACCCTCATCACCAAGCTTACCTGCAGAAATTAGATTTCTCTTCAAACTAGGAACATGCATCACATCCCTCAACACCCATGTGTTGCCATTCTGCATCTTTAGCTGCACTTTACCTTTGCCAATTATCTTACAAGGCTCATCATCCCCTAAGTATACTATTCCAAAATCTCCATGGACATAGTCACTGAAATATTCTCTGTTAGGGGTAGCATGGAAAGATGCACCAGAATCTAATACCCAAGATTCTATGTTATTATGCAAAGAGAAAATAAGAGCATCCTGTGCAATACCTGCAACCTTTGTCTCTTCCTTTCCTTCGTGCTGATTGTCCTCCTTAGGCTTTGACCAGCAATCTCTGCTTATGTGCCCCAACTTTCCACAGTTCCAGCATTGTGGCCTTCTGCCATTCCTGGATTTGGATCTGCCTCTTCCCTTAGACTTAGATCTTGATCTCCTCTTGCTCCTTTCTTTTTGCCTTCCTCTGCTCTCGAAATTTAAAGCGTTCCCGGATGTCCCAGAAGTCTCTTCTGTGCTTTTCCTGCGTATTTCCTCATTCAAAATAACACTAACCACATCCTCTACTTTTAAAATATTCGAAGCAGAAGCAGTATTAGAAACTGCCATTACCAAGCCATGCCAGCTTTCAGGCAAAGAACATAAAATTAAAAGAGCCTTTATTTCATCTTCAAATGAAATATTAACAGAACTTAACTGATTAACAATACCATGGAAATCATTCAGGTGATTAGAAACAGATCCACCTTCTTGCATATGCAAATTAAACAACTGCTTCATTAAATATACCTTATTTGAAGCGGAGGGTTTTTCATACAAATTTGCTAACGTGGTCATTAACTCTACCGTAGTTTTTGCCTGTGACAAATTAGATATCACAGTGGAGGCCAGACTCAATCTTATAGAACCAAGAGCCTTTCTGTCAAGAACTTCCCATTCTTCGTCCTCCATGTCCTTGGGCTTCTTTGCTATCCCACCTAACGGTAAGTAAAGATCCTTCTGATACAGATAGTCCTCTATCTGCATTCTCCAGTGCTGATAGTTCTTGCCATTAAACTTTTCCATTCTCAACTTACTTTCCTCTGCCATTGCTTCTCCCACTCAAACAGAAATCCCTGTGAGCAACCTGTAATCCGAACACACTACACAGATCTGAACCACCTGTTAGTGAACCTGAGCTCTGATACCACTTGTTGGGGATCAACCAACAATGGATTACACTTATGAAAGCAATCAATGCGGAAATGAATCAGATAGATAAGTAACTGAAATGATAAATAGCACAGAACAAGATATACAAGAAAACACCCTGAAAACTTGTATTAAAAACTCTTTACAATAGGAATACAAATGAAGAACTTTGTTCTTCCACACCTCTCTCAGATGCACACAAGATCTCTCACTAGATCTCTATTCCTCAAGAGTTCTCTCTAAAGTACAGTCCTTCAAACATTCACAATGTTCTACTTCGTACTCAATTACACTCTCTCATTCATTCATCATTCCAATAGCTTAGAAGATCTCTCCTACATATAGAAAATAGGAGACTTGAGCATGCTCTTACAACAAACAGTTAAGCCTCTTCAACAAGGGCTCTAAAAATAACATTGCTAACAATAGAGACGCGAGCATGAGTCTACAACTCAAACTCATCATGCAAACACTCGCTTCTGTCCTCGAAAATAGCTCTCTGGACACGCAGGTAACCGACGTCGGTTCCTGTCTGTTCGCCTGTGACCGTCGCCGGCCGACCATACTGCCGACGTCGGCGCCTCTGAACTGCAACTGACCGACGTCGGTCGCTCCTGACCGACGCCGGCGTCTGTGTAGACCCGAACCTGTTTGTCTATGCTCCATGGTGAAGCTTTTAGCTCCACATACCTAACAGATACTACTTTGAAGCATAGAAGATGTTATTAAGGATCAAAAATGACTACTCAGGAATAATGACAAGGTCCCCTGAAAGATCCCTGATGGATCTCTTCGGCTGATCTACTGTAATTTTGTTATTTTAAATTGATTTTTCTTGTTTGTGAATGTTTTCTTTCTGAAATACATGAAAGTTGCAAAAGGGTTTGATTGTTTTTTGTATTTTGATGATCTTTCAACAAGTAAATAATGAAATACAAGAACATGAACAATTCCGAAATTAAATACCCAATATAACCAAACAAATTCGCTTATAGGCAGAATTTTGGATATTAAACCAAATAGAGAACCAGATACAAATTTTCAATAGTTTCAGGGAGATTACAATCACAAATAGACCCAACCTAAAAAGCTGAAGGAGAATTGTACACCTGAAGAAAGCCGCGGCAAGATTCCATCCCTTAATATGCAGCACGTGGGAAGGAAGCTAGCTACCAAGTACAGTCGTACAGATGCAAGGACTACTAGGTACAACCATACAACAACAAGATCCTCTAAATCTGAATAAACCCTCAAATTCCCATTGAACTCTGTCACAATCCCTACATCTACCAGAAGGAATACTAAGCAATCTTTAGATGCCACTGAGCAAATCAATAACCACTGAATTGGGGGCTATGTCCCAAATAGGCAAAGCACTGGGGTTTAGCATCCCAAATGCTGAAAGCTCTTCTAGAGCCAAAGCACAAATTCCAAATAAAATTTCAAGAATGAATTAGAATTTTGGTTTAACCTCCTTATAACCCCTTCACAATTATCTTGAACCCTAAAAGCAATCCCATGTGGCGTTGAGTTATAAAATGTTATATTTCCCTTTTTTAAGTGGTCAAGTACATAAAAATTGACCCTTTTTTCAAATAAAGAGAGATCCATCCACTGAAAGGATTTGAGTCAAGAGATAAATATTTAGAAAAGTCCAAGACCTTTCCAACGAGTTATTACACCATGAGATATACATCGAAATGAAGCCAAAAACCCCTTATTACTCCAAAATGGCTATAAACTTAACCTTATTTAATTAAAATATGCTAACTTTAGAAATATTAAAAATATAACCCAAATAGCGACAAAATTCACCAATGACATCACAAACCAGAAAGTCACCCTGCCACCTATCTGTGATTGAAGTTAGAAATCAAGGATTCACTGGCAGTCTCATCCCTAAAATCTAGGGATGTTCCTAGAAACTAGGAAACAAACCGAAATCCTCTGAAATTGAACTCAAGGAATAATCTCATGGAGACCCACCCCTGGGTATGATCATATCCTCCTAAAAAGTAGGGGTAACCCTCATAAATTTAGGAATTGCCTCCTAAAAATAGGAATGTCTCCAAACTGATCAGTGACGGCCAGAACACCAAGTGCCCAACACTGTATAGCCATATTGGGTCTCTATCCAACAATGTCAACCTATAAGACCCCATAATAATCTGACTCACATGTTTCTACTAGACTGAGGTAAAGAGGGGACATGACATCCCCATAGTCATTTTTTTAAGTGTTAAAGCTTGAGCAAGATTAATGGTATGCATTTTCTCCAAATATTTAGGAGGTATTGAGATGACGATAGGTTCATGATGTTTAATGATTGATCAAAAGTATAAGATAATGATCCAATGATGAGTAGGCATTTGTATAGTTTGATCAATGGTGAGCATTGATCATTATTGACCTTGTTGATCTGTAGAGATCAATAGAGCATGTTAAGTCAACATTTTGAGAGGATACGATATGAGGTCAACATGACTATGGTTTAACATTTGAGTTTGGTGACCTATGCATTAAAGCTTGAATAATATTGATGGTGAGAGATTGATCCTGAGCTGAGAGTCTATCAGATTCAATCATTGTGTTTTAAGGTTAACTATAACCATTGTTATTCAAATATTTGAATTTCACATAATAAAAACTAGAGCTTTGTATTTGGATCATATCTTTTTATAGAAGATAAATTTTCTCATGTAGTAAAAATCAAAGTGGTAGAGGACTCAATGATGTATCCATTAAACCTGATTTGAAGATATAAAAGTGAATATAATCAAATATATTGAGCCTAAATGTTGACTATGTGTTTGTGCTTGTTATGAAAGTGACCTTAGAAGGTTATTTGAGTTTGTACTGATGTTGTTTTGATATCTCATGATCAATTATCTATTTAAACATGTTGTAGACTCCATGAGGATTCTCTATGTGCTTTTTTGAGTTGTTTTCAATCTATCTTGAGTATGAAAAATTCTTAAGAAGTTGACTATGTGTTTGTTTATGGTGACTGTGTGCATAAGGTCTCTATTTGAGTTGTTTGAGCATACACAGAGGTGAGCTAAGTTGATTGTGATCATTTGAGGATGTTAAAAGGGACATAAGGAGTGGACCCATGTATTTTATAGTGGTCTTATGTTTATTTATTGCTCAAGGGAGTGCTAAAGGAGTGAATGGGTTCACATGAGACCTATAAGTGCTACAAGTGTCTTATTAAAAGGTGTAGTTCCTTAAGGGCAACCCATAGTTTCTATGGTCAACCAATGAAGATTGTATTGAGTTGTGTCTTCATTTGAAAGATGCCTTAAGGGATAAGGCATGTCTAATGGTTGACTAAGGTTTTAATTATCATGTTTTCTCTATAAATAGTAGAACCAAAGATGATGGGTTCTAGACTTGTATGACTTGGTGAGGAGTGTACATTAAAGTGAAGAAGAGAAGAGATCGAGTGTGCCCAAGGGTTGGGTTGATGAGTAGAGTAGATTGAGGACTATGAGTATGACCTATAGGTCATGTTTTTTATGGCAAAATAGTGATTTTACACATTGAGCATGAGCAAAGAGGCCTAGAGTGATCCAAAAGGATGTTTTGGATGTCTTGAGTATGAGTGAAGGATTTTTGGTGTCTATGAGAGCTTGATGGATAATTTATAAGATTGATCAGAGTGTGGATAGTGCGTATGACCATCTAGTCATGTTGTTGAAGTTATGACAGAGTTGTTGGTGTGAAGAATGCATTGAGTGTGAAGAGTTGAAGAGTGGGGATAATTGGGATATGTAATGTGTCCTAACTGATCTTTGTGTGTTGATTCAAGTATGTAATGTGATTTAATCAATAAGGAGTGTTGTGGTGATAAATTTGTTGTTGATAAGTGTTATGTGATCTAAAATGTGGCTTTAGATACATTGAGAGTTTGATAATCAAATTTTCACCATCGGGTGTTGATGACATCAATTCAAATGTGGAGTTGTTTCTTAGGTGTGGTTGTGGGTGATCAACATCTAAGGGGGTAATAGCCTCCTTGCAAGGTGAAACTTTTAAAAGATCTAGTTATTGTGGTAGCTCATCTAGATAGGTATAGTAACTCCTTGTGGGATTGTAGTCTCACTAAAACTAGGAATGGTAGTTCCTTGATTAGTATCTTACTGGTCTAAATTGGTTATTTTTTTATAAAATAGTAGTCCAATTGTAGGTTCCAGTGGTTTTTATTCTCTAAGTGGGTTTATGACAGATGTCTTATGTTATGTGCTTGATCTTAGATTGTCTTTTTTATAATTGGTTATGAATGATGTGTATGCTTCATGAATGTTTATGGTAATTGATTAAGGACTTTTAAATATCAAAATTAATGTTGGAACTAAAGTTGAAATATTTGGGCTCACTGATTCACCCCCCCCCTCTTAATGATTATACCTCTAATAATTATTAGATATCTACTATTGTTTCAATAATTTGACATTACTATCATAGACAAACTTGGGAAGTATAATGTTGTTACTGACCCTTTATCTAGATTGATTACTATAGGTGAAGATGAACCTGTAGAGGATTATTTACTACATAAATAGTTATTTTATATATCTACATACTCCCCATGGTTTGTAGACATGGAAAATTACTTGGTAATACGGAAGTTTCCTCATTCCTATACTTCTAAATAATGAAAACATTTTATTAGAGCTAGTTCTAATTTCAATTGGTTTAAAGGCATGTTTTTTAAAACTAGACTTGATCATGTACTTTGTAGGTGTGTCAAAAAAGTTGAATTATTTGACATCATAAGAGCATGCCATAGTGAACCAGGAAGAGGAAATTATTTAGTAAAAAAATCTATTCATAAGATCCTTAGTGTAGGTTATTATTGGTCATCTCTTTATAGGACTTTAAAAAGGTTTGTATGGTAATGTGATCCTTGCCAAAAGATGGGTAAGCCTACTCTGTCCTCAAAAATGCCTCTCCATCCTCAAATAAGTTTAGAATTATTTGAGAAATGGGGTTTGGATTCTGTAGGACCAATCAACCCACCATCTCAAGGAAAAGAGTATTTATTAGTATGTAATGATTATGTTACTAAGTGGGATGAAGTGCAAGCACTCACCTTTGTTAGGTAAGAAATGATTATTGATTTCCTATATCATAGGATCATGTTGAGATTTAGAGCTCTTAGATCTATTATTTCTTATCAAGGGACCAAATTCATGTCTAACATGATCAAGGATTCACATAGCTATACCAAATTAATCACCAAAAATCCTTTCAATATCACCCCCAAGTTAATGGGCAAGTGGAGGTCACTAACTGAGAGCTTTAAAATATTCTGACCAAAATAGTGAACAATATCAAAAAAGATTGATCAAATAGAGTACCCAAAGCAATTTGGAGATATAATATAACATGGAAGACTAACACAGGATTCTCTCCATATGAACTTTTTTTTGGAAATAAACCTTTGTTGCCAATAGAGTTTGAACTACAAACACTAAAGATAACATCTGATATGGGAATTGATCTTGATGAAACACTAAAGGAAATAATCATGCAACTAAATGGACTAGATGAAATAAGGATGGATGCACTCACTCAAACCAACATGATCTAGAAGTAGATAAAATAGTGGAATGATAGTCATATTAGAGAAAAAAAATTCAAGAAGGTCATTGGGCACTTTTATTTGATTCAAAATTCTAGCATTTTAAAGGTAAACTGAGGACAAGATGGTTAGGGCCATACCTGATCAAAACTATTCATAGCAATGGATCTATCCAACTTCAACCAATTGATGGTGACCAAAGAACACTTTTATTCAATGGTCATAGACTTAAAGTGTATATAATACCTCTTAGTAGGTAATAATTCATTGAATATAATCAAGACCAATTTGATCTTATAAAAAAATCTAGTTTTTCCACTAAGGCCAAATGATCTTTGTAGCAAACATTCAATAAAAGAGGAGTGTTGAAAACCAGTAAATGGTAGTTCTCTTCCCTTTAAAAATTCAAAAATAATAAAAAAAATATTATATGAAAAGTGAAAAAAATTATAAAAATAAAAATAAAATTACTGAAAAGTGAAAACCAAAAATGGCACTTTTTAGAAGAAACTTCTGCAATAAACATGAATTGTTATCTCGTTAGCTAACTTATCTTATCAAAAAAAATTATCCTTATAGGATACATGGAAACTTTAGGAGATAAGCATGGATCTGTATAGAAGATATATAATTGTACTTCCTTTATAACAAGTTAGACATTTTCTATTTTTCATTTATGACCATTACATGGCATTATGGATAAGTTCTTTTGATGCCATGTGGATGTGATTAAAGCTGGTACCATCTATACATTTCAATATTTGATGTGAATTTATTCTAAATATATTTTCAAAAAGATATGACTTGATACATAAATCATTGTGAATATTATTTCAAATGCCACCAAGTATGATCCCTAATGCCATGTCATTGATATTGACCCTGAAAAGAGCTTTCTCATTAATAGTCCATATGGTCCAAAGTGTTTGGCCATCATTTCTACCATAATTTCATGATACCCCTTTATTTTATATTAATTTATACATCACATCCCCATTTCCTTGCCCTCCTTTGTATTCCATGCAATTTTGAGCTCAGTGTTTCATTGTGCTAGCAAGTTTTCAAGAAACTATGAACAGCTCTAAAGATGGGGGAAAGAAGAAAAGTGAACTAGAGTTAGCAGAAGCATTTCTAAAAGATGAATCAGCTTGGGTTATTTTGAGATGGTTGGATGGCTCAATTTTTTGAAAACATTTTAGGGTTTTCAGAAAAGCATTATCTAGGAATTTTTAGAAAATTTTGATGAAGATCATTATATGGTCTGAGGTGAGCATATTCTGGTTGATTCCTCTATTATAAGTGACCTTTCAGGGATTCCTCAAAAATGTGTGGTTGTTATTGATAAATTGATCTTTGTTGATCTAATTCAAATTTCATTGATGATAATGAACCCCATCTTTAGCTAGTCAAAACCCCAAAAGGCATGGCCAGGGGAATCATTTGAGATAGTTTGTATATTGGGTCATGAAATACCTCACTAGTTATGTGAAATTCATTATGGTTAATGGTGACACCATACATCTTCTTATTCATTTGAGTAAAGGAACTACTAGACCTGAATTCTAGGTAAACCTACCATATTTTCTTCATTGTGTTATAATTAATGTAACTTAAAAATTAAAAAGGGGAATTGGGTCAATCAAACATCATGGTTTGATTCACCTCATCTATCGATATTATTTTTTGAAGTAACCTAAGGTTGAGAAGTATTGGTCCTTATTTTTACAAAAATCATCCCAAATTTTTGGTATGAAATCACCATGTCCTGTTTCTCCTCCTCCAACAATAGTAAGAATAGAGAAAAGTCCATCTTCAGCACCCGTAACTCTGAAGATGTTTCACTGAAGGTCAAAAATAAAAATGAGGGTTTCATCAAAAAATCCTACTCCATCAATAAAAACTTGACAAAGTCATTGGATAATTCTCTAAGAGGAATAATAAAGCAATGTACAGGAAGCTAAAATTTTGAGAAGTTTAAGCTCTCCTATAGAATTTATGGATGTTAAACAAATAGTTGAAGACTAAACACCTACATAAGAAATTATAGCTGAAGAAGAAGAAAGACCCTTACCTTCCACAATTGATAAGGGTAAAGCTCTATTTATATAATAAGCCTCATCTTTTCCTCATCTTGTTCATGAATACACATAGTTGTATCATGTTATGACCTTGTCATAGCATGAAGAAACCATTTGAAAACAATAAGCAGAGTTGGGTTTTCTTCAATTGACATTGCAAGGTAAGAACCAAACCATTTCTAGTTTGGAAAGAATAAATGAAGGTTCCATTACTCAAGTTTGGGAATAAAAATTAATCATTATATTATTTAATGTTGAACAAACTAGAATATATAATCAATTCTTTTCACAGTCTCATGACCTTAACACCTTATAGAATTCCCATGTAAATAAGGATGTCCAAATTAATAGTTTACAAAATTCTATTACTGGTAAGGATGCTTAGATTAATAATTTAAAACATTCTATTGATGGTAAAAATGTATTGCTTGGTCAACAAACTACTTATATACATGAGCTAACAACTCAGAATGTTGAGTTGCAAGCTTCGATACAAGCTATGCATAGGGAAACCAGGGAAATAGTTGTACAAATTGAAGGGCCTATAAGGGATATTCCTTCCTTCCCTCTACCACTTCATGAGATGATTTAAATTTGTAATAAAGGTGAGTAAAAGATTCAAAAATTGGAAGAATAAAATGCTTAAATTAAAGTAGAATCTCAGCAACAGCTGTAAAAGGCTCAAACTTCTATTCAGACTATTTGTGAATTTGCTAAAAAATTATTATCTTGCAAAAAACCTTCTTCCTTCTATATTATATTTCTTTATGAATAATTTTATAAGTGGAAAATTTATTTTATTTCTCTTAGTTTTTCCCATGTTATTAAGGATGAGCATATGTTCATGGATGTCTTTCTTAAAAGTACCACATAAAGATAGGATCAAATTTTTGAATCATATATTTGTAACATGTTTTTGGGTTACTAGTCTAGATTTTTTTATTATCTTGTTTATGGGGAAAACATAATTACAATCTTTCCTTTCCACCATGAGAAATCAAATGGCTTAGGATCAAGCACATAATAAATTCCTAGAACTATAGAACACTACAAGTTTATGCATGAGACCTTAGTTTCTAGAGGCCCATAAACTTCTTGCTATCTTTTAGCCTATGTATCATATGTACATGAAAAATAAGTATCATGAGTTGCTAATATCAAATGTATTAGCTTTCAGATATGTTGTGAGACAACATTCCTCTAGATACATCAATTTAATTATGTCTATATGGGAGAATTTTCATGTTGCTTTGAAATGTATAGAAGTTACGAGTCCCATCACCATCAGTTGGGGTCTTCGAAGAGCTCAAGCAGTTGTTCAGATTATCACTTAGCTTCTAGACAAAGAAGGATCAGATTTGTATATTGGTATGATATTTAGGATACCCATTCTTCTTTGTCCCATGTCTCCCTAGAAAAACTGGCACAATCAGGTAGAAATAAAATTTCAGACATGGTACATGCAGTGGTAAGAGGATTCTAATCATCATGATTGGGGGCACCACTTGAAAATATATGAACTCTATCATTGGTTAGAATTTGGACACATGGATTGAAGAATATTTCTCCCATTGGTTTGTAAAAGGACTTGAAAAAGGTAAAGGGTGGTGTAAAAATGATGATCATTCCATATAGTTAATTATATCTCATGTAAATTGTCCATAAGTGTTGCCTTTTGGTTATATATTAAATTATATTTAATAGTTAAGGTCTCATCTAAGTAGGAAATGAGTACAATTTTTTTTTTCATATGTGATACATTGTTTATTGTCTATCTTATAATTTTTGTCTAACTTAGATGAAATGAGCACAGTTTTGTATACATATATACATCCCTATGGCATGACCATTTTGAGAAGTCATCAACAATTTTGGCAACCCTTTTTGGCAATAGTTTTGTGAAGACTTCATGTATAAAAAATTGAGTTATGAATATTTCTAGTCAATCTATGAATATCTACAACTTTGAAGATGCTTAGAAGACCTATCCAGTTGTGTTCCAAAGATGCCTAACTGTACTTCAAAGATGTCTAGGTATACATTATAGACCAATATAGCAACTCCAAAGATATCTAATGTATATATATAGACTTTTCTTCTTTATATATCTTCTTTTTTAAATTACTATTCATAGTAATGGTCTAAAATGATCTGGATATAAATATATTTATATTTTGTAAAATTGGACATTATCTCTTTATATATATGTTAGTTATACTCGATCTATTATTAGTTTAATCAGTTACAATGCCTCTCTATATGCATGGGATCTAATTAATAGATATTTTATTTTGAATAAGTGGATTTGGCTATGTAGATCGCCATATTTTGTATTATGAGAATAGTCATTGAGATGTGCTTTAAATACATGTTTCCTTCTCATTCTAGATAATGAATAACCAACTAGATAATCAATAATAGATAACATAGAGAAGTAGCATTCAAGTGTAATTTTGTGCATCTGTATATGTTCCTTTTGATAATGAAATAAATTTCAGCATTCCATTTCATTGTTGAGTAAAAGTTGATCTTGTTCTGAGGAAGGAGCAAGAGCCCACTTCTCTCCAAAGATCAAGACAATTATTATTTTTAGTTTATATTTTAAAATTATATTTCTTTTGATTTAGGTATATTTCATTTTACTGGAAGTGTGATTTCCATTTTAATGGACATGTGATTTCCCATTCAATGCAAAGTGTGATTTCCCTTTTAATGCAAGTGTGTTTCCATTAAATGTGAGGGTTGTTTCAATTCAATGCAAGTGATTTTTATTTATGCAAAGTGTGTCTTTAAATTTCATAAAAATTAAAGTTTGTTAACTCATATCCATATTCATAATCTATCAGTAAGCAGTCTAAGTTACAATAGACAATCAACATTCTCACATTCTAAAATATCACACTGTCCTACCCAGTCAGGGAAGTTGAGTGTGGACACCATAGCATCTTATGATAGATGTTTAAGTTTTGAATTTTAATGGTGTGAATTGAAGAATAATTTTAATAAATAATTTCATAGAAGATCTTCAGTTATAAAAATGATCTAGATTTACTTTTATGTAACATAAAATTAAAATTTTATTTCTTGTCCTTAGGATTTAGACATCAACAACAGAGTAAACCCCCCAAATAATGAATTATGAACTCAAATATCTAACATCTAATTGCATATAAATTTGGACACTGGCCTTGGTACAAAATTACACCAATCCATTTATTGATTAAATGATAGGTATAATGACATTCTATCAACCCACAATATAAGAGATAAATGACAAAAAACACATCATAACATGGAAAAATTGTGATGACATTATTGACATATGCCAATAGATAGAATCAAGAACAAACACATTACATGAGGCATCATGATATGGTAAAACCATGATGACACTATTTTCACATTCAAATAAACTTATTCAAGGCATAATAAGAAAATAAAACAACCAATCAAGTAAGCAAGCAAACACACACAAACTTGAAAACAAAAAGCAAAATAAATCATCTTATCATTAATCAAGTTAAAATTCATGTGTGAAAGCTTGATTATATAATATATGGATGGTTCCCTAGGTAATTATACATGTAATGGGATGTATTTTGGAATGACACATCCCAAAATATTTGTGTTGATGATTGAAATCTAGCTGATTAAAAAGACGATTTTGGTATGAGTTTGGGAATGTAAATTTTGATGGTTTTTGGGGAAACTTTAGAGGAATTTTAGATA
Organism: Torreya grandis; assembly: GCA_037957365.1. Classification (NCBI taxonomy): domain Eukaryota; kingdom Viridiplantae; phylum Streptophyta; class Pinopsida; order Cupressales; family Taxaceae; genus Torreya; species Torreya grandis. The sequence goes on from JARHVA010000950.1 coordinate 3,664,720, forward strand.
GAAAAGTACATAATGATTAGATAATCAGGATTGAAATACCTCAAAGGGGATATTTGGGTGATAATTATGTCACTAGGTGTGCCATATGCATGGATGAATGATGAGATGATCATGAAACAAAAATTAGCTTCAATTAGTATAAATCAAAATAGAATTGAAATATCTAACTAATATAAGCATGTGTCATGAAACATCATGAAATAAGTATTATTTTTAGTTAGTATAAGTCAAAAAATAATTTAAATATCTCATTAATAAAATCATGTGTCCTTATAAAAATATATCAAAATAAAGGAACCAAACAAATTGTATACCTTGATCTTACCCAAGACACACTATGTTCCTTGCTTTGATTGGATTGTGCTCAAATGGATGTAGTTAAAACTTCTTAGTGGATGTGTGTGATAAAATATATAACATATACCCTTGATAAATGGATTATTTGATGAGGTATATGAGTATGTGACTTGAATATTTATTACTCAAAAGGGTTGGATGCCAATCATCATTTTTTTTTCATTATTTGATTGATATGGAAGAAGGCTAATGGTAAGTAGTTTTGTCAGTCCCAATTAACAAGTGTGAGATTTTATTTCAAGATGGTGAAAGGATTTATGGAATTGATAAAATTATGGGTGGTATCATGTTCCTAGTAGGGACTATGAATGAACTCTATTTCAATGTTGGATAAGGAGTTTTTAGAAACTGTGGAAGTGTTGTGAACATATTTATGTTGATTGGCCGATAAATTGTAGCCGATGCCATGGGATCCTTCATGTTCACATACATTATGGGTTAGATAATTCTTTCTTAATGGATACCAAGGCCTATCCTATTTTATTTCATGATTTTAGTGATTCTTCTTACTATAGGATATGTTATGCTTTAGAAACAAGCTACAAGGTTATCCCCATTTAACGAAGAAAGATTATTGCTATTGATCTCCTCATCTATGAGGATGATATATTTGATAAATGAAGTATTTTTTAACCTATAGGATGTTGATTATAATGTTGGTTTTGATTTTTATGTTGATTATGATGTTGATGTTGATTCATTGTTTAAGATGGTCTTGGACTCATGGAAGGAACTTTGGTGTTTATTATCTGAAAGTACCACTATCATTGACACGTAAAATATTTGGTGATGGAAGGTTAGATATGTGATGGGATATGGATTAATATTCCAAGTATATTCTTGTCAAATAAAGTTTCATCAAATATTGGTGGTTCATCGAAGAGGGTGACTAATAAAAGATAGGTTAGTCAAAGATAGGTTGACCAAGAATGGTTGATTGGAAAAATGATGGTTCATTAAGGATTGGATCATCAAATATGGTTTATTCATCAAATATGGGTGGGACAATAATGGTTTGGTATTGGTCAAATATGGGTGATTCAAAAAAAATGGATTCATTAAATATGGATTGGTTAAGGATGAAGTAATTGTATTGACCTTTACTTGGAAGCAGAGGAGTTTGATTATGATTTGGAATGGTATCTTAGCATATCCATAGTAGGTGATTCTCAAATTTGGATGTACTTAGTTATTACATAGATGAATATCCTTGAAGGGATGATGGTAGGATATGGCTGGTTTGATGTGGCTTAGAAGTTGGATGGTTATGATGGATAGATTGCCAATTTTTGGATTTTGAATTGGTGAGTGAAGGATCAAGAATGTATGCTAGGTGGGATACCTATTGGCTAAGTTGTTAGAGTTAAATCATGTTTTGACAATGGGATGGTGATGTTATAACTAGATTGGGATTTTGGAGGATATTAGGATTTATATGGTTATTAGTAAAGGGTGGATTTGGATATCAAATCAGGGATGTCATTGGGTCTATATTGGACTTGGATTTAGATTTGGACTAATTATTATTTGGTTAGGTTTGATGTGTGATGTTTGATTTTATGTTTTGACGTGGTTAGTTGGATTTGATTTAGATGGGAGAAAGGATGGATGTTATGATTTAGTTAGTCCTAATCAAAAAATTATGGGTGATTGAATAAAAAGATGGGCATTTGATTTGATTTTAGACGTTTGACTTAGGTATTTGACTTTGGACATGATTTTAGATGTTATTGTATGTTGACTTGATTTGAATTAGATTTGATTTTGATTGACTTGGAAAGTTGACTTGATGTTTGACTTTGATTTGATTTGACTTTTGAATGTTTGGACTTGATTTGTAAATTTTTACTTCAATTGACTTTAAATTTGGTAATTTTGACTTGGTCTGACTTGAGATTTGAATTTAGAAGGTTGAATTGGTTTAAATTTCAAAAGTTGACTTGATTTGATTTTAATAGCTAACATTTGAATTTTGATTATCGATGTTTAAATTTTGATAGATTTGACTTTGTTTGAAGTGTTCAAGGTTTAAAATCAATATATGTCTCAACAATAATTAGATAAAAGTATCAAAATAACAAGCCATATGTTTAGTATAAAAGGTGTGCAGTGTAAATACTATCTCACACATATATTCCCATGAAGTGGTGAAAATATTGGTCTCCCAACCCTCACTCTATAGATGTATACTATGATTATCTTTTTGAGTTTGGTTTATCTCACACTAATAATTATTTACGGCCAATAGGTCTTAGAATAAGATTAAACAAGGATTTATAGGTGCATCTCATATATACCTTGCAGTACGATGGGGCCCAAATCCATGGAAGAGGTCAATTAATGGGCTATGCAAGAGGATCTAGTACCTTTATTCCCACTCCATCTATAGGATTTCAATGAAGTGTCACCAAAAAATTGTTCCTCAAGGGTTGATGTCTAGGGCATATTTATAGAAGCATGAAACTCCTCACTTCATGATGCACTTAAAACATGAAACCTCTTAAAAAATAATGATATCTCCTCCCTTAATTTATATACCCCACCAAAACATAGGTTAATCCTAATGTTGGGGGATGAATTCCTAGGCATCAAACCCTAATGACTTGCATTTAGGGATCAATGTCTAAGTTGTATAGACAAAATAAAAAAGACTCGTGTTATTTTTTATTTCCATGATCTCTCAAAGTTATGAGGGAAGAGCATATGTATCATCTATATGGGATAAAAATAATCAATATAAGTTATTTCTTATTCCCAATAATGTCCTTACAGTGTAAGGGAAGAGAATACACAGTTTTTAGATTGCACAAATGAACTCACACAATGAAATAAAAGAAAAAAAGCAAACAAGTTATATTTATACCCAAATAAAAATGTGTGATATTTTGTTTGGTTGATTTAAGACTTTGTCAAGATAAATCCATACAATAGATAGATTAGTAGCTTGTTTTATTTATCTTTGGCAAGCATAAAATCCTACACAAACTTGTTAGATCATAAACTACCAACATTTTCACTTCATCAAAACCCAAGATGATTCTACCACTCTATAAAACATAGTCAGAAACCAAAAATGATTTCATCCAAATCATAATGATTCTGCTAAAACTAAGATAATTTCACCACTCTACACATAGACTATTAGAAAAACTAGAGATATTCTCACCAAAATCAAAATGATTCTAGCAAACTTTGAGAAATTTAGACACTTTAAAAACATAGACTGTCATAAAAATAGAATAGTGTTTTAACCTTTTAGGACTTAGTGAATGTAAATCCTATGTTGTTAAAGAGTTGAGTATAGAAATATGTAATAAATACAACCACTAATTTATTGTGGAATTTACTTAATTTGACCTTTTTAAAAATAGAAATAAATAATGTAAATTATTTATGAGCTTGTATGTGTGTATTTACATCTAATTTCCATTTAGTGGGTAAAGGGATAAAAGTGATGTATATATATTGACCTAGTACTTATCCAGATGTGATTTGAACCTAGGCCAACCCTAAGGTGCCTTGATAACTATAAATATATTAGCTAGATTTAAAATAGGTAAGGGACACTAGCATGATATCTTGGTCACTAGTGCAGTGTGGTAGTGTCCAAAGGGGCACACTAGTGGTCAGGTGGCAAAACCTAGGGCACTAGGGGCCTGGATGCCTAGGGGAAGGTCTAGGATTACTTTAGGAATGTTTATGGATGGGTTAGACCTACACAAAATCTAGAAAATGATTGTAAGAGGCCCTAAGATAGGTTTAGGACTAAGCTAGGAGTAGGGTGGTCTCAAGTGACATTCATTGCACTCAAGTGACATTTTATATGACTATATAAAGGTTAAAGTTTATCATAACATGATAAGTCCATTTTTGGGCTATCTCAATGAACACTCTTACTCATGATGGCATGGATACTAGAATTCTAATTATCTATCCATTGGGATATGAATTACTTGTTACTTTGGATGTGTAGAATAACAATCTGAATGGTTGGGTAGTGTTGAATCTGCCATCATGGGATCACTCTTATTAGATTGCATCCCTCATAGTGTTAGTCCATTATTTTTAATTCCTTATTACTATATATTTTTCCTTCATTCTTTTACCTTTCTCTAATTTGATAAAATAGTTGTAAACATTAATTATTAATGTTTTTCGAATGTGGCGAGACACATATTCCATTATGATATTATGGATTATTGTTTATATTCGATATTTTCACTTTAACTTGTAAATTTTTTAGCAATGAATTGAAAAACTTTACTCACATTCAAGTCCATTTAATTTTTATTTCGATAGGAGTTATAAATTGGGGTAAGCTTTGATATGATTATGCAATAAATGGTAAAAATTAGTTATATGGATTTCAATAAATATTGAATTTAACTAATTGGAGCAAACAATATCCAACGTCTCATTATTTAGTTTATGTTAATTTTATTTTGGATTCCAGTTTAGTGGGCTTATGTCTTATTTTGCTCTCAAAATTATTTCATTTTATTAGTCCTTCCAAATTATTTTATTTATTTTTAGCTTAAGGGTGATTACCACATTCACAAACATTTAAAATAAGGAATAAGGAATATCATTAAATATTCAATGGAAAATAACACATAGTATATTATAGCCATAAATAATATATGTAACACTATGAGACTAATCAAGCTCAAATAATGAAAGAAGAGATTCATGCACACATGGTTTATTAATATAAATTTTGAGAGTGGACCATTATATGGAAGTAACTATCCTTTTATTCTATAAGCCTAACGTCACCTATCACAAGATATTTAATGTTACCCTGAATATTCCCAAGATAAATTTTAAGACATGTCAAATACATACCTATATATCCAAAAAAAATCCTTTTGGGTTTGAATATAAACTTCAATCATTTTATGGATATGTAACCTTCTAGATAGGTGTGCAAAGTGAGTCGTATAGCATTATGCAATCACTTCAAAAGGGTGATCTAATTCTCCATCAAATTTTATAATAGGAAATGGAGAACAAGAAAAGGGTGATCAAGGTCAAGCACCCTTCAAGGTGTTGGAAATATTGTCATTGATGTCAAAGGTTTAGCATTATTGGTGATAAAGGCCCCATTGCATTTAATATTTTTTATCTTGGCTAATATGAGTTAATATTTATTTAATATTAATGAATATATTTTTGGTTGCATATGAGACAAAAGAAGAGCCCATGGAGAAGTCAAAGAGTCACGAGATAAAGACAAAAGAAGGATGGGACGCATTTTCCCATGAAGAGTCATCTTGGGGAATACCAAGAGTCACCAAGTGAAGACAAAAGAGTAAAGGCACAATTTCTCATGAAGGGACACTTTGAGGAATACGAAGAGTCACCAAAGATAAGGACAAAAGTGGGAAGGACATTTTTGGTCATGAAGGGTCACCACATGACTTTTCAAATGCTTGGATATGAAGGGTCATCCAAGATTGGTGCCATTTTCCATGAGGATTGAAGGGTCACAAAGGGGGAAGGCCAAAGGTCATTTGGAAAGCTATAAATAAAGGCTTGAGAAGCCATTTGTAATATGAGAGATAGAGGTTGATTTGATATTGTAATATCTAGCTTAGAAGAGCAATTGTGAGAGATGAATATGATTTGTATTTGTTATATCTAGCTTAGAAGAGCAAAGGTGAGAGAGGAAGGAGATGTTGTATTGATCTATCATTTGTTGAGATAGAAACATTGAGAGATAAGTGTGTGGTATACACAAAGGGGTTGGTGCTCAGCAAAGGGGTTAGTGCTCATGAATTGTTGCTGGGTTGGTGCTCAGCAAAGGGGTTGGTGCTCACGAATAGGTGCTAGGTTGGTGCTCGGCAAAGGGGTTTGAAGATCTTGTGGGTTGGTGCTCATGAATTGTAGCTGAGGTTTGTACTTGGCAAAGGGGTATGGTGCTCCTGTGGGTTTGTTCTCATGAATATATTTGAGATTGATTCTCTATGGTTTTTCTCACATTGGGTTTCCACGTTATATATGGTGTCTCTCTCTATCTTGTGTGATGTTTATTGTTTGAGTTTTATTGCATATCTTGAATGTTTGATTAAGTGGAATTTGGTTAAAGGAAAGATTTATATGATATATGATATACTGATTCACCCCCCCTCTCAGTATATCCCGTGCTTAACACAAGGAGTTTCAACTACATATCTTATATGTTGTAATAATATCCAATGTAGTTCTAGTGGAGTATAATAGGAATTGTGAGATAAATATGCTTCTCCTTCTCTCCCTAAGTGAGATGCAACTACATGCACATTTTCCTATCCTTATTCCAATACAAGATGGAGCTAAACCTTGATACAAGTTGCATACATCTAATACAGTTTTCATATTTTTCATCTACTATCAGTTTCTCTTGCATAGATTGATCAACACATCAATCTTTGTGAGTGCATGTTTTTTTAACCCTAAAATCTAAATTAGGGATATTTAGATTTAGAGGGGATATGATAGCCTAGGGAATAAGGGTGATAAACTATATCTATATTAATCCAATTAATTTGTAAACTTAAATAAATAATATTCTAAATTTATATACTAAAATATGATAAAAATAGAAAGAATATCTATGTTAATGCAATGATAATGAAAATAAGATACTTATTTGGTTCTGATTCTAATATAGTATAGACACTAGAAAACTGCACACAATAGTTCTAGTTGTCAAAATGCCTTAGGACCCCTATCGGACCTTGAGTCTAATTAACCACCTAGTTAGCTAACTCATCAACCTACTAACTTAACCTTTTAACCAAACCCCATTTAACTTACTTTGACTATTTTTCCCTTAAACACTCATTCACTGATGGTCAGCCTAACCATCAATGGTTAACCTAACTACCAACGATCAGGTCCTTACTTCCTCACCTTCTTAACACATCACCAACTATGTGAAAGATAATGAGGCACAATTTAATGTGTTCACCTTATGCAATGCTAACAAACTTCTAAGCATCATGATCAGCAACCTCAACCTCTATGGAACCTTCCATCCTCCATCTCTCTTTGTTTATAAAAGGAAGAGAGTGGAAGGTGATTAGGATCAATGTTTAAGCTATCAGATCTTCTTGCACATAGGTATTCAAGTCTTCCATCATCTAGTCTTCCTTTAGTAACTCGACAATAGCAAAATAGACCTGAACCTCTATTGAATTTGTTTTTGAGGCCAAAGTACTATTACTCTAGAAAAATTGATGCAGCCTTTAAACCATCAATCATCATCCAACTAGCAAGCTACAAGTATAATATATTTGTTCTTTATTTCATTAGATTTCTAACCCCTTGACTTGATCAAACATGTTTGTACCTTGTTTACCAACTTCCCAATCCTTAACATAATCATTATCAGACCTTTAACCCAACCTATAACTCTCCTTTTTGAATATCTTTAGATTTCATAGATAACCATCAATGGTTAGTATAACCATTGAAAGTTACCCCCAACTGTCGATGGTTACCCAATCGTTGATAGTTACACCCAATCGTCAAAGGTCACAGTGGCAAAAAATAATAGCAAGTTATTTTCAGCCCCTTACCCCCAACCAAACCTAACTTTCTATGTTCTTGCTTGTTCATAGACCTTTTTCTAGTTTTCTGAACCTGAATTCACCCAACTTAGCATGAGTATCGACCTACTTTTTGTATATTTAATCATTTTCTTTAGCAAACATTCTACTTTATTATTGTATTACATTTTATTTACTTTATGAAAGTACTTTAATTTATCATTTCCAACTTTATTGTTATCAACAGTGGATTGATAATCCCCTAACAAGCATATGCTTCTTGGATCTAGTTCATGGTAGGCAGTCCACTTAACTATCTTGCTAATAACCCCTGTTGTTAATGTTTTCTTATTTGTAGGTTATTCCTTCCTAGCCAAAGAGGATTTCTCCATCTTCATCTCGATTACATGTGCATCACTAACCAGGTATTTATACCACACCCTTATTACTAGTTTCTTATCTTCTTCCAAAATTAATAAATGAGTAAAAATTAAGAGAAACATATAGATCTAGATCTAGAACAAGGAATCAAATTGGAAGTAGATTCTAGGACTTCCATCAATTTATGGATTAAGAATTGTTATGTCATAAAATACTTGTGTCAACCTCAGATGGTCATGTTAACATTTCTATTTAACCTAAATGTAGGATTTTAGTACAAAATACCTACTAGATCTAGATTTAACCACTTGGGATATTATGGGTTCTATGTTGCCTTCACTTTGGTATGCTCAGATCTAGATTACATTTTATTGTTCCTTATCAAATATTAAAACCCTAGTTCTTCATTATCATAGTGACTATGGGAAAAATGGGTTAGTGAACTTGTTGGTTCCCACTTGTACACCTCTCTGATTTAGCTTTGTGCATTTAAAGCAAATGACAAACAAAAATGAATAACCCACTAAAATGTCATTGCAGTCAGGGAAGGGTTCAGCATCAAGAATGGACTAGACTTTGAGAAAATGATTGGGAGGCACCTACAAAGGGTATGGTTATTTCCCTACTACTTTTGGCTTTCCCTGAACCAAGGTGAGAGGACCTATAGGGTAGCTTGCTCATATGGAGATATTCTATAGTTCACCCTCCATGGGAATTATTAATGCAAAGACACATAAATTTAACTAGAACATAACCAAGCTTGCTCAATCCACCTATGAAGGGTTGTCACACGGAATGAGCAAATGTCCTGAACCAAAAAACAAGCTACTAAAGATAAATAAATATGTGACTACAACCTTCACTTTGATAATAACTTCGGACATCAACAAATAAGTGGGAGATTACAGCACTGAGGTTTATATTACATAGGGCAAATGCATTTCAAATATGCAAAGCTTCATGAATTTGTAAGGTAAATACTATTTATGATATACAAATAACATACTATCTGCAAGGTAAGACAAGGTAAAACCAAGTTAATTTGAATTATGGATAAGGGTGTGGATGGCTTAGCAAATGAGTACAGAGATGTTCACATAATAGTTATGTTACTTTCATTCAACAAAGGATTTTTATTTAAACATAGATAAGATGAAATCATGCACAAATGATCCTCAAAAGTTTACTGACGACACTGCAAATAACCATTCAAGAATTCCTACTAGTTGAATTCATAAACCCAAGACTACCCTTAAGAAGGTTATTAATTCCCTATTCTCACATATCAAAAAGGAAAGGATTTTATACTCTAGATTTGAACCCTAAATGACTACCATAAAGAACACATCAGATAACCAGTCCACTAAGAATGTAAACTAGAGGATTGTATTTTAACAACAAGAAGAAATAATGAATCATGAATAGATTATATATATTAGCTAAATCAAAGCTGAATACAATGTGTCTTGAAAATCCCATGTTAGAACACCATGCAAAACATTTTTGTAACAACGGAGACATTTTGAATGTTCTCAAAGCTTGCCAATGATTTTATAAGAGGAATTATTTTGGCATCAGAATATTACATATGGATAACTCTCCTATGCTATAGCTTTGTACTCAAAAATTAACCAACCTCTATAAAGGGATAAAACCCCTTATACAATTTTAGTTAAACTCAACACACTCCTGAAGATGCTCTATCTAGAAAATTATTTCTAGGTCCTAGAGTCTATTGTAACAAACTTGATTCCTCAGACTTGTGCTCATGCTTCCATGATGATAAAAAACATGATACTCCATCATGGCAGAACATTTTTAGTTAGACACATGGGTAATAACCCTAAAAATGATAAAACAACCTTTTTCTCTTTATGCAACAAATAAAATACATCCCTTTATTATACACATGATTATTCAAAATAACTTCAAAAGGGGCATGCCACTAATGGGAAAAGTATAATGGTTTCTAATTGGGAAACAAGAGTGAAGAATGAGAGAGAGAGAGAGAGAGAGAGAGAGAGAGAGAGAGAGAGAGAGAGAGAGAGAGAGAGAGAGAGAGAGAGAGAGAGAGAAGAAGAGAAAAGAATATTGCTAGTTAGGAAGAAATATGAATGATTGGTTATGCTCCAGAATCAATATTGAACCAAAATTTTCACCAACTTATTCTTATAATTGGTATACCTATTAATAATGGAGGTGATATCCTTTTGATTTGGGCTAGCTTGGTATTTGAATTTGACATCAGATTCCTCAAGCTAAGTGGTGATCTTTTGAATTGTGGCCTATTTTTTCCTAATGAGCACTTTGAGTAGGTCACAATCCTTCTCAAATGTTACTAGTTATCTTATTTTGTGGGCATCAAAAGCTCCTTAAGGTGCATTAATGAGGCTTTTTAGAGCACTATTTATTGTCCCTTCTATCAAATCACCTACCCCATCAAGGTTCACCATTTTTCTAAGGGAGGCATCTATTTCCTTGATAGTGGTCTTGAGAGACTACTCTTCTCCTTTTAAATCAAAGATTCCCTACTTAATCACCGTCAGCTAATAATTTATTACTAGTTAATATTCTCTAGGCTTCTTTTGATCATCTGAAGAGAAAATCTTCTCCATCATTAAAACATTACTACCCATATTGCACATTTCATCTACCTTAAGTTGTATATTTTGCTAGTTTTTTATGTCCACATCATAAAGAGAATTTAGGTTTCACAATATTTCTCCTCATCTATTATGTCATCCAAGTATTCTAATGTTAAATGGATGATCTCTTTAGCCTAAGTGCTTAGATCTTCTTGCCATTCTTCTATAGCCCTCCCTCTAGATTTTATCTCATCACCTCAGCCAAATAGTAGTGACCCCATGGGGAAAAGAGGAAGGTATATATTCTTAATGGTAGTCAAAGCTACTGCCTTTGGCTTACTCAATAACTTTTGCAAGTATTGGATCATAGACTAATTTTCTACTTTTAGCTCTTTCATGGTGGTTTTATCTTTGTCCCTTCTTTGCACCACCATGTTAACTAGAACTTGCAAACTATGCTTTAACTCATTTTGTGATGGCTCCCTGAGATTATAACTATAAATGGAATAAATCTCTAGAGGAGCATCTTTCTTCAATACATCAGGAGGGGGAATAGCTACCTCAACATTTCTTTCACCCTTGTTTGTGTAAGTGGTCTTGGATTAAGTTTTAACCTTCTTGGGGGGCTTATCTTTATGCTTCTAAATGATCTCTATCACATCAATGTATCCTATTTCGCTCATAATATCTTCCTTTGTTTTCACTTGCTTCATGAGCTAGAGAAGGGGTTTAGTTTGAAAACCCACCAAGGTTGCAGACATTATGAAAATTCATGACTTAATGTAGGATGGTACCAATGATAAGTTAGTTGCACAGAGTGCCATGAGCTAAGGTGGTGGGCTCAACATGAATTGATAAATGTCATCATCATTTTCATGATCTTTTCCATCCCCTTCTATTCCATGCTTCTCCAATGTTGGCTCTACCTGTTTCAAAACTTCAAAATCTAACCTTGGCTGGTGGGACTCTATGAGAAATTTCTTGATGGAAATCCCATGTATTATGGTCTGGCTAGAAGGCTTGACAACCACCTTGAATTCTTTATTTATTTGAACTCCTAGGTTAGAAACGGCTATGGTGACCTCCTTGATACATTCAAACAACTCTTCACCAATCAAAGCCTTGGGGCCTTTATTATGGACTAGATCATGAACTTTGATGAGAGGAAGTAGACCTTAGGGTACTTCAATGGAAGTATCACTTCCAAAGATATCCTCCTTAGCATTTTTATTTACTAGATCTAACTCATTATTTTCCTCTAAAAGGGTGGGGATACCCTTTTGCAAGTTTTCTCCCCCATCTCCCTCTACCTCTACACTATCAGTGGGGACCTGGTCACCACATTCTAGCTCTTTCTCAACTCCCCCATCAGGTCCTTGACTATTCTTGCCTTCATGAACCTTGTCCTAACCAGGTGACTAGGATATGACATTTTCAATAAATTCTTTTGTATCTGTGGAGGCTACCTCTTTCTCAAAAGGGACTTGGGCCTAGGTGGTTACCTCTACTCCAACTTGTACAACTTCATCAAATGATAAAGGGTCATCTAAGGTTAAGGCACCCACCTCATCACCTTTGCTTTCTATCACCAAGACCTTTTCTTCTGTGGACCGGTCCCATGTCAGGGCCTTTATTGGGTTTTGTGGTCTCTCCCTATGAGTCCTTTTCCCAGTCTTTACTTAGGGAGGGGTGAAGGCATGTTATTTCTTCATTACTTTAGCAATTATTCTACCTTCATCTAAATATTCCTCCTTACTCATGTCCCTCCCTCTTTGGGCATATGAGGTCTGGTCCTCTTTTCTTCTCATAGGAATTTCTTTAGAGAGCGGGTCTTTGAATGCAACCTCCCTTTTCTTCATTAGTGATTTACTTTGGGTTTGTAGACTCTTCTTGACTCTTTTTAGCCTTGGTTGTTCCTCTTGGTCTCCCCCTCCTCTTTTTCTTACATATGTCACCAAAGGAGGATGAATTGCTTCTTATTGTGTGGGTAGAGTGTGTAGGACCGTAGCTAGGGTAATTATAAGAGGAGCCACTAGAATGGTTGGAATTATTGGGACTCCCTTTCTTGAAATGGAGATAGGGTAGTGCTATCCATTATGACCTACCCTGTAAGAATTGTGTCCTAGTTCTTTACCAAGTTTTTTTATTTTTAAAAAGATAACTTGGCCTTAGATCATGACACTATCATCTTTTCCACATCCACCAGTTTAGTGAACTCAATTTCCCCAAGCTTGAATTTGCCCTTAATAGTTGTGATTGAAGATGGATCCATAGAGTCACCATTGTATCCTTGGAGAAAGGCCTTTAACTCCTTAACCTACCTTAATTCTTGAAGAGCATTAGTGTCATATGTGTTAAGGTCAACCCCATGCTCCTTAAGCCATCTGAAGGTTCTCTTCATAATTCACACTGATCTCCCAAGGATGGAATCATCCTCTTGAGTACTAAAATATGGCTAAGAAATGGGTTGGGTTTAAATATTATTAGTGTTGTATAATGAAGACAATGTTAATTTATCATCTACCATGTCTTTGGGGATGGGAACAATGTTGTAGGCTATGACTTCCTATATAGTCAGCCTCATGAATTCCCATTTTTGGACATCTTCCTCCATGGTGCTATCAAAACAAATGTCCTCATAGTGAGACTTATTCAACATTACATTAGTGGCAATGTTTATCAACCACCTAATGTCAAAATTGGGTCAGGGTGGCATTTTATCAAGTACATATGAACTCATCACCTATTCCAACCTTTTTACCTTAGCCACAAAAGGACATGAATAAAACCCTATCACCACAAGAAATTTGAAAGGATTATTTATCTTTTTTGTTAAAATCATTTAATTTGGTGGCATCATTTATCAACTTAGCTCCATCACTACCAACTTGTCATCTAGGTACCTGGGCAATTGGAGTGGGCATCCAGAATAGCCACTTACCCTGATGTATGTGAATGTTTTGAACTGTATACAAGTGGTGCCATACTTATCAATTACTTGCTTGGTAGTTGTAGACATTTTATTTAGGCTTCTTAATAGCAAGAAGACACTCATCATTTCATTTAAAAAATAGTTATAAACTTTACAAAAATTATTCTTGAATCCTTCCAGGGTAACCTCTAGATATACCTCATATATCTTCATTTTTGAAAGATTCTTGGTGAGCCTTTGGAAAGTATTATTGTGCATAAAGTTGTACATCAAAAAAGAAGACATATAAAAGGTACCTAAAAATTCTTCTTTAGAAAAAATTATAGCTTGGAGTTACATCATCTGTATATTTAGGTTGTCACTTAGTATGGAGGCCCAATCTAGCTTTTTCTTTCCCTCCAATATACAAATCATAATTAAGAACATTCATGACTCAAACTTTTATATGTTAGGTACCCCATAAATCCTAGTGGCCATGGAAATGATGCATTAGGGAAAGTCATTAAACTCTACTAATTTCAATTTATTAGACATTCTGGAGACCTTTTATCTCCTCTTGGCTAGCCAACAAGTATTGATAATATCCTATATATCTTTGTCCTTATTTTCTGTATAATTTTGGCATTCCTCTAAAGAAATTGAAATGCATTCTGGATAGGGAGGAATTCATAACATGGAACTAAGGGCTAAAGGGGTGAAGGATCATACAATAGAATGGCCACCATCAACAATAGTCCTTGTGTCTAGTTGGTATGTTTGAGCACATGTAATAACGAGTTATAGGTATGGGGTAGCCAAAGAGAATGCTATTGTGGGTGCAATACAACTAGTGCCAACATTATAAATTACTTGGGGGGGTCAGATTGTTGTAGTGCATTCAATAGGTCCCTATAATATAATCCCATAACATCAGTATCCTTAATTGAATCCAAAATTGAAACAACATTGCATTTTATTGTGGTAGATGATGTTGCCATTTTTCTAATTCTTAAATGCAATGTTTCTATACCAGATGAACTCTTCACTCAAATAACCCTTAGCTACCTCTTAACTCTCTTAAAAGAACACAACACAAGGATCAAATGGGAAACTTATTGTCTAATCTGCATGGCTACACACACTAGAATTTGAAAGTCTACGAAGAATTCACTGCAATCACATTCTCACACTACACTTAGCTTTGGCACATATAACTCAAAAGCATGGATGCAAAGGGTAACTTTTAGAATGAATATAAATACCTAATTTATAGTCCTTTACATCTCAATATTAGGGCTACCATTAATGCACCAAATCCTAATGATTAATTACCACCTAATTCTCATTAATTACTTGAGCCTTATTCAAAAAAGAGAGGGAAAATGCAAACTCTCCCCTATTGTGCCAAATGGTCCTTCTTGTAGGGTGCAAAATGACATGAGTGGGACATGAAATTATGACACCTTTTTAGGCCACTAAGGATGTTTTCACCTTTTCACTTATTACTTTCCAGAGGTGTAGAAGTGTAATAAGCTCTGAATCCTCTCTAGGACCAAGAACAACACGTGTCATAATTTTATCTCACAAGTCTGGGTGTTTGAGCCTTCAGGGTTATTTTGGATTATTTTATCAAGAATTAAGTGGGGTGATCTTCAAAAAGTCATTGACACTAAAAAAATTTTGAGGAGCTACCATGTGGCATCACTTTTTCATAAAATTTGGGATATTCGAGCCTTGGGGACTTTAAACACCTTTTCCTAAACATAGTAAGAGGGTTAACTTTCAGAATAAGCCCAAAAAATTTGAAGTGCTAATAATATACCACGTGCCCAATTTAGATGTGAGCTCAGAATTCTCAGCCACCTTTACCATTTTGCACTAGTTCTCCTTATTCAAGGAAAGGTGCAAGATTTCCCTGACCCCTGACAACACTTATGAAAAGTATCTTAAGATAAATAAATGCCTCTCATTTAATTCATTAGGATATTTCACACCTTAATCATCAAAATACATCAAATTTAAATTGGTAATTTCATATGAAGTTCTAAAAACCTCTCTTTTGAGCTTAAAACATCCAATCTAAGCATAGAGAAAAGCTTGGTCATACCCTTGTCTTCTCACCATGAATTCTCCCACCATGGGACTTTTAATCAATATTTTTTGATTCCTTTGGATCTATCAAGAGTAACTTCCATCAGTAGAAAGTACCCCTCAAGAATTTGGCAAGAAGTGAGAAAACACTTACCATTTGGTGAAATCAAAATATATGTACATGACTAATCATGAATATGTAATTTGATATTTTGATGGGCTAAGGCAAGAAATTAAAACATTAACACTCATTTATTTTGAACATGGGAATTTTACTAATAGGGGGCCAATTACTCTATTGCAAATTTGGGCACCAACATAGGCTCTTACTTAGGGACAAGTACCCCCAGTGGGTACATAGAGAACATTAGATGGGTCACCTAGCCAATGGGCCATGGAGTCTAAGGATTTCAACATAGAGTTATAACAAGGTAAACTAAAATGACCAAAAAATAAAAAAGGGAAAGCAAAAACTATACAAACATGGACAACCACCAGAGCACAAAGTGTCAGTGGTATCACCAACCAAGCTCTGATACCACTTTGTCAGTGGTATCACCAACCAAGCTCTGATACCACTTTGTCAGGACCCCAGAAGCACACAATTGATTACCTTTGTTTAAGCAACTAAATGTGGAATTTAACCAAAATGCACAAGTAACTAGAATTTAGAAATGACACAAAATATGAGAGACAATACCCAATTGTATTAATACTCTTCCAGAAAAGAATTACAACAAAGAAGATGCCACAGTCTTCTTCACACCTTCTAGGCTTTCCACACCAAGTGTACAGTAATTCACCTTCAAGAGTTATCTCTCTCAATTATGGTCCCAACACATAACTCAAACATAGAGTTGGTGTTCACCTCCAACCAGTCAGTATCCACTACTGCCAGTACCACTAGTAAGTGACAACCAAAAAAACTGTCGTTGCCTACTTCCAATCCACAAGTACTCAAAGTACTTCAAGTAGATCTCCCATGATCTTGCAACAACCTACAACTCAAATGATCTTACTTACACATGTACTCCATGTACATCATGACTGAGTACACACCATACTCTAAGTAGATCCCACCTGATCTTGCTACCTGTTGTGTTGTGATCTCCCTGATCTTGCTACCACCTGCAAATCAACTTGGTTTTGCAACACCTACAAACCTAGATCAAACACACATAAACGCCTGAAAATCAATGATCTTACTTACCATGTAGATCTCCTAACCTAGCCTTGCACACCTGCCAACCAAGATCATACATACATGAAGAATCCTTCTGATTCTCCAAACCAGTACCCATAATTGGCACTACTGTGGAACTAGGAGGAGCTACCCTTGCTCTCTTCACACACAGAATGAGCTAGCCTACTCAACTCAACTAGCATGCCTTACAATACAGCCCATGATTCTATTATATAGATCCCATGCAAACAATAATTAGACATCTAATTACAATAATTAGAGCCGTAGATCAAGACTATAATTGGCCTTCTACATGCAAACAATCGGTTCATTAACTAACTGTCTGTGAAACTGATAGTTCCAAAACCACACAGGCAACTGACGTCGGTCCCTATCTGCCTAGAGATGACTGACGTCGACTGATCCCTGACCGATGTCAGTCGGCCTAACTGACACCGATGACTATGACACTCAGCAACCTCCTCCCCTATTTGCATTAGTGAAGCTTTTAGCTCCACAACATAACAATCTCCCACTTGGAGATAAATAGATGCACTATACCTGTACCTGTACCCCATATAATTTGTTTCCTAGCTTGTATCCCTCTTCAAGATCAACCTTGAAGACCAACCACCATAAAACCTATGGTGAACCTCCTATCATCCAAGTAACTTGTTGCATCTGCATCTACAAACCCATGTAGAAAAGAACTTGACCCTGCATCACATGTCGACCTACTACTAGTCCATCTCAGACACCTGAGAATCCACTGAACTGCCTTCCAGTGCTTCTTTCTTGGATCGGCTCCAAACTTGCTAACAGATCCCACTGCATGGGAAATCTTAGGTCCAGTACACTTGTGCCTAGCATCATCATGTGAATCAAGACATTGTTCATAGAACTGTCCAACCCATTGGTGTGCTAACTGGTTTCACACAATCATCTAGAGACAAAATCAACTTGTGATCTTCCATGTCTCTAGAACACACTTATGCAAAAGAATTTCACTCCTAAATTCCTCATGACACACCTCTAAAATAACTTTACCTTTAACTCAAAAAAACCCTGCATGTGTGACCCTACAACAAGCAAACACACAACATACAATAACAGGATAATGTCACGACCATCATCCACCTGGTAAAGAAACCACAGTAGTTATAATGACATTGACTAAAGCCATGCTTTGTCATCCACCTGTCAAACATGTACCACTATCCTAGAGCTTCCTCAAGACCATATGACCTGGCCTTCCATCTCACATGTCCATTCTCTCTATTCTTTAACTAAGGTATCCATTTGTCTTTCAGTGCTTTCATACCGACTGGTAACCCTACCAAATCTCCCATTTGGTTCTGCATCTTATTCATGCCATGCTCCCACTTTTTCCTAGATCCTTCCTGCTCTCCATTGAGAAATGAGTATAAAAAAAGGAACAACAAATTTGAGGCTTACTTACCCTTTCAGTCCTCCATATGGGTGTTTGAGACTCCTTAACAGCTTGTTGTCTGCCCAAAATCCATTCCAGTGACCGACCTCGGTCACCACACAGTCTGCATCCGACCGACATCAGTTCCATGCGACTGTCCTGACTACCAATGCTATTTTCCTAACTGACATCAATGTCTACCTATTGCCAACATTGGTCCTCCTGACTGACGTTAGTCTTACCTATCACCAATGTCAGTCCTCCTGATCAACATCAGTCTTACCCTGCCTGACACCACTGGCTCTGGTCTACACATGACTGACATCGGCACCTATCTGTTTGATGCCAGTTCCTCCTAACCAACGTCGGTACCTATGTTCTACTGTGAGTGATGAATTTTTACTCACGAGCTCTCTTTGGATCAAAACCCTTTCCAAACTACTCTGCTTAGAGTTACTCAGTCCCATCCGCTAATCTCTGTCCATCATCTCCTCCATAAACACCAAGGCTTTCTAGTTCTTAAGTTTGTCAAAGACATTTATCTTATGCTTAAGAACATGCATCTCTTTCTTGCTCATGTGACTAAGCCTACAAAGCCATGTCTTCACAATAGAAGAAGAATCAGTAATATAAGTAGATAGATAAAGGATACCTATTTTCTTACCACCTGCTAATTCAAGTGCATTCACTGTGAGAGTTTTGTGCATCTCTCATCACCCAGCTTTCTTGAAGAAATTAGCCACATCTTCAAGACTGGGACCTGCATGACCTCCTTCAACACCCATGTGTTGGCTATCTGCAATTTTAGCCGCACTTCCCCTTTGCCAAAACTTTGACAAGGCACACCAGCCCCTAAATAAATCTTTCCAAAGTCTCCAAAGACCTTAACATGGAAAAATACTCTATTTTGGGATGCATGGAAAGAGGCAACAGAATCTATAAAACAAGATTCTACTTTATCCAAGGAACATCCTAGAGCATCATGTGCAACAACACCTACAACATCTACTTCTTCAGTTCCTTCATGTTGATCTCCTACCAACCAGCAATCTTTCTTTACCTGCTCTTTCTTTCCATAACACAGTAATTGACCATTCATGCTTTTCAATTCCTCCATTCTTAGCCTACTTTCTTCTACCATTGCTATACTCCCACTCAATCAGAAACCCCTGAGAGTGACCTATAATCAAACACAAACCTGCTCCCTACAACCTTAGCTCTGATACCACTTATCAGTGGTATCACCAACCAAGCTCTGATACCACTTGTCAGTGGTATCACCAACCAAGGTTTGATACCACTTTGTCAGTGGTATCACCAACCAAGCTCTGATACCACTTTGTCAGGACCCCAGAAGCACACAATTGATTACCTTTGTATAAGCAACTAAATGTGGAATTTAACCATAATGCACAAGTAACTAGAATTTAGAAATAACAAAGAATATGAGAGACAATACCCAATTGTATTAATACTCTTCCAGAAAAGAATTACAACAAAGAAGATGTCATAGTCTTCTTCACACCTTCCAGGCTTCCCACACCAAGTGTACAGTAATTCACCTTCAAGAGTTATCTCTCTCAATTACGGTCCCAACACACAACTCAAACACAGAGTTGGTGTTCACCTCCAACTAGTCAGTATCCACTATTGCCAGTACCACTAGTAAGTGACAACCAAAAAAACTATTGTTGCCTACTTCCAATCCACAAGTACTCAAAGTACTTCAAGTAGATCTCCCATGAACTTGCAACAACCTGCAACTCAAATGATCTTACTTACACATGTACTCCATGTACATCATGACCGAGTATACACCATACTCCAAGTAGATCCCACCTGGTCTTGCTACCTATTGTGTTTTGATCTCCCTGATCTTGTTGCCACCTGTAAATCAACTTGGTTTTGCAACACCTGCAAACCTAGATCAAACACACACAAACACCTGCAGATGAATGATCTTACTTACCATGTAGATCTCCTAACTTGGCCTTGCACACCTACCGACCAAGATCATTCATACATGAAGAATCCTTCTGATTCCCCAAACCAGCACCCACAATTGGCACTATTGTGGAACTAGGAGGAGCTACCCTTGCTCTCTTCACACACAAAAGGAGCTAGCCTGCTCAACTCAACTAGCACGCCTTACAATATAGCCCATGAGTCTATTATATAGATCCCATGCAAACAATAATTAGACATCTAATTACAATAATTGGATCTGTAGCTCAAGACTATAATTGGCCTTCTACATGCAAACAATCAGTTTGTTAAATAACTATCCATGAAACTGATAGTTCTAGAATCGCACAGGTGACCGATGTCGGTCCCTGTCTTCCTGGAGATGACCGATGTCGGCCGATCCCTAACCGATGTCGACAGCTTCCTGTCCACCACTGACCGATTTCAGTTGGCCTAACCAACGTCGGTGACTGTGACACTCAGCAACCTCCTCCCCTATTTGCATCAGTGAAGCTTTTAGCTCCACAACCTAACACAAAGATGAGAAAGGAAGACACATTATGTACATATTTACAAAGGCAATCATGGAGTCAATCTAGGAAATGTTTGAAGTGTCTGCCATTAATTAGTAATTCTAAAATTTCTCCATAAATATCTCCAAGATAAAATGTATGGTTCCCTATCTAGTAATCAATAGTATAAGGGTCCATCCATAGGGAATCAAACTTACCATGCTTTCCTTTGTCCTCATACCTGCTATTCCATAATAGAACTAGATCACTGACTTGAAAGATTCTTAGGGTGACTTTCCTATCAAAGATATTTTTGAGGCACTCCTTAAAATTTACATGTCTTTCATGAGCTTGTCATTGAGATTCATCAAACTCAATGATTTGATTAATTCTATCTTCATAGTGGTTCATTTTCCCCTCATTCTCAACTATTTGTTACATGAATTGGTAGGTGGATAACTGTATATTCAAGGGTAAGACAGCTTGATTTCCATAGACAAGCTCAAAAGGGTTTTTCCCAATAGATCTCTTTAGATTCAGGCTATCCACCTAGATGGAAAACTTCAACTGCTAACCCCATTTTCTCTTGTTAGCATCCAAGGTCCTTTTGATGATTTTTAACAAATTCTTATTACTAGATTCAACCTACCCATTTCCTTACAGATTAAGATTGGACGCATATGATAAATCAATCCCATATTCTTCACATAATGTACTTAATTGATTAGCTCTAAAGCACATAGAATTATCATATATGACCTTGATTAGCACTCCAAGTCGATAAATTACATTATTCAACAAGAAATCAATGACCACCTTGTGAGTTGATATTTTAGTGGGGATTGCCTCAACCCATTTTGTGAAGTAGTCAATAGCCACTAAAATCCATTTGTGACCAGCATTTGATGCATCTAATATTTCACCTATGAAATCCATCCCCCATTGCCTAAAATTTCCCTCAATAGAGACCAGTTGTAGGGAAGGTTTCTTCCAAAAAATCATTGACATTCTTCACATCTTCTTACCATGGCATTAACAACCCAGAATAAGGTGGGCCACCAATACCTAACTCTCAGAATCTTATGTGCAGTGACTTTAAGAGTGAAGTGACCACCACACACTCACCATTATGGAACTATATAATCATTGAATAAATCTCATTTTCCACCAAACATCTCAAGAGGACACCATCTAGGTTTCTCCACAGTAGATCATCTTGAAATAGAAGATATTTTTGAGATACCAACTTCAGTGTCCTTTGATTTTTGTCTAAATGGGAGGGGCAATTTAGATTCTTTAGATAATAGACTATATCTTTATACCATGGAGATTGGTTGTATTTAGACTCAAGATTTTTAACCACTCTTTCTATATTATTTACTTTCACAGCCTGTAAATTTTCTTCAGTCATCAACTTAACTAAGCCCATACCCCTAACCAACTTAGTAGTCTATATCCCCAGGTCATATTCTTGAAGCTTGTTGACCCACCAACATATTTTGTTAGTAGCTTCATGTTGAGTCAATATGTCCTTCACCATAGTATAAGGAACATAGGCAAAAATATTGAAACTCAAAATGGAAGGTCTAAACTACTTGATAGCCTTTAAAAGGGTGAAGGCTTGTTTTTCTATTATGGTATATCTTAGCTCAGATCCTTGTAGTGCTTTGCTGAAAAAGGTAATTGGCTACTCATGGTTTTCATCATTCTTTTGTAGTAGCACTGTGGCAATAGTATGCATGGAGGTG
Organism: Torreya grandis; assembly: GCA_037957365.1. NCBI lineage: Eukaryota > Viridiplantae > Streptophyta > Pinopsida > Cupressales > Taxaceae > Torreya > Torreya grandis. The sequence goes on from JARHVA010000950.1 coordinate 3,687,414, forward strand.
AATGAAAATATTTATAAATCTTTCTTATAATCTAAACTAGCAAGCACCAGGGAAATTTTCAAGGCTACCGTGATATCTTAAAATTATTGGTTGGCCTTCTCATCCCACTTTATAATTTGATCATTTTTAGCATAGACGTGATAAGTAGAGTAATCTCTACAAAGTTAAAAAATATATATTCTAACAAAATTAATATATCCAAATAAAGATTGAATACCTTTTTTAGTCTATAGGATGGGTACTTTATCAATGGCCTCCACCCTCTCAGGATATATCATAACACCTTGTTGGGACACAATATGTCCCAGTAACTTTGCCTCTGTATCTAAAAGTGGCATTTTCTAGGATTGATGGAAATCTCAAACTCTTTGTACCTGACTAGCATTTGCTCCAAATGTGTCAAGTGGTTACTTCTTCTTATAGAGTACACTATAACATCATTCTGGTACATAGCAATGAATTAGTTGATTAATCCAATGAAGGCTACATCCATAGCTCTCTAAAAAGTGGCACCTACATTCATCAAACCAAATAGCATTTGAATATACACATAGGTGCCCCATGGGGTGGTGAAAGTAATCTTGGACCTTTCAGACTCCTTTACCACTACTTGGTTGTAACTAAAAAATCCATCTAGAGTAGATAGTAGCTCAGATCTAGTGACATCTTGGAGCATGTTATCCATATTAGGCAATGGATAATTATCCTTTAGAGAAGCCTTGTTTAAATTTTTGAAATCAACACAAAGTTGGATTTCTCTCTTATTTTTTTGGACAGGGACCAAGTTTGCCACCCAAGATGAATATCTGATGGTTTGAATGATCCCACCATCTCTTAAATTTTGTAACTCTTCCTGCATCTTAGTGGTCATGATGGGGTTGACAAGCCACTACTTCTGGTAGAATGGTTTTGCATCGAGGTGAAGAGGAATAACATGTTGGAATAAATCCTCTTAATAAGCTTTCAACTCTGAATATGACCATGCTAGGCAATCTTGGTACTTCTTTAATAAGACAATAAATTATCTTTTTTTCTTTTTCACTTAAATGAGTGCCTAGCCAAATTTTCTTTGGCTTTCCTATTGTCCTAATATTAATCTTAGTTACATCCTTTGATATGGGAATGTTCCTATATTTGAATATGTCATCTCCATTAAAGGTTGCTTCTAGGCTAACCAATCCTCTTGGGATAGTATTAGTCTTCAACTAGATTATTTATTTTCCATACAAGGTTTCTTTTCCATCATAGACTTGTACCATAGAGTCCCAATCTATGATATTTCCTTCAAATTCATTTATGTAGCATAGAAACCTCTTTATTTGTTCATCATTGTCAAAGACTTGCCAATGATCAATGTTATCTGGGATAGATGGCCTTACCAATATCTCAACCCTATATTCAAAAGGAAAACCCTCATGTTTATCTCTAAATTTTGTAGCTCTCTTTACCAACATATCTGCCAAGTGATTAAGCTCTTGGGCATGATACTAAATATTGAAAGCTTTGAACCATTCTAAGTAGTCCCATACAATATTATAGTACTATTTTAACCTCTTATACTTTGCGATGTAAATGCTTTGGACTTGTTTCACCACTAGTTTCAAATTGCCCTTGACCAACAACTTCTTAAATCTACATTATCTAGTGATCCAGATGCCAATCAGGAGTGCTTCATATTGTGTAATATTGTTAGTACACTTAAAAGCTAATTGAAAAGAGTACATATAAACTTGACCACTAGGGGTATTAAAAATAACTCCAGCCACATTTTGACACTTGAACATGATCCATCAAAATGCATGATCCAGATGGATTCTTCATCAGTGATACTAGAGTCAGGAGGCATTTTTATGTACTCAACATTTCCCATAAAACTACCAATGTCTATATTCAGATATAACACTTCATTCAATTGGTACTTGGGATATTCTAAAACATGGAGCATCTATGGCTCATGATTAAAACAAACCATTTTCCCATCTAGTGGGATAGTTTCATAAGAAAAATCCATCTGAAGACTACCTCCAATACTAGCTACCCATTTTCTAGATAGTAGCATACCCCATTTTGGTGGACAATCCACAATAATAATGTCCATGCTCAAAAACTTTTTGAGGTACTATGCAAGTTACACCACCAATCCTTTAAATATGCCAACAATAGGTACTTCTCTAAAATCCATAGCAAGGCATCATCCATATGCTATAGTTATCCTTATACAAATTTCATTCAACACTGCCAGCGACATGATGTTACAAGATGCACCAGAGTCAAACATGTAGTTGTGGACAACTATCCCATTAATTAGCAAGGTGGTGTAGAAAAGATCAACATCTATTTGACTTGATACCAATGTTATTTTCAAGTATACCTCTAGTTAGTGTTTAGGATGCCTTAATGTGCTCTCTCCTCCCTTAGATAGAGTGAGAGGAAGTTTAGCTTTAACAACCACACTAGCAGTGATCTTCTCAATGAATCCCAAATAGTCAAAACCTCTCTTCATATGCTCAAGGATTCTAATAAATTCCACAAATGGTATGGTGACCTTTAACTAACTTGATACTTGAGCTACATCACAAATATTATATTTGGGAAATGGAGTATCAGTAGGTAGGCTTGTAACTTTCTCATTCAGGATATATCCTTCAAAAGTCATGGGAACAAAAGCAAGGGGACCAACACTCTTAACTTCACTTTTTAAGGAATGATTCTTAGATTCATCCTTTCTTGGGATACTAGACAATAAAGGAGTTCATATTTTGGCCTAGGTATTTCTTGGTTGGGTATTATAAGGTAGAGACATAGGCCTACTGGAACCCTGGGTCTCTTTACTCCCTATGGTCCCCTTTTCTTTAGTCTCTGCTCTAGGGGGAGTAAAATTCTTTTCTTTTGGAGGAATGCCTTAGTCCTTACTCCTCAGATTGTATTTCTTCTTTTCTTAGTCAATTTTAGCATTGATCATCAATTGTTGATCCTTAATTGATGGAGGGGAGTCTCCATACTTTTTTTTCATCATTGACCTTAGGAACTCAAAATCATGAGTTGGTAATTCATACTCATGCATCATGTTTATTTCACAAATAGAATATGGAAGAGGTACCCTTACCTTTTCACATGCTATCTAGAATGCATGGGCCATGCTAGCACTCATCAACTCCATTGATGGAGAAGTCACTATCATAATTGGTTCATCAACTTAGAATGTAAAATGTTCATATGTTGGGGTATCCTCAGAACCAGAGACCTTTGAGACATTCATGGCATCTTCCTCAAAAGTGTAGCTCTCTATATCCTAGAAATCAACCATGTAAATGTCATCTTCATTAGATGTAGCTTCAAATTCATCTGCATCTTGACTACCATCATCAATTGCATGACAAGAGGGATGAGGAAGGAAGAACTTTTCATACTATTCGATGTCACAATCAACTATGTTAATCTTTATATCTAAAATATCTAGTACTTCCCTTCCTCCTCCCTATTCTGATTTCTTTCATGCCTATCATCCCTCACAAGGCCTTTTCCCCTATCATTATTTATAGGTAGGAATTGTGGCCTACCTTAACCCTAATCTTGAGGATGATTCCTTTCATCTCTCTTAATGTCCCTTTTGTCATCATGGTTACTAAGTCCCTTAGATAGTCCCTTTTCAGCTCTAGCCAATTTGTAAGAAATTTCTTTTACTACAGTGGCCAGAGTCTTTACCATCTCTTCTAAGTCTATACTCTTGTGAGATGATTGAGGCTTCTCAGGATTCACCAATTTGACATTAGCCCTTTTGTTTAAAGGCTTACCCATAGATTTTATATTATTTTCTATCTAGGCAGCTAGATTAAAATCCATCCTTGAATTCATGGGAGCCTTGTCTCAAAGACAATAGGCTACCTTTTTGTCGAATGCATCATAATACTTAATCAAATAAGTATCACCACTAGGCCTAATATCCTTAGGCAGTCTTCTTAATACCTTACTAAATCTGTAATTGAAGTCCTTCACACACTCATTTAGATTCTTATTTAGGTTTTCAAACTTGGCAAGGAGGAATCTAAGATCTATGTTATCACCATATTACATCTTAAAAGCATCAATCATAGCTTTCCACGTATCTATGGATCCATTGGGGAGGGATTTGAACCATTCCTGAGCCTCATCCTCAAGTGTGTTCACAAAGAGTTTAATACATACATCTTCAAGATCTATATCATAATCCTCAATGATATTTAAGAATGCTTTCAAATGTTGTTCCCCAAATACTACATTGTTCCCTTATAATGTAGGTAGTATATTTCTAACCTTTATAGGGACCTCATTGGTGAAACCAGGCATACCATTAAAGTTAATAGGTCAAAACCTTGGGATCAAAAAAGGTTTGCATCTATTAGCCAAACCTGGATCATCCTCTCCATCATTATCATTGTCAACATTAAACATTCTTCTCCTTAAGTCATGGTCCCCCATCTTTGAATCTGCAGATGAAGAGGAACTAGGGGATGGTTTGGGATAAACACTGTGTGAAGGACTTGAAGGAGGGGAAATAAAGTGAATCTTTAATGTCTTGATAGGGAGAGAAGAATTCCTTTGTAGGGAAGGAGCTTAACTCATGTAGAATTTAGATTTATCAGAGGTGCTCTAGTATCCTTCCACCAAAGGTATATTAGAGAAAAGGGGGGAAATAAAATGGGAAATAAACTGATCAGGTCTTACTTGATTGCCCAGGAGTTGGCCCATAATAGGCTTCCACACTTGTCTTTTTTTGGATGGGATTTTTGATTATGGAATAAGTTTTTTTTATGGATTCCTCTGAAAGGAAGATCTAGTATTATCGAGATTTTTAAATCTAAAGAGAATTATTCAAAGTAGAGAAGGGAACATATAGCAGGCACTGAGCTTCAAACCTTGATACAATGGAATCATCACTAAAGTAGGACTTTTGGACTAGAAAACAAAGCTACACAATAATTTTATGAAATATCACCTCCAAATATTGAAAACAACATCAAGAATATAGAATATTTTAATGGAGTAGGGGTGAATATTCCTAGTAAAGTCACCAAAAAACTATAAAGATGTTAATTAACTTAACATAAATAGCCCATTGTAGTGACAGCACTTTTAGCTCTCTACAAGAGTCCTTAGCAGCATAGGTAACAAGAAGTGATCTCTAATAACAATGCTAGAAAAGTGTTGGTTCCCAATTTTACACCTCTATAATCTAGTTTTGAACATTTGAAGCAAATGATAAACAAAAATGAATAACCCATTAAAATGTCATTTCAGCCAAGGAAGGGTTTAGCATCAAGAAGGGACCAAACTTTGAGAAAATGACTAAGAGGCACCTAAAAAGGGTATAGTTATTTCCCTTCTACTTTTGGCTCTACCTAAAACAAGGTGAGAAGACCTATAGGGTAGCTCACTTATATGGAGAGATTCTATAGTTCACCCTCCATGGGAATTATTAACACAAAGGCACACAAATTTGACCAAAACATAACCAAGCTTACTCAATCCATCTGGGAAGGGTTGTCACATGGAATGAGCAAATGTCCTGAACCAAAAAACAAGATAATAAAGACAAATAAATATGTGACTACAACCTTCACTTTGACAATAACTTTGGGCATCAATGAATAAGTGAGAGATTACAACACTAAGGTTTAAGCACATAAACAAATTCATTTAAAATATGCAAATATTCATGCATTTTCAAGGCAAATAATACTTATGATATACAAATAGCATACTATCTGCAAGGTAGGATAGGGTAAAACCAAGTTAATTTGAATTATGGATAAGGGTGTGGATGGCTTAGTAAATGACTATGAAGACATTCACATAACAGCTATGTTACCTTCATTCAACAAATGTTTTTTAGTTCAAAATAGATAAGATGAAATCATGCACAAATGATCCTCAAAATTTTACCTATGACATTCAAGAATTCCTCCCAGTTGAATTCATATACCTAGGACTACCCTTAAGAAGGTTATCAAATCCCTTTTCTCACATATCAAAATGGAAAGGATATTATAATCTAGATTTGAACCCTAAATGACTACCATAAAGAATCACACAACAAATTATCAATCCACTAAGCATGTAAAATAGAGCATTATATTTCAACAATAGGAAGAAAGAATGAATCATGAACAGATTCCATATATTATCTAAATCAAAGTTGAATACAATGTGTCTTGAAAATTACATGTCAAAACACCATGAAAAACATTTCTGTAAAAAGGGAAACATTTTTAATGCTCTCAAACCTTGTCAATGATTTTATAAAAGGAATCAATTTGGCATCAAAAAATTACATAGGGAGAACTCTCCTAAGCTATAGCTTTGTACTCAAAAATTAACTGACCTTTTTAAAGGGACAAACCAACTTTACTTATACAATTATAGTTAAACTCAACACACTCCTAAGGATACTCCAGCTAGAAAATTCTTTATTAGGCCTAGAGTCTATTATAACAAACTTGATTCCTTGAACTTGTGCTCGTGCTTCCATGATGATAAAAAACATGATACTCCATCATGGTAGAACATTTTTGGTTAGACACATGGGGAATAATCCTACAAAGGATGAAATAACTTTGTCTCTTTACACAACAAACAAAATACATCCCTTTCTTATACACATGATTATTCAAACTAAATTTTAAAGGGACATGCCACTAATGGTTAGATTACAATGATTTCTGAGTGGCAAATAAAAGTAAAGAATGAGAGAGAGAGAGAGAGAGAGAGAGAGAGAGAGAGAGAGAGAGAGAGAGAGAGAGAGAGAGAGAGAGAGAGAGAGAGAGAGAGAGAGAGAGAGAGAGAGAGAGAGAGAGAGAGAGAGAAGAAGAGAAAAGAATTTTTCTAGCTAGGAAGAAACCAAAATGATTGGTTATGCTCTAGAATCAATATTGATAACTAAATCCCTTACCAAATTCTTATTGTAATTAGTATACCTGTTAATCATGGAGCAATATCCTTTTGATCTGTGCCAATTTGGTACTTGAATTTGACATCAAATTCCTCCATCCAAATGTTGATCTTTTGAATTGTGGCCTATTTTCTCCCAATGAGAACTTTGAGTAGGTCACAATCCTTCTCAAGTGTTACTATATTATTTTGTGGGACTCAAAAGCTCCTTGAAGTGTATTCCATCAAATCACCTACCCCATCAAGGTTCACTATTTTTATAAGGGTGGCATCTATTTCCTTGGTAGTAATCTTGAGAGACTGTCCTTCTCCTTTTAAATCAAAGATACCCTCCTTGAACACTGTCAACCAATGCTTTATTACCAATTGATATTCTTTGGGATTCTTTTGATCATCTAAAGAGACAATCTTCTCTTCCATTAAAACATTACTACCCATATTGCACATTTCATCTACCTTAAGCTGGATCTTTTACCAATTTTTTATGTTTGCATCATAAAGAGACATCTAGGTTTCACAATCTTTCCCCTTATTTATTATGTCATCCAAGCATTATAATGATAAATAGATGATCTCTTTGGCTCAAGTGCTCAGATCTTCTTGCCATTCTTCTTTAGCCCACCCTCTAGATTTTAGCTCATTGCCTCAGCCAAAATATAGTGACCCCATGGGGAAAAGAGGAAGGACTATAGTCTTAATGGTAGTTGGAGCTACTGCCTTTGGCTTACTCAATAATTTTTGTAAGAATTGGATCATATCCTGATTTTTTTCTTTCAGTTCTTCCATGGTGGCTTTATCTTTGTCCATTCTTTGTGCCACTATGTTAGCTAAAACTTGTGAACTATTCTTCAACTCCTTTCGTGATGGCTCCTTAAGATTATAACTATAAATGGAATAACTCTCTTGGGGAGCATCTTTATTCAATACATCAGGAGGGGAATAGTTACCTCAACATTTATTTCCACTTTGTCTGTGCAAGTGGTCCTAGAGTAAGTTTTCGTTTTCTTGGGGGGCTTATCCTTATGCTTTTGAATGATCTCTATCACATCAATGTCTCCTATTTTTCTCATAATATCTTCCTTTATTTTCACTTGCTCCATGACCCAAATAAGGGGTTTAGTTTGGAAACCCACCAAGGTTGTAGACATTGTGGAAAGCCTTGACTCAATGCAGGGTGGTGCTAATGATGAGCTAGTTGTATGGAGTGCCATGGGCTTGGTTGGTGGAATCAACATGAATTACTCAATGTCATCATCATTATCATGCTCTTTTCCATCCCCTTCTATTCTATGATTTTCCTCCAATGTTGGCTCTACCTATTTCAAAACTTTAAAATCTGACCCTGGCTAGTGGGACTCCATGAGTAATTTCTTGATGGAGCTCCCATGTGTTATGGTTTGGCTAGAAGGCTCAGTAACCACCTTGCCTTCTTTATTTATTTGAACCCCCAGGTTAGAAAATTCTATGGTGACCTCCTTGATGCATTTAGTTAACTCTTCATCAATCATGGCCTCAGAGCCTTTATTGTGGACTAGATCATGAACTTTGATGAGAGGAAGGAGACCTTGAGGTACTTCAATGGAAGTAGCACTTCATGAGATATCCTCCTCAGCATCTTTATTTATTGGATCCAAATATTTATTGCCTTTGAAAGGGTGGGGATACCCTTTTACAGGTTTGCTCCCCCATCTCCCTCTACCTTTACACTATCAGTGGGGACCTGGTCACCACATTTTGGCTCTTTCTCAACTCCTCCATCAGGTCCTTGACTGTCCTCACCTTCATGAACCTTGTCCTAACCAGGGGACTGGGAGATGACATTTTCAACAAATACTTCTATATCTGTGGAGGTTACCTCTTTCTTAAGATGGACTTGGGCCTAGGTGGCTACCTCTACTCTAACCTATATAACTTCATCAAATGACAAAGGGTCATCTAAGGTTAAGGCACCCTCCTCATGAATTCCCATTTTTGGACATCTTCCTCTGTGGTGAAATTAGACTAAATGCCCTCATAGTGAGACTTATGCAAAATTACATTAGTGGCCATGGATATTAACCACCTGATGTCAAAATTGGGTCAAGGTGGCATTTTATCAAGTGCATATGAATTCATCTCTTATTCCAACCCCTTTGTTGTAGCCATAGAAGGACATGAATAAAACCCTATCAACACAGGAAATTTGAAAAGATTATTTATCTTTTTTGTTGTAATAATTTCATATGGTGGCATCATTTTTTGGCTTAGCTCCATCACTACCAACTTGTCATCTAGGTGTCTGGGCAATTTGAGTGGGCATCCAGAATAGCCACTTACCTTGATGTATGTGAATGATATGAACTATATATAAGTGGTGTCATACTTCTCAATTACTTCCTTGGTAGTTACAAACATTATGTTTAGGTTTCTTAATGGGAAGAAGACACTCATCATTTCATTGAAAAAGTAGTTATAAACCTTACAAAAATTGTTCTTGAATCCTTCTAGGGCAACCTCTGGATATACCTCATATATCTTCATTCCTAAAAGATTCTTGGTGAGCCCTTGGAAAGTCCTATTGTGCACAAGGTTGTACATCAAATAGGAAGACATATAAAAGGTACCTATAAATGATTCTTTAGAAAGAATTGTATCTTGGATCTGTATCATTTTTATATGGAGGTTGTCACTTAGTATGGAGGTCTAATCTAGTTTTTTCTTTCCCTCCAATACATAGATCATAATTAGGAACATCCATGGTTCAAACTTCTCTACAGCAGGTGCCCCATAAATCTTGGTGGCCATGGAAATGATGCATTATGGAAACTCATTAAACTTTGATAATTTCAAGTTATAGGACATTTTAGAGACCTTTTGTCTCCTCTTAGCTAGCCAACAAGTATTAGCAATATCCCAGATATCTTTGTCCTTTTTTGCATAATTTTGGCATTCCTCCAAAGAAAGTGAAATGCCTTCTGGCTAGGGAAGAATTACTAACATGGCACTGAGGGTTGAAATGGTGAAGGAACATACAATAGAATGGCCACCATCAATAATAGTCCTTGTGTCTAGTTGGTATGATCAAGCACACACAATAATGAGTTTTGGGTACGGGGCAGCCAAAGGGAATGTTGTTGTGGGTTCAATATAACTAGTGATGAGATTGGAAATTACTTGGGGGGGTCAACTTATTGTATAGAATTCAATAGGGCCCCAAAAATCCATTCCCATAACATCAGTATCCTTAATTAAATCCAAAATTGAAATAAAATTTCCTTTTATTATGGTAGAAGACACTGCCATTTTTCTAATTCTTAAATGCAAAGTTTCTATACCAGACAAACCCTTCACTCGAATAACCCTTAGCTACCTCTTAACTCTCTTCAAATAACACAACACAAGGAATAAATGAGAAACTTACTATCTAATCTATATGGCTAGAATTTGAAAGTCTGTGAAGAATTTGCTACAGTCACATTCTTGCACTGCACTTAGCTCAAGCACATATAACTCAAAAGCACAGATGCAAGATCTAGATGTAAAGGGTAATTTTTATAATGAAGACAAATACCTAAGTTAAATTCCCTTGCATCTCAATATTAGGGATATTATTAATGCACCAAATCCCAATGGATAATCACCACCTACTTCTCATTAATTGCTCGAGCCTTAGTCAAAATAGAGAGGGAAATGAAAATGTTCCCCTATTGTGCCAAATGGTCCTTCTTGTAGGGCACAAAGTGATATTAGTGGGACATGAATTTATGACACCTTTTTGGGCCTCCAAGGATGTTTGCACCTTGTTACCTTTTCTAGGTGTAGAAGTCTAATAAGATCCAAACCCTCTCTGGGACCAAGAACAACATGTGCTATAATTTTATCTCACAAGTCTAGATTTTTGAGCCTTTAAGGGTTTATTGGAATATTCCACCAAGAATTAAGTGGGTTGATCTTCAAAAAGTGGTTGAAACTAAAAAAATTTTGAGGAGCTACCATGTGGCATCACTTTTTCTTGCAGGTTCAGATATTCAGGCCTTGGGGACTTTAAATACCTTACCTGAACATAGTAAGAGGGGAAAATTTTAGAATAATCTAAAAACATTTGAAGCGTCAAGAATCCACCATGTGCCTAATTTAGATGTGAGCTCAGACTTCTCAGCCACCTTTACCATTCTGCACTAGTTCTCTTTATTTGAGGAAAGGTGCAAGATTTTGTCGACCCTTGACAATACTTATGAAAATTTTATTAAGATAAATACATGTCTCTCATTCAATTCATTAGGCTATTTCACACCTTAATCATAAAAATACATCAAGTGTAAATTAGCAATTTCATCTGAAATCCCAGAAACCTCTCTTTTGAGCATAAAGCATCTAATCCAAGCACAGAGAAAAGCTTGGTCATACCCTTGTCTTCTCACCATGAATTCTCCCACCATGGGAATTTTAATCAATATTTCATGATTGCTTTAGAGCTATCGAGAGTAACTTCCATTTGCATAAAGTACCCCTCAAAAATTTTGCAAGGAGTGAGATAACACTTACCATTTGGTGAAATCAAAATACAAGTACATGACTAATCATGAATATGTATTTTGATCTTTTGATGGGTTGAGGTAGGTGATTAAAACATTAACACTTATTCAGTTTGGTATGGGAATTTTATTGGTAGGGGGCCAATTGCTCCAGTGTAAATTTGGGCACCAACAGGACTCATGACATCGAGTTAATCCTAAATAACCTTTATCAATGAGTTCTACCTACATATCCACTACTCTGAAGAGGGTCTTAGATTCATGTAGTTATCCCCTACATGTAAGCTTGTGTGCCTATAAGGATGTAATGTGTGACAAATAGATACATAGAGTGACCTAACTTGTTACTTGGTAAATATAGTTCATGAGATATTCTTGTAATGCATCAAACATATAGATGTGTTATCCTTATGACTAATATTTAGATTGGAGAAAATATGGAAGCTTTTCTCACTTGAATGTTTGATTGAATGCTTTTAGTATTTTTCCTTATGAGTTTCCAAGTATGTGTTATGTTTGTGTTAGGTTTATTATAGGTTTGTGTTAGGTGAGGAATGAATAAGGATTGATAGTGTATTTATACTAATCCTTTTGTATAATATCTCACATTAAAATACTTAGACTGACCATAGATATATGTTTCATTTACAAATATTATGACTTTAGGGCACTTGACACTTGCATTGGGATAGGACACTTTTATTAATGTAGATGTCTAACTGGGACACAAGTGTCTAAGAAACTAAAAAATGGGCACATGTCTAGAACTTTAAAAAACATAAGATAAGTAGGTTTAAAACACTCAAAGCATGATAGAAGGTCTGAGTCATCATAATAACATTGGTCAGACTAAGAGATAAGTAATAGGCACATATAGATAGTGTATGAAAATGCTTTGGCAACAAAAAACATCTATAACTGAGAGGAATAACAAATGTATTTATTTTCCAAGTGTGAAAGTCTAAGGTGCTATATAATTAAAAAAATAATTTATACATTCCCCCCCTTTAATCTAGTAATTAAATTATTAGTTTAAAGGAAAAGAAATGTGAACTTGGGTGTGTATAACACACCTTGTATTTGCATGAGTGTAACTTGAGTGCTTTGTTGGTGACTAACCTAAAACTAATATCATGTTATAGTATATAATCAGTGTGTATAATTTGAAATTGAAATCATTAAAATGATTAAAATAAGAGAGTAAGGTTTAAGAGTACACCTATGTATTGATGTAACTACCTTACCTTTTGGCATTTTTTTTAAAATATGAACCATTAGATTTGAGATTAGTATAAACATAAAATATGGAAAATACATAAATATATAAATATCATAGGACGCATGCCCTCAATCTTGGAGGAAAATGTGAGTTGCATACTTATAACCTGGTAAGCATGAGTGAACCAAGTCAACTCACACTATAAAGCTGGTGAGGTTGGATGATGTAATCAATTAAAACCTATAAAATTGGAAAGATTGAGTGATTTAATCACTTAAAACATACTAAAATTAAACTTAATATTGTATTATATTGGCTCAACACAATTTGTAATAGTCTAATATGGTGAGCTAAAGTTATTATAAGTGTTTAAAATCTGAAAGCTGATTTGATTTTGTAATTTTAGGTGTTTTTATGCATAGCATATGAACCTTATGTATGTCTCATTATGAAACCTAGGTATAATAATGGTACCAGTGTATATAATTCTTCCTTAAATGTGTATCTGAATCATATAACCCTAAGTTTTGGCCAATTTGTAAACTATGTAAGTGTGGATAACATGCCCCCACTATATATTTGAAACTAAGAAATAGTGTAAGTGTGTATAATATGTCTATAAAACATACCCCACTATATATTTGAAACTAAGAACTAGTGTAAGTGTGGAGAACATGTTTCTAAAATATGCCCCCACTATATATATGAAACTATGACAAATGTGGAGAACATGTTTCCAAAACATGCTCCCACTACAATTTAAATCTATGAAGAATGTGCAATCCATGACACTATGGTACACTCCCATTAATATTCCCCCCGCCCCTCTTTTGAGGTGAGGGGAAGTATAAACTGGTAGTTACCTTATCTTAAAAGGAAAAGATAACCATGCAAAGTGTGAATGTATCATGTAACATATAGAAAAAACATATATGGGTAGATATATCATTTAATTACATAAAATTTAATCACATCAAGTCCTCAAATGCATGATATATATCATGGAAATATATAGATAGTAACAATATAAACTCTAAAAGCCATCAAGCACACACACAAATGCACTCAAAAGCAAAGCAAAAATGCCATAGTCTAAGGAGACCTCACACAAGGGGCATGTTTAAATGCTACACAATCAAAGAGACAATACTTATTCAAATGTTCATAAATAAAGGAATGACTTATTCAAATGTCTACACAATAAGTAATGACATATTCAAATGTTAAGGAGGTAAACAAAGGCATGGGGGTTGTAAACCATGGAGCATATTCAAATGCTTAAACAAGTAATGCAATGCATGACAATATCAAGAAAGGGGCACACTCAAGTAAGTGAAAAAAATAAATTCATGAACTATAAGAAAGCAACATAAACATAACATACTAGCCCACGGTTATATGTGTTAGCAAAAAATATTAAGTATATAGCATAACAAGTACACTACGAAAGATATAAGCATTGATAAAGGCATGTGTAAGTACATAAGCTCAAATATAATAATTTAGAGTGATCATAGAATAATATAACATGTTTATATTCTGATCAACATAGTGGATTCCCCCAATGTCCATATGACATGAGTAGAGGGAAGGCACAACATCCAAAATTCTATAGATCATATATCTATGTATGTCTATATCACACTCAAAAGTTTCATGAAACATATGTGTATATAGAAAGTACTGATATGCCATTTACCAACATGGAACCAATAACATAGATGTTAAGAAGCCAATATAACATGTAATTTTGAAAATATTATTAAATTTTTATTTTTTTGGTATTTTTTGAATATTTGGAAATTGTATAAGCTACCAAATGATCTCAAGAGGAGGATGAGAATGTTTGATTAGTGGTAAATGTACAAATTGTATTGAGCATATCTGTCATATGTGTGCATAGAAAAATTAAAAAGTGTATCATGTTCATGGATCAATCAAATGCAGTGATTAATATACTATGCCCCTTGCTCTTTAGTGATGCTAGATTTAACAAAAATGTTATTCTAAGATGCATCTTTAATGATGCTAGATTTAACAAAAATGTTATTCTAAGATGCCTTTGGTTTCTCTTTTGCAATATGTTCTATGTCTTTTTTATTTACTAATATGCCATTACTTATATCTATTTGTATGGTAGCCAAAGATATGTTTCCTTCATTGAAAAAGTATTTAGCTTGCCTTGATGATCAAATTATATCTAATTGTTGATTCTATGAACCATTACTCCTATTAAGTGTAACCATGATTTTATAAGCACAATATTGCAATCATTTGGATATAAATAACCTAAAAATTAACAAAACATTCTTTTGAATAAAATGAAACATTTAACTTAATTGATCCCATATTTCTTGGGATTGTATTAGTTTCATCCACAAATTAATACTTATTTTAAAGAGTGCTAAGGAATGACATAGAACAAAAATTTGTATCTTGATAATCCATAACCTTGATATTTGTAAATTTATTTCCCTCTACATAAGTAGTGATAGTAAAAGGGTATTGATATAAGGAAATGATTTTGATTTCCCCCTTGTAACTATATTTAGAACTTTAGATTTTTCACCTTGATATTTTTGTAACATTGTCTTTTGAGTCTTTTATTCCTCTAATTGTTGCATTTGTAAGTGTTTTTTTTTTTCTTAATTATCCTTTGGTACCCATATTTTATATTTTGGCACTTATGCTTTATGAGAGGCACTCATAATGTGATATAATCATTGTTACCTTTGTGACTTTGTATTTTATTCTTTAATACAAAACAATAATCTATATGATGCCCATATGTTCTATGATATGTAAAATAGTATTTAAATCTCCTTATAGAATATAGGGGATGTAATTTAATCACTTTGTTTTGAATCATGTCTCTTAGGATTTCACTTGGACTCTTAGTATTATTTTGGTCACTTTTTTAATTACTTATTCTAGATGTATTATGTTTTAGCTTTTCATTTGAATAAGAAACCTTGTTGGGTAAAATAATACTAGATGAAGATGAAAATACATGATTAACATTATCATGTTTTGAATATTATACATATGGAATATGATTTTATAATAATATGATATCTTAACTAAAATATATATTTTTCTTGTGTAACTCTTTTATTAACTTGCTCATAAGGATGATTTTATCTTTTAGATATTCATAAACACAAACCCTAGGTGTTTTAGATATACCATGAATATATATACCATCTACCTTACCCATCGAAGGAGTGATAACATGGACCTAGTTATATGGATGGTATCTATCACCCTACTTAGGGTTAGGAGGAATAATAAGTTCCTTTTTAGCCATTTTAAATGTTCTAAAAATAGATATGAGAATAAGAAAGAAGAGGCATACAAATGCTAGCATTCTAACATAATACAATAAGGATATATAAATTTCAAATTATTGGCTAAGAATTTTTAAAATATGAGATATATTTTTATATAAAAATATGAAATAAGACAATCCAAAAAAATAGAGAAATAAAAATACATTGTACGGCATGTAGATCTATATTTATGTAAAATAGTAGAATACAAAATTTATAAAATTTCTATATTATTTTGAAAAAAAAGGTTTTTTTCTATATCACTATAGTTATTAAAACCCTTTGATTAATTTAAAAATTGATCAATTATTAATCAAAAATAGGCCAAATAATGTGGAATGCTTCACAAAAAAAACCATAGAATATTCACAATAAAGAATCAACAATTTTGATAAAAAGGGAATTGATTTTAGATATCTAAAAGTGTTTTTGAATAAAATATTATTTTTGACAAAACTTATAAAGTAATTATAAAATAAGTACACCATTCACCTTGTATGTCAATATTTACTAAAAATAGTAAATTATCAAAATTGAAAAATCCATACTGAATTTTGGCTAAAAAAATGAGGTTTTTGAGTATACCAACATGAAAAGAAAATGCTTTTGAGTAATTTCTAAATGGATATATTTGGAGGCCAAACTATGCCAATAAAAGGGAATAAAATTAAAAATATATGTGTATGCAATCAAAAATTCATCATGTCTATAAATCGATCTTGGCTCAAAGAACATAAAGCATACCTACACTTCCGATTAGGAATACATTTGTTAAGCGGGAGCATGACCAAAATGGGGATCCATTAAACCCAATTAGGGGATCACTTATCATAATACATTATGTTAGGAAGGGTTGCAAAGGCTAAAATCTAACACAATCATGCAACAACCCTAAAAGAGTCCTAGGTTTAATATTCACTCTATTCTAATAAATAAAAAATTAAATCTAATCTAGTGCACACTAAAGCTTGTGGCACAATAAAAAGGGTTAGTAAAGCAATCAAAACATGTATATGAGAATATCAATTAATTTAAGTATGAGTAAGACCCTAATACATGGACTATGAAGAATAATATTATTCAGGATAACACTTATGCTACTTCTATCTACTAAAGAGAGGAGAACAAAGTTAGAATATACTTACCTGAATGTGAACCCGTCAAGACTGAATATCTCCTTTGGCCAAAGGGGCTTCAACAGAGGTTTCTATGGTTTTTAAGGATCACTAAGAAAGACCAAATCATCCAAGACTTATCCATAATACTAGATTCTCCAAGCATAAGCCCTAAGATAAGACTCCTCAAGTAGAATGGTGAAATAGTAGATTGTGAAGAAGTGCAAGCAAATAATAAATCTTGATTGAATATTGAAATAATGATGAAATGATCTTATATTTATAGGTAGATATTACCCTAAATCCTCCCAAAAACATCAACTATACAGGGTCAACCCCGTCAACCCTATATTTTTTTGGGGATAATTCACTAGGTCTGAGCTAGGTTGGCCGAAAGGCTAACAAACCCAAAAAGTGAAAAATACCCCTAGAATATATAGGGTCGACCCAGTTGACCTAGTAAAACTAACTATCCCAAAGGTAATTAAGGAAAGAAAAGGAGGATGGAAAGAGTAAAAATATTAGAAGAGTGTGCATGGGAGGAGTAATAGTTTAGGGAATGGTTTTAAGATCTGGTTGGATTGGTAACAATGTGTCCATCAGAGACAACAATCATGTGAATAACTAAAGGTATGCCCACCCCTTTCCCAGTGCACCCCTTAGGGTGTGCACTTAGAAAAATTGAGTCTCGATGGATTCTTTCAAGATGTAAAGTATTAGTATTTGATAAAAGGTTGAAAATATTATGTGTATACATATGCCCCACTCAAAGCTCATCATGTGTCACTAAGGTGCAAAAGGGGATAGTGCTTCGAGAAAGAACATAGTAACACACAATTATAATGTTAAAAAAATTTACATTATTTTAGAGCTAAAATAACTGAAAGTAAATGACTAAAAAGTAAATAACTAAAATTTAAATAGTGTGTACTTTGACTTACCTTTATTTTAGGATGGTTGTCTATTATGTTGTTAGTTTTAATTATGTAGGGCATGAAGACTACTTTTGACAAGCCTAAGAATACAAAATTAAAGAGAAAAAATAAATAAATGCAAGAAAATCCAATGGTGCTATGAGGATGGGGTGTACATAAGAAATTTGGCAAGCTAGGGTGACAGGCGCTATGTTATACCAAATTAACAAGTTAGATAACAAGAGTAAATATGGTAACTAGAAATCCAAGGCTACTAAAGACCAAAAAACTCAGACAATCTATCCTCAAGTAAAAAAGGCAAACTCACCAAGTCAAACCAAGGATACATGTCACAAAGGATGGTAATAAAACAAATCAATGGAAAAAGATAAAATAAAAATGGTAAAATGACATTGATGAGTGATCAGTAACAATCCACATCTCACTCAATAATGGAAAAAGGAAACATGAAAGGGAAAACAACATTGTTGATTGAGAAGTAACAAACCAACCTCACTCAACAATGGAAAAAGGTATGAACTCAGGTGTTCATAATAGCAAGATAGTTCAAAAATTATAAATGGTAAAATGAAATTAAATCAAGTCTAGAAATGTAAATCATGGTGTAAATAAATAAGAATTCATAGTTGCTCAAACATGTTGTTTCATTTTAAGGATAGATAAAACTGAAACAAAGTAGTGTTAGAATGTTTTTAAGAGGTGAAGAAGAAGGAAAAATAGATTTAGAATCATAATTTGTCTATCAAGGGGGGAAATGAAATGGGTGGAGGGGAGAATGAAGGAAAAAATAAGGTATAGGAACTCTTTATCGAAGTCAAGACACTCAAATTTGGTTTGTCAAAACAAGAGGAATTTCAAACTTAAGGACTCTGAATAACTTATCTTAGCCACACAAGTTTTAGGTCAACAAATTAAGTATATAGATCATCCCATGAAGGATATATGCATGAAAATTAAATAGACCTACCTCCCCACAATATGTTCCCCATTCCTTAGGACCCCTTACAGAGCCATCGATCTACTGAGAAGATTGGGTACTTGCATGAGAAAGCAAGCAGAACCATAGAGTTTTTTTAATTCCCCTATTCCAATCTAATATCCTACCACACCCTAAAGGACCTCGGCTCTATGTGAGGATAATTGTGGAGTTTAAGATTTGATTAGAGATAGGAGATGTGCTTAGAATCACGTCTTTTGGTGTGATTTAAACTTTTGAGATTTATATGTTGCCTTTTAGATATCATTGCCTTTCATTTCAAATTATTTGGATTTTAAATTTCTTGATATCTTTTTTGATTCCTCCTCCATATGGATTTAGAAGACCAAACATGGGTGGTAAATATGACTTTCATTTGAATACTTTGGACAAGGTTGCTAAGAGAGAACTTCAAAAATTATGGGGTCTAAGAGTCTAGTAAATATAGATGAAATAAAAGTGTTATCTTGACTTCAACCTTGTTTTATCCAATGTGGAGATGAAAGGATGGGGAAATCAAGAGAAATGACACATGGAACAATTTGAATTGCTTCAAATCACAAAAATGTGACAAAGGAGAAAAAGGGATACAATGGTAGTAAAATGTGATTCCTTACCATGAGAATGAGGGAAATGGAGGAAAACATGCTAATAAAAATTATTGTGTAGATTTCATCTAGAAAAAGAAGCAAAAACTCAAGTTGAGAACAAGGATCAAGAACATGAAAAGGTGGTAATTTTATGAGGAGGGTTGGGTCATATCCATGATCTTATACTACAACTTCATAAAATAAGGAAAAGATAAAGCAAAAGAGATGGTATTTTTGTGAGGGATGTTAGGTCTTATCCGAGGTCTTACAAAGCAACTCATAAAAGAAAAACCTAAGGGGTGCCAAAACAAAATTGTCTAACAAAAAGTGAGATAAAAAAGAAGATGGTGGTTTGGTAGGAATGTCAGGTCCTATCCACAATCTTACGAAGCAACTCACAAAATAAAAACCCGGGGTGCCAAAAGAGAAAATAAAAGAAAAAAAATAAGACTATGGTAAATCAAGAAACCAAAAGACCAAAAGGGAAGACTAAAGGTTTGTGAAAAAGAGAAAACTTGCTACAAATGGAGAGACCTATGCTTAAGTAATCTAAAAAAAGTATTAGATATATGTAGATAAAAATCATGACAAGAAGAGGAAAATATTTAGGCAAAGTACTTTTTAAGGAATTGAGCATTGGTGGGCTCTTTGAAAACATGGTCTTCATTGGTTTGAAGGTGGTAGGTGCTTGGACCAAGAATGTCTTTAACTAAATATGGGCCACACTATTTTTGTGTGTATTTACCTTCTTTATCATGAGTGTAGTATAATTTAAGGACAATATCACCAATATTAAAAGTTCACATTTTAACACGTTTTTTATGTTGTCTAGCAATGTGAGCCTTGTATTGGTGGTTATGTGTAAATTAGAAAAATAACATTTATCAAGAATATTAAGGGCATGAAGGTGAGATTCATGAAATTATTTGTTGGGAATAATACCATGAAGAGATATACAAAGAGAAGGTAGCTCAACTTCTTAAGGAAGGACCAACTTAGAACCATAGACTAGAGAAAATGGTGTTACCCCAGTGGCAGTACGTATGCTAGTTTGATAGGCCCAAAGCATAGGGTAAAGATGAAGATGCTAATATATGGTAAAATTTATCTTATGTTGTTCTTTGGGAGAAATATGAATCTAATTGTACCCCAATAAGCCATCTATAAGAGACAATATTTTATAACCAATCATGGAATCAATAATGGCATCTAATTAAGGCAAAGGGAAGTTATCCTTGGGACAAGTAAGATTAAGATTACAGAAATCAATACAAATAAAAATGACCATAGTGACCTTATTCCAAATGGGGACAATGTTGGAAACCCATTCAGAATAATCTACTAGTTTGATAAATTTAGCATCAAGTAATTTGGTGATTTCCTTATGACATAAAGTTGAAACTTTAGGTGAAAATTTTATTTGTTTTTGATGCACATGCTTGGCCTCAAGATAAGTAATGATGTTATGCACCACAATTATAGGTTCAATGTCAAGCATGTCCTCATAGGACCAAGTGAAAGCCTCATGATATTTATAAAGAATAAGATAAAATTATCATGTTCAATAGGCAAGAGTTCATGAGAGATTGTAATTGGTCAAGACCAAGATGGTGTACCATATTAAATGTGAGTAGTTTCTTCAATAAGCATGGAATTACCATATTAAAATTGGTATGGTGCATTAGGTAAGGCAGAAATTGAATTTGTTTTGGGATCAATGCTAGCAATGAAGTTGTTGAAGCAAGTAGTTTTAGTTTCAAAATTCCTAATTTTATGATGCTACCGAGGAAGTTGTGTTTTTTGGGTATAAAATAACTAAAGGATGGCTTCATCACTAGGCAAGGTAGGAAGAGGACCATAATACTTGACATATACTTCAAGATATAAAATTTTATTGCCATGGTGATCAGACTCAGATTGTATTAGATGAACATCAATTACCTTGGCATCAAATGTAATTTTGAGAGAAGTAGATGCAGTAGAAGAGATTGGTGTGTTGGTGGATTCGGTGATGAGAGAAGGATAAAATATAATGATTGGATCTAAACATGGTAAATGAGGTGTAGGAGCTTCTAGAGATTTGGAAGGCATAATTTATTCTACCACCCAAGGTGTATCGATAAGAGGATAATTGGTAAGAGGCACATGACCCTCAGGATCTAAGGTATGATCCACAGAAATGGTATGAACATCTTGATTAAAGTCATGAATTTGGGATAAGGTTTTTTTATAATTATGGACATCCAAATCTCTAGATTGATCTTGGGCCATGATATAGTTGTCATCATATGTTAGATAAAATGTACATGCTTGAGAATTAGGGGGAGTTTTGGAGGGTAAAATCCTGATATTAATGAATGTACAAGGAGACATGATGAGAAGATCTTGAAATAATTTATACACTCAAAAATAATTGAAAGTGAAGGCATCTTTTGGTATAGAAGGCTCCTGAGCATTGCATGGAGGGGAAAAATCGATAATCTCATCCATGAAAGGAATAGTATGATCTCTTGGTAAGAGATAAGGAGGAAGCCATTGCGAGATGTAGGGAGGTAATTTGGTAGTATTTCAATTATGTTATAAATCATTGGGCTCATCATCATTGTAATCCATAAGAGTAAATTATAAATTAGGATTCATGTTGATGAACTTAGGTAAAGGAGAACTATTAATTTTAGGAATGGTAGGAATATGATATTGCAATTTAGGATTGGGAAGTTGAATGCTCCATGGATTGGGATCAATTGCATGCTTATATCATTTTCCATTATGTAATAATTTAATACACTGACTACCAAAATAAGCAATGTCCCTCATTTGATGAGTCCATGGATGACCAAGGAGTATGTTATAAGATAAAGGAAGATTGAGGACCATAAGCTTGGTTCGAACTATCTTAGGTCCAATTGTTAATGGAAGCCAAATATAACCAAGTGGCTTTTGATTAGTCTTATCAAAACCATGACAAATAAGATGAGTTTGCTTGAGATGATCCTTGTTAGAACTAAGTTGTTATATAAGCCATAAATATGTCACATTAATACTAGAGCCTTCATCAACTATAAATATTTGGATAAGAGTGGTATTAATGGTTACTTTGATAAAGAGTGATGGATCATTAGCATGAAAAAGAATCTCATCATTGATCATGTCCTCTTCAAGGAATTTAATGGAGGGTTTGGAAGAAGGACACGTAGTTTCAATGGTATTAATGTTGTTAGGTTGAGATTCAATAGAAGGTGGTTCTTAATCTATAGAAGAAGGATCTTCAATTTCTTGAATTTGTTACATAAGGAATTTATGATGATAGGGTGAAGTACAAACCAAATCCATAAATGGAATATTACAAGGCATAGAGTTAAGTTATTCAATAAAGTTCCAATGAGATTTAGAATAACCAGCATGAGGTTTGGGAGGGAGATTAGATTTTGGAGGAATAGATTTGGTTGGAGGATATGAAGGAGGAATTTATTCCTTAGGTGCTTCTAAATCAGGATTTGTGGTAGTGGTGGTATCTTTAAGCAATTATTCTTTTGAAGATGGATTTTAGGCTTGGCAATAGGATCTTTGTGAGTCAATTTATGATGATAGTTGACCTTAGAAGTGTTGACATATTGATAATTGTTAAAGTATTGGTCATAATTGGCATCAATGGCACAAACATCCTTATAAGTTGATTGATTATTTCAAGAGAATTTTTTATTATTAGAGGTATAATTTTTATAAGTTTTTCATTTTTGAGAGGTAGTTATGTACTCTTGATGATGAAGATTGATCATAGCTTCATGGTTAAATGAATCACCAAGCACATAAGAGATAGAAAATTTAGTCATCCCTCTATAAGATTCATGAGAATTCTTAATGTAGACATGGAACCAACAAAATAGATTGGGATCATACCAATTAGGAGGAGCATTGGGATAGATGAAAGGTTTTGAGGGTGGTAAAATTATTTCATTTCTTGAACTGAAAGAGGTGTATGAGAAGGTAAAGGAACATAGGTTTTGGTAACTCATGGTTTGGTTTGGGAAGTATTACTAGTGATAGCATTAGATATTCAAAAATATCCTTTAAGAAGTTTTGGATTAGGTTTGAATTGCTTGATGAGAAAGTCTTGATGTTTAGCTTGATCAAGAGCTTCATTAAGTGTTTGGGGAGAAAAAGTTCAAAACTTATATTGGAGAGTGAGAGTCAAAGTTGTGATAAAGAGTTTAAGTAAGTTATCATTAGTCATGTTATGGTCAGCTTTTTGGGCCAATGATTTCCATATTTTGATAAAGTCATGAGTTGATTCATTAAGAGATTGCTTAGCATTGATGAAGTGGCTAAGACAATTTTCAAGAAGATCATTGTGTTGAAACTCTTTAACTAAAGGATTAACTAAATATTCAAGTTTCCAAATAGAATCTTGGTGTAGTTGATTATACCATTATAATACATCACCAGTAAAATTTTTGACTAAGAGTTTAGTTGTGGCAAAAGTATTAGTTTGGATCCACTCTTTGTAAAAGTTGTCAAAGGCTTTAATAAATGAGGAGGGTCTTTACTCCCATCATATTTGATAGTTGGATATATGTTACCAATATCAATAGATACAATAAAGGGGGATAAAGGCTCATTTTGAATGGTTTGAAAAAAATATATTCATTATTGGTTGAGGAATAACATTACCTAAGGCATCCCTAAGAGGTGGAGGAATGAAATTAGGATTAGCTTGAGGATGAATAGTTGGAGGTTAATTATCCACATTGATTAGATGTTGTTGAAGCTGCATCATTTGATGGGGTGTTACAATTTTGCATAATGTTCATTTGTTGGATGACTTGGGCTAAAATTTGAGTTGTATCAGGAGGTGGGTTAGTGTTGGTAGGAGCATTACCCAAATTGGTATTAAGGGGAGGATTAATAGAAGATGGGTTATTACTGGGGTTGTTAAATAAACTTGGGTCAATAACTCCCACATTAGTTTGAATATTTTGACAATGAGAAGTATATTGGTAAGTAAATAAAGGATCATATCCATCAACTTCATCTTGTGGTGTTATTTTCACCATGTTACAATTCATGGATGAAGGATGAGGAGAGGTGCCCCAAGAGTGATGGTGCTCTTGGGAGGCAAAGAGAGGGAGAAATGAACATCTCATATAGTATCTAAATTGATTCAAGTTATCCAAGAAGATTCTAATAGGAGACTTCATTTTGATTGAAAAAAGATGAACATAATGCAAAAGTGAAGAAATAAAGAACTAGATTGATGAACAAAGAAAATGAAAAATAGTACAAGGTTGACTAGGTTGACCTAACATAAGAAATAGGGTCAACAAACTATATAGGTTCACCTAGGTTGATGTAGTATAGTGAATAGAGATAAGAAAATAATGAACAAGGTTTGCAAATAGTATAGAGTTGATTAGGTCAATCTATTATATTTCACAAAGGTTGGGAAAAGGTACAGGGTCAACTGGGTTGACCTAGCACAGTAGACAGGGAAATGAGAAGGTAAATAACAAGTTATGAACTGAAACAAGACAATTTTTGTAGTTAATATAGAAAAGTAAGAACTGAAGGGAAACAAATAGTCAATTAGATCAATGGTAACTAATCTAATTGAAGCACACAATATAAAACCTTGTACTAACACTGTAAAATATAATTTTTTTCACACATAATTGAGCAAAGATAAAGTAATCAACTTAGAAAGTAAAGATCTAACTAATTGGTCAACCTAAGATGTCTTATTAGATTATTAAGAAATGATTTTAAATGTGATGGGAAGTTGGTTGTAAGCAAGGAACTAGATAGCAATTTAAGGATGGTTTTAGGTAGTTTAGGCTAAAAGAGACTATAGTGGTAATTACATAGGCTTAGTATTGGGGCCTACCCCCTCACTTCACACACCGTAATGATAAGGGTGCTAGGTGCTTAGCCATAATATACCATTAACCATGCTTTATACTTGACCATATTATCAAGTTAGCTTCTCCCTTGGTGATGAAATCCAAGTAGGTTGGTCTTGGGTAGACAAATGTTAAAATGCTTGTTTAGTTTTTTTGATTTGGTCATGTATGCATAAAATAGAAATAGTGAAACTAAATTATTAATTTAAAAAAATTAATTAGACTATGTGAACTATTATGAGCATGCAAGTGATAAGAAAAGAAAGGTGTGAACTAATTACTAGCATATACAGATTAATTCCAACTTTAAACAAGGTATAATATACAAAAAATATAGAACAGGGTTGACAGGGTCAAATCTGTACTATAGAAGCAAGGTATAAGAATGAATAGGGTCAACCCAATTATTCATACAACACATAGAATTGAGTCGACAAGGTTGATCCAATTGACTGTGTAGGGGTAGTTTTAAAGACTACAAATTATGAAAGGAAAGACAGAAAAGAAAGAGATAGAAAGAAAGGAACCTTGGTTGATTAAAGATGCTGAAAATGAAGATTATTAGTCAAGAACCTTAGAATATTCATGTAAAACCTACTAATTGGGTCGACTGGGTTCATCAAGCTTTGTAGAATCATGTTGCTGAAATAGTGAAACTAAATGATTAATTAAAAAAAACTAATTAGACTATGTGAAATATTCTAAGCATGCAAGTGACAAGAAAAGAAAGGTGTGAACTAATTACTAGCATATAGAGATTAATTCTAACTTTAAACAAGGTATAATGTTGACACTGTATACAAAAAATATAGAATAAGGTTGACAAGGTCAAATATATACTATAGAAGCAAGGTCTAAAAATGAATAAGCTCAGCTAGGGTCAACCCAGTTATTCATACAACACATAGAATTGGGTTGACAAGGTTGATCTAGTTGACTGTGTAGGGGTAGTTTTAAAGACTACAAATTGTGAAAGGAAAGATAGAAAAGAAAGAGATAGAAAGAAAGAAAGGAACCCTGGTAGATCAAAGATGCTAAAAATGAAGATTATTAGTCAAGAACCTTAGAATATTCTTGTAAAACCTACCAATTGGGTCAACTGGGTTCATCAAGCTTTATAGAATCATGTTGTTAAGTGCCTAGAATAGACAAGGTCAACTGGATCAACCTAGTAGTTGAATCTAGATTCTTGAAAGTGTACAGAGTTGACTAGGTTGACCTAGTAGTTTGGACTAGAAGTTTGTAAGTCTAGAAACCTATACTGGGTCATCTGAGTTGATCCAGTTGCATATTCCCAAAAACTTATTCATAGATATTAGAACTAGATCAATAAAGTCAATTTAGTATGACATGTATATGATAAAAATAATGCTAAAAAAAATGAAAGAAAGTGAAATAAATCCTATAAGGGTAAGTTTCACATTAGATTCACCAGAATGTATGCAATCATAAATGCATCATGTCTATAAATCTATCTTGGCTCAGAGAAGATAGAGCATACCTACACTTTCGATTGGGAATACATTTGTTAAGTGGGAGCATGACCAATATAAAGATCCACTAGACCTAATTAGGAGATCACTTGTCCCAATACACCATGATAAGAAGGGTTACAAAGCCTATAGTCTAACATAATCATGCAACAACCCTAAAATAGTCTTAAGTTTAATATTCACTCTATTCTAATAAACAAGAAAGTAAATCTAATCTAGTTCACACCAAAGCTTATGCCATAATAAAAGGGGTTAGTAAAGAAATCAAAACATGTATAGGAGAATCTCAATTAAGCTAAGTATGAGTAAGACCCTAATACATGGAATATGAATATTAATATTATTTGAGCCAATACCCATGCTACTTTTATCTACTAAAGAAAGGAGAACAAAGTTAGAATATACTTACCTAAATGTGAACCCATTGATACTTAATCTCTCCCTTGGCCAAAAGGGATTCACAAGAGGTTTTTGTGGTTTGTAAGGATCACTAAGAAATTTCAAAGCATCCAAGACTTATCCACAAGATTATAATCTCCAAGTAGAAACCCTGCGCTAAGAATCTTCAAGTAGAATGGTGGAAGAGCATATTGTGAACAAGCATGAGTGAATAATAACTCTTGATTGCATATTAAAATAATGATGAAATGATCTTATATTTATAGGTAGATCTTACCCTAAATCCTCCTTCAATTTTACAAGGTCAACCTAGTCGATCCTATATGTTTTTAGGTATAATTCACTAGGTCTGAGCTAGGTCGACTAAAAGGCTAACAAACCCAAAAAGTGAAAAATACCCCTAGACTGTATAGGGTCGACCTAGTCAACCTAATACAACTGACTATCCCAAAGGTAATTAAGGAAATAAAAAGAGGATGGAAAGAGTAAAAATACTAGAGAAGTGTGTAAGGGAGGAGTAATAGCTTAGGGAATGGTTTTAAGAGCTGGTTGAATTGGTAATAATGCAGCAATAAGGGGCAGTATTTGATAAAAGGCTGAAAATATTATGTGTATATAATATGCACACGAAACCTCTATAACTAGATGAGTGTAAAAACCTAGGGTAAAGTTTCATATCTAAAAATAAATCATGGAAAGCTAAAATCATAAGTGGTTGAAAACCCTATATTAGGCTAGGTTTGAAAAGGAAGACTTAGAGGTAGAGGTTAACAAATTTTTAACCCTAAAATATAGATTATGGATATCTATGATTAAAGGGGATAGAGATAGTTTATGGAACAAGGGTGATAAACTATCTCTATATTAAGCCAATAAATTATCAAACTTAGATAAACAATATTTTAAATTTATATACTAAGATATGCTAAAATTAAAAAGTATAACTATGCTAGATATTGAAATGATAATGAAAATAAGATACTTGGTTCTAATGTTAATATAGATCTAGATATGAAATAGAAGGAATCAAACTAGAAGTAGATTTTGGGACTCTCGTCAATTTTTGGATTATGAACTTATGTGACCTCAAACACTTGTGTCGACCTTAGATGGTTGCATTGATGCTTTTGTCTAACCTAGATATAGGTGTCTAATATAGAATACATGTTGGATTTGGATGCAACCACTTGAGATATTCTAATTTTTGTGTCACCTTTGCTTTGGTGTGCTTAGATCAAGATCATAAGCTATCACTCCTTATCAAACAATGAAACCCTAGTTCTTCATCTCCATAGTGGTTGTGGTAAAAATGGGTTTATGGGCTCATAGTGTTGAGTTAAACCCAAAGACCCCTCTATTAGTGGGTGATTCCTACATAGCCACTACTCTGAAGAGGACCTTAGACTTAATAATTTCTCCCCTACATGTGGGAGTATGTGTGTATAAGGATGCAATGTGTGATAAGAAAGTACATAAAGTGACCTAGATTGTAACTTGGAAGATATGGCTCATGGGATTCTCCTTTAATACTTCAGACCTATATATGTTTTGTAGGGAAGCTTTTCTCAATTGAATTATTCATTGGATGCTTTTGGTATTTTTCCTTTTGAGTTACTAGGTTTGTGTTAGGTCTATACTAGGTGAGGAATGAATGATGATTGATATTATATTTATACTAATTCTTTTGGAGAATATCTTGCATTAAAGCATTTAGGCCAACCATAGGTATATGATTCATTTATGAATTGGATGAATTTAGGGCACTTAAAACTTGCATTGGGATAGGACACTTGCATCAACGTAGTCTTCTGAATAGAACACAAGTGTGTGGGAAATTAAAAAATAGGCACAGTTCTAAACCTTGTAGAAATATAAGATAAGTAGGTTTATAACATTTTGAGCATGATATAAAGTCTAAGTTATTAGAATAACATATGTCAGACTAAGATATAATAAATAAGCATGGACAGATAGTGTATGCAAGCCTTTCAATAACATAAATGGTCTATAACTGAGAGGAACAACCAAGGTTTATATTTACTAAGTGTATAAAATGGAGGTACTATATAATTCAAAAATACTGTATACAACATCTTAAGGAGTACAATGAGAAATGGGTGGGGTCAATTTGTGGTAATTTATAGGATCTGTTCATATGATATATTATTAAACCTATATATTCCTTCATTCAACCTTCATACCTCCTATGATGTCTCATTAATATCCTAAAACTTTAAAATATGGCTAAGTCTAAAATAGGTTAAGATCTTTTAGAACTTAGAATTTGCATTACAACTCCTAGAGGTCTAAAACAAATCTCAACCATATTGAAAGTATATATATTATAACTTAAATTATATAATGTGTGTGTGTTGATTAAATCCCCTCTGAGTCCCTTTCCTTTCTTCTTTTTTTAAGATTTTCAACTACCCTATATTTCTATTATATTGATTAGGCCAATACAGTTTATCAACCACCCTATATTGCCTATTGTATCTGATAGGATGATATAATTTATTTCCTACTTTTTTATCCTTATATTATATTGGTTTGGCTGATAAAATTTTGAGTTTTTCCTTGTCTTACAAACTATATCAACTTGACTGATACAATTTTGAGGCAACTAACATTTTATTCAATTTTACCAGCCTAGTCGATACTATTGGCTTAGAGTATGAGGTGATTTTTAGGTTTGGATGTATATATATAGGGGTCATATAATCATTCCCAACATATGACACTCATATGTGCTATGTACACTCACATTTTTGCTCTTAATTAGTAAAAAGAGGAGTTAGAGGTAGAGTCTTATCTTAAAGGTCTAGTCTTACTCATGGTCTTTAAAGCTCAATAGGAAGAGTCATGTCGAAGAGATATCTTAGTCTTTGGAATCCCTAACTAATGATATCTATATCTTATTATTTCCATTTGAGGTATTTAAACTATAACATCTCTTACAATGTGCCAATGTATCCAAAGGGGGAGATTTATGTGTCTATGAGTTTGCCCAAAGGTAATTATCTCTATCCTTATGCTCTTTATTTTATTTACTTAGTTTCTAGACTTTATTTATCCATTTCTATAGTTGATGTATGTTTTTTTATTATTATTTATACTCTTTCTTATATTGAATAAGCTTATATTTATAGGGTTTCTTAAGCTTATAATTTATCAATTTAGGTTTTATAGACCACCCATTGGTTGACTATTACACCACTTACCTTTTTATCCATTTAGTACTTGTATCTATCTAGGTACTAGGTTACCATTTTTCATCATTTCCTTACATGCAATGTCTTTATTGTATCCTTGATACACCCCTTTATTAAAATTATTGTAATAACTATTTAGTTATTTTGAGGCCTAGTGAAATCCATAGCTCATATCTTAGGTCTAGGTTTTGGAACCTTATCCTTTCAATGAAATTTGAGTACGGATTACCCTTTACTACATCTACGATTATTCTAGGTCCTTACCCATTATTCCAAGCTTATACATGGTCTAGTGTTATGACCTTGTTTATATCCTAGTATATTGAGAGAGAAAAGATTATTAATAGACATCATAGCCTTGCATATATTCTACTGAACCTGACGTTAATCCTATCCTACCATTGGTTAGATTATCTTTTCATTTCCATATTTAGTTTCTTAGATATTTAAATTTGACAAGTATCTCTTGTCAAATAATTTTCTTAATGTAAAAGAACAAAAACCTATAAATGGAAGCATGTCTAAGGAAAATGTACAAATGAAACAAGAAAAGGAAAAGTTGGAACATTTACAAAAAAAAGTAAGACACATCAAAAGGATAATGTTACACATGTGCTTTCATATGAAGAAATAAAAAATCATTCCTCAAATCATCAAACCATTAAACCTCACATAGATGGAAAGCAAGGTCAAAATATAATAGTTGGCCCAACTTGTGAACTCTATATATATATATATATATATATATATATATATATATATATATATATATATATATATATATATATATATATATATATATATATATATTGTGCTCCATGCCATATCCTAGAGATGTAAAGAATTTATATATATATTCTTTACATCTTTAGGATATGGCATGGGGCACATGAATAAAACTATTGCATCTAAATTATGTTGGATATATTCAATGGAATGTCACACTTGGATCTAAATCATGCTCTATTGTACTATATATTAGTCCATTTTTATTAAATATAATGTTAAATTCAAAAAATCATGGTTAAAAATAATAAAGGAAAATATATCTGAAGTAAATATATCAAGTACAAATTTACTAAAATAGCATGATCCACTTTCTAATTCTACTATGCACACATATGTCACATTTCATTCAAGAAATGTTATTCATTTACCACTCCTTGTAGATAATGGTCCTCCTCTTGAGATCATTGGATAGCTTGTATATTTTTAAACTCTCCAAGAGAAAATAAACATGTTTCAATTATAGTTCCACCAAGGAAAACATATAACACTTAAACAATGGGTTCCATGAACCCTTAATCCTTCTATTACTTCTTCACAGTAATAGAGTCTTATGAGACATACATAGAGTACCACAGATTCTACAGTTCTACATGTGACACTCATACATGCTCCTTGAAAGTATCACCAATTTGATGTACAATATTCTAAGTTTAAAACTTCCTATGAGCATCCCTTATATGGGATCATATGTTATACCCTTTTATTTTCCAAATATGCCAAAAGTTAAAAACAATATTTAAGAAAATACAAAAACATTCAAATGAAAATAAAAATACAAAAATATTCAACATTCACATATTTACTAGCTCCTTGGCATCTATCTCATTTATTTTATGTTAGTAGATAACATATCTTTTTTATATGCATATATGTTTCATAAATACTTAAGTGTGAAACATGCATACACCAGACCCATGATGCTTTCCCATATAGATGTTGGACCTTTCCTCTTCCCACATGATATACTACATCGGCAACATCTATTTCTTTGATCATGATTGATACATGATACATTATTTTATGATCATTTCTACATTATCATGTTGAGCTTATATACTAATGCTTAAACATGCATATACTCATGATTACATCTTTTATAGTGTACTTGGTATGTTATAGTACATGAAATTTTTTCTAACACACACATGAAAGGACTAGTATGATATACTTATATTGGTTGCTTATACTTCATTTATTCACATTATCACTTCCTTGAGTGTCTTTTTCTTGCTTGTTATTGTCTTGTTTGTGTAACATTTGAATATGTTCCTTTCTTATTGGTCGTTGTGCCACCATATGTTACTTTTTATTTATACATTCTAATATGTCATTCATTTGAGTGTGCAAAATTTGCATATGTCCCTTGTTTGCGCTCTCTTTAGACCTCTTTTGTGTGACATTGAGTGCTCTTTTGTGTGTATGATTTTTTGTTGACATTGTAGTATTATGTTATAGACATTGTCTTGATACATATCATGTATCTTAGGGCTTGTTGTGATTATATATTGCAAGCTTCATTGATATATCTACTTAGACATGTTACTTATATATGATACATGATTCATACACATATTATATAGTTATCTTATTATTTTAAGGTAAGGTAACTACCAAATTTCATTTCCCTCACCTCAAAAATCTTAGAATTTCATTACAGTTTACATGATTCATATATACATGTGAGTCATAATCTTATACATTGCACTATTTTTTACAAATTTGAGACATGGTTTCTTAAGTTTGTGATATATATTATACATAATTATAAATCAAAGGTTAAATTTTTATAGATACTTCAACTTGAGAGACATTATAGGTGCATATGTCATGCAAGTGCACCAAAAATTATAAATAATTATTCAAACTTATTTACCAAGAAGCACCGATACTTTATCAAAAAGCATTATTTTCACTCAGAAGCACCATTTTGAGCATTTTCTATATGCAAAAATTGGCTCCCTTTTTTAGTGTGTTTGATATTAAATGCCCTCAATGGCCTAACACTACTTCCATTTTTTAGTTTGAATTGGTTATACCACTTAACTTGGATTTTATTGTATTGTCACTTGAATTGTGTGATTGAGATGTAATGATCTTAATGGTCATGTCACAACTCACCCTTGCACCAGATTGGGGGTATAGTTACCTTTCAATATCCCTTTTCAAATATTCAAGGTTTAATTCTAAACCTTTTTTAGATCCAATTTTTTATAAAGAAACATCTTTATCAAATCAAAGTGCTGATGGGAAACATGGTTGCATCGATAAACATGTGTACTCCTTCCTTGCTCTCTTTATTTTTAAGCATTTCAATTATGTCAAGATTATATGCCTAATTTATATTGTAACATACTCTTGGTTATAAGTCATACACCAACAAAACACTTAAATTGATCTCAATAAAAGGTAACGTGTGTTATACACACCCAAGTATGAATTTCTTTCCTTTAACCTAGCAATTTTATCTTTATGCAATACTAATTTAAAAGGGGCCAAATGCAGATACTAAAATCTGGTTTATATAACATCTTAGTGTGTATACTTAATAAATACCTATCATGGTGATACCCTTTATTTATATACCATCTTATTATTTAAAGGCTCGTATTAACCATTTCACTATGCCTCTACTTACCTTATGGTCTAACCCTATCATTTCTGATGACCCATATCTCTTGTACTGTAAAAAAAGCTTAAAACCTAATATATATCCTTCATTTTCAATTTTAGATCCTCAATAGCTTCCTAGCTTATTTTACACTTATGTCTCACATAGAGACACTTACATCAATGCAAGTTTCCAAATTTTTATTAATGTCCAGTCCTGAAAAGTCATCTAATTTTCAAATCTTTTGATTCCAATGGGTCAGATAATTTGTCTTATTAAACTCTACTATAAGATATTTTCAAAAGGTGTGATATAAATACAAATCTAAGACTACTCATTATTCATTTAGAAAACACTAAGCAAGCACCTATTCAATCTTAATTAATCAATTAAATAATTGACTTTTATTTCCCTATTCTTCCCTATTTTCATATTAGTCATAGGAAAAATCATATTATAGGTCCAAAGCACTCAAAGAACAACCCATGAGCAATATTTATCAAGTTACAAGATATATCATTCATTCCTTTACATAAAGTATATTTTACCATTGTTCACACACAATCCAACACCTAAGGGATAACCACAGAAGTCTGAGGCCTTCCTTAAAGCATTGGCTATGTAGGCAATACTCATTGACAGAGGGGTCCTTAAGATCAACTCAAAACTATGAGCCCATTAACCCATGTTTGGAAAGGTAAAAATACTTAAGTTGAATATCTAGGGTTTTATCCACATACAATCATCAATACCCTATGCACATAAATTGAATACATCAAAAGAAAGACAATAGAAAACCTAGAAGGCTCCACATTGCTTCATAATACATTGGATATTTTGTAAAGGATAGTTGCATATAAATAAGGATAGAAGCATTGATTCAAGTGTCCCAATATTTATGAAAGTGTCCACACCTCCAAAAATAATATTTTTATAATTTGATGACTAGATCATGATCTTGTCCCTGCCTATTTCTACATATGTACTTCTCAATTTTGCATATGCATCTACGGATAAGCTAAGCATCGTCTCTTCTTCATGTTTATGAAATCAAACTACTATTTTGAGTGTACTTTATATATTTAACATAACTTGACACTTTAATTTAGAATATTCATTTATCTAAGTTTTTATTAATTAGCATGATCTCGAATAGTTTTATTTATCCTTGTGTATAAGCTATTATAATCCTTTAACCCTCCATACCTTCAAAAAAGGGTTAAATAATGGTTTGAGATGACTTCAGTTAGAGCTAATGTTATGTAAATGTTAGTATTAGGGTTTAATCCTTAATTAATATATTCATTCATTATAGTTTGAATTATGTGTATTATTATCCAATCATTCACATACACAATACACAGTACACATGTATTTCTTAATCTAAATCTCCTTACTCATATATATAAATGTAAAACATCTATTACATTTCACAAATCATTTTACTCTATACCTCCAAACTATTAATCACTATACTCTTTATCTCATATGCTCTATTCTCTCTTATATATTCCTATATCTATGTTTTCTATAACATTGTAGTATAAATCCCAACTATATACCTTTACAATCTAATGGTCATGTCTTGTAGGACATACTTCTTCTTCATGCATTGTTCTTTATGTTAGTGCGAAGTGTCAAACCTTACCATGTTTCCCAAGAAGGTATAATAATTTGTTCCATCAACTTGGAGATGTGTTCTATTCTTGAAATAAATAAAAATCTTCTATAGTAATTCTTCTTGACCTTATCTTCTATTGAAGATCCCTGCCAATAAATTGTCACTATGAAAATAGATTTAGGTTGAAAATTTGACCAATGATAAATAATTGTATGAGGTGACATAAATTTGGCTATTTTTTGGTACAATTGGGATTTATTCTCAATGGGCCCCTTATGTATTAGTGAAATCTTCAAGTTTGGATTTGTATGAAAACTAAACAAGGCAAAATGCAACAAAAGTAGGTGGTGGTCGAGATTATAATTAAGAATTCATTAAGAACATGTTCAAGCATCGAACCTTAAACATCACGTACAAAAAATCATAATTTTGTTGATTTTACCTCGCTCACTACTATTAATGGATTTGGATTGATTCCCTTTTTTTTTTTAAATCATTTATATGCTTGATTGAAAGGTAGTAAATAATTTATAGATCGAGTTCTAAATATGATACATTATATTAATTGTTTGATATAAACATGTCTAAAATTTATTAGTCATTTGACATATGCATGTGAAAATTGATATATGAGTATTAATATTTTATACTCATAAAATAATTCTTTAACAATTCAAAATTATATCATGTAAGTACTCATAAGTTCCTTACATGATTTTGAGTTACACAGTGAGATTGAGGGACCAAACATTAACTTCTACATACCAAACAAGAGGATTTATGATACACCTTCTAACCACTCACTTCCCTTTCTTGAAGTTGCCTAATTTTTTTAATTATATG
This sequence comes from Torreya grandis, assembly GCA_037957365.1. NCBI lineage: Eukaryota > Viridiplantae > Streptophyta > Pinopsida > Cupressales > Taxaceae > Torreya > Torreya grandis. The sequence goes on from JARHVA010000950.1 coordinate 3,723,881, forward strand.
TTACATTCTAAATCATTTTTTAATTTTGAATTGATAAGGATTAAGGCTCAAACATAATCTACTCGAATACATGTTTGAGAAGGTCAACTATGTACAAAGCATTTTTTTCCTAATTAAAGGTATAAAAATATTATCAAATATAGATATATAGGTAATATTAATGACCAAAAATCATATTATACTCACATTTATTAAGATGTTTGAGAAGGTTAATTATGTAGAGAGTAATTTTTTATAAATAGAGGTATACAAAAGGTGATGACAGGGGATGGCCTCCACCCTTCTTAAGATGAGTTTTTGTGGTTGGTTTTGGCAATTTTTCTTGATAGACACATGGATTATAACAATAATGTATAAAAAAATTATGGATGAGAACCTTTACTTATGGAAAACACGACCTTCTCAAGGTGGTTAGGATGATAAGTCGTAAAATCTACCTCCTCCACTACCTCCTCTAGCTTCCATGCTTGTTGCTACAACTTAATAGTTTCCTTTATTGCTATGTGAGCTTATGAATGATTTGTTAATTGTCTCGTATCTTTAATTTGATGTTTTATTGAGTGGTCATTATTGACACCCTATTGGACTTTTTACTTTTCAAGTATTTTTTCCTCACTTTGACTTTGTTTGTGGGGTGACTTTTCCACCCATTTTTTCGTATGATTAACATTGTACATTATACTTTATACTTATTTATATAGATATGCTCTTCAATCAAAACATATTATTAGATATAGATAAAGGTAATATTAATAATTACAAATCATATTTCACTCACATTTATTAAGGTGTTTAAGAAGATCAATTATATAAATATATTTTTTAAATAAAAATATAAAAATATTATTAAATATAAATAATATTAATGACCATAAATCATATTTAATCATATAGAAGGCATTCCAACTCTATAATGATGATCAATATTCAATAAAATCACATCATCCTTGAATATAACAAGGGGACATGAGTATTAATATTTTATAGAGTGTTGGTCTTGATCTTCAAAGGGTATATTGATTTATTAATACTGGAAAAACTTTTAAGAGATTTTCTTTAGGCTAACTCTGAGGGACATAAGGGCTTCCAAAGAATTGCCTAGAACATTTGTTGTCATCTCAAAGAAGCTAGGGGATTGGGTCTCTTCGATATTAAAATTTAAGGGCTTTCTCTTGGTGCCAAATGGATTATCAGAGCTCTTTTTAGGAATGAAGCCTAGAATATTCTCCTCCATCATCGTATCTCTTATGGATTCCCTTATGGTAGAAAGGTTTGGCAAGGCCTGAGACTTCATTCCCTACTCATAACCTTGATTCCTGCTAAAATTAATAGCTCTTTTGTGATTCAAAGTTTATGGAAGGCTTGGGAGAAGCTTAAGCCTTACCTCAACTAGGTAGGTGAAGGGTTCAAGAATGATCTCTCCATAAACTCCCAGTTCCTTTGGTGGTTTCCTTGCCTAAATTTTCACAACATTCCCTTTGCCTTAGTCCCCTAGATGAAAGGGTTATAGCTCTTCAAAAAAGGTGTGAAGGTTATCAGTGATCTCTTTTGTAAAGAGAATAGGGTTTGGCTCACTTGGCAACAAATTCAAAATAAATTTCAATGAGTAAACTCAAATGCAAAGGCTATTACAAAAATTCAAGGCTCCACACCTAAAGAGTATTTGCATAAAATTAGACTCAACTCCCTTATTCCCTAGTGGAAAGATTGCCACTGGCTTAAGGCCACCCCCTTCACCTGATACTCTCCTCGGTTGGGATATCATTTACTTTATCCACATTATATTCTAGATGATATGCTCAATACCAAATGGAATCTTCATTCTAGATATGGGATCTGGGCTCATTGATTTAGCATAGTGTGGTTTGCTTCTATTGATCCCAAAAAACTCATTTATTATGGTGCCTTATCTACCAAGGCTTGCTTGTGAAAGATAGGGTCAAGCATCTGGCTGTGCCTAACCCCATCTACCTAGCTTTCTAGTAACTAGAGACTATTAAGCACATTTTTTGGTTTTGCTCGCACACACAATATACATGGTGTTGGATACATTCCATTTTCCATCCCTTTTATCTTGAATTCTTCACATGGAAAATGGCTCTCCTAAGAGACAAGGCTCTTTTTCTTGCAAAATATAATTGCTTTTGGTAGATCTTTTGAGATGATATTTTGTTTCAAATCTGAAAAGATAGAAACTATGCTTGCTTTAATCATGAAGAGTTGGAACGTAAATTTTTTATTTCTAAAAAAATTACTATTCTCTCTAATGTTACTCTTAAAATACAAAGCCAAAAAGATAAGGTACATATTGAATTTAACCACCTCCAACATTTTCTTGAACATTGGAAAAATGCTCCATGCGTAATCAATTAAGAACCCCCATGACATCTTTTACCCCCAGGGGATGAGGGCATGGGTCATGTTGGTAGTAGTATAGAACTAGATGCAAGAGTCACTCTCCATGATGGTCACCACCTCACTGGTCTTATCCTCATCGAGGTGGCTTGAGTGGCTCATCTAAATCTAGAGGTGATGGAAGGGGCTAGGGATCTCTTCCCCCATCTTAGGATGCTGATATCATAAGTTGGGGTTTGTCTCACCAAGTAAAATTACCATGTTAAGATCTAGCAATTTCTCCTAAAAGAAATCAAAATGATACTTTAAAAGCTTAGTGAAACACTGGTTGGGAGCCCTTACCTATTGATGATCATCCTCTTGCCTTGGGAGGATGGGGTGACAAGCCTCAGGGTCCACCATCTCCTTTGCCTCCCCCAACATCCATGTTTGTTGTTGTTGCTTAAATGTTTTTATTTTTTTTATTTGTACCTTGTTTTCTCTACTTTGTTGGAAATAACTGATGTGATGTAATCATTTATAGGAGTGGTCACTTTTTGACCACTTTTTTGACTTGTCCTGAGGGGTTTTTTTATGTTTGTTGTGTTTTTTCTCATGGGGTGACATTGTACCATATCCTATTTTATAAATATATAGGCATTTTTCAATCATGTGTGTGTGTATTAAATAAATAAAAATTTGATGAAATATATCAATACATTAACTTAACAAAAATATAAAAATAATTCACAAAAAAATATAGGTGGTATGAGAGCACACTACATATCCACACTAGGCAAAGCCTAGGACCAAAAATAAAAGCACCACAAACAACTAGGAAAAGCCTAGGAACAAGTCATAATGTCATAATAAAAGATGAATTTAAGTAATAAGAGTAAGGCCAAAAGGTGAAGGATCCATATCATCAGGACCTGAACCCAAGCTTGGTAAGTCATTGCCATCTGGAATAGGCTCCCAACTATTAGCTTGAGCTGTGTCCCTGCCATCTTCTTCTTGTGTCTGAGTGAATGAAATGGCCAAAGAGAGACTGGGAAACTTGTCCAGCACATTCTATTAGCCTCTAGGTAGCACCCCCCAAGCATCTAGGCACAAAAGAGGAGGAAGAGTGTCCCAAGCACCCTACCTAGCAGGGGAAGGAGGAGAAGGCTTCTACCTTTGCTACTACCTAGGAGGGTTCATGCACTGATATGGGGTGTCATTATGAGAGTAGTGTTGAGAATGGTTATGATGATGCCCACCATGAGGTGGCAAAGCAATTATATCCTCTAGTTTGGGATCTTTTTATGTAGATGGTAGAACTTGAGCTATTGCACAAGGAGCATTTCCCCAATGAGAGAGGATATCCTGAAGGTGCCCAAGATCTATAGAAACTTTATTAGATTGAACTTGAATTTGAAAAATAACATCAGAGATGATAGAGGACTTGCTCAAAGCAAAAACATTACAATCTGAAGAAGCATTATTAAACACAAAATTATTTCTTTCTTTCCAAAGCTAGAAGATAATCTCCACTCTGAAAGTGTGACAGACTTGGGCATATTTGAAGGGCATCATGGGTTTATCTCCAAGGAGCATGTGATTCCAAAGAAAAAATTTAGGTTGAAAAGGCTTTTAGAGATCATGGATTCACTTCCAAACCCTTTGAGATTTGGTACAATACCAAAAAAGATGAGGAAGCATATCAAGGTGGGCACAAAAAGGGCAAGGATGAAGGGAAACTCTTAGCTAGATGAGCCTTCTACCAATAGGTAAGCCTTGGTGTAGTATACACCAAGAAAAATGGGCAAGCTTGGGCTCCATGCAAGCCCACCAAATAGTGCTAAAGCAAAATCTCCACGTAGTAACATAAGAATGTAGTCCCCAATGGGAGTTGAGCTTGTCCACCATGGGCAAATGGGGGTGAGCCATCCATAGCCAAGCTGAGTCATGTAATTACAAAAGGGGGGTCTCAACATACCACTTCTAGTCCTTTCACTAAGGATGAGTGGAGTGAATAGAGATTTTATGGAGTATGGATGGTGGTACAATGTTAAGTATCTCTTGGTAGGATTCTTGATCAAAATTAGCTAGCTGAAATTCAAATTTCACCTCTTCCCAAGATAGCCAAGAGCAAGATCACCTATAGTAGATATCTTGGACATAATGAATACCCCTAAAAAAGAACTTGAGAGCATTGATCCAAGGGAATTCTTCTAAGGAAAATTCATTTAAATTAATAACATGTGACCACCAAAGTGAGTAGGTGTTTACAGACAAGCCATCTCAGAACCTTAAACCATTCCAGAGAAGCCATGGTTTAATTTAGTCCCATGCCTTACAGATGCTTTTATCCACAAAGGAACCTATGATTTGAATGAGAGACTTAATAATTAGTAAATTAGGGAAGTCAAGCCCTTTTTAGGGTTTCTTTCCCTTAGGCAAGCTTGAGGAGATACAGTGTCTAAATAGCACCTTCTCAGCTTCTTTGCCCTTAATGGCCCACACAATCCATTTGGTACATAAGGTAGTTGCTTACTAAGCTATGTCAATGAGCCCCATCCCTCCGACATCTCGTGTGAGGCAGCAATATTCCAAGGCCACCCTATGGAATCCTTTACCTTGGGGAGAATTGGCCCAAAGGAAGTTGTAGACACCAATATTATGTCGACTCCCCCTTGGTCCCTTACACACTTTATTAGTTTAAAATAAATTACTTATTTTAAATTAATGACATCACCCTAGACACCTCACCTTGGACACCTCGCCCTTAGACCATTTCTCACCCTATGAGTCACCCATGACCTATTCTCACTCCATCCTAACCTCCTAACTAACTCTCGTGCCTAATAAACCCGTCTTTTGACCATTCTCCAATGGAAAATGCACTTGGCGGATGGAGAAATGGGCAAAGGGCTAAAAATAGCCCTTTTACCCATTCTCTAGCCACCGACGTCGATCAACTGTCGGTCAATGCCAGTGGGATAGCCGACGTCGGTTACTTAAACTAGGCTCTAACCTTGAGTTTCTCTCTTCTTCCCCCCAGACTCTCTCTCTTCCCTCAAATCTCTTGGACATTGATGCGCACACTCTAAGACCGATCATCAGAATTCGACTAACGCTCCCTTGGCTATAGAAACTCTATGCAAGTCACTCCAGATTGGACTGAAACACTGTACGAGGACCTCGACATCAGCCACAATAGGAATAAGCGTTCTCACACCTCTGGTTCTTCACCAAATAGAGCTAATTATTCTTTTGTCTCATTTCAGTAATTTAGAATACATTATTAATTAGTTTTTATTTACTATTTCTAAATACTATCAACCAAACCCGACTTCTTTCGTAGAAAGGCTGAAAAGCCTTCCTCTTATTCTTACCATCTTCTCAGACCTACCCTCTACTTTTGTCCCCCCTAAGACCCTATCCACTTTCTTGCAACCCCACACAAACCTTTAAATTCTCAGACACCTCTGTCAACCACAAACATACCCTAAAACCCGTCCAAGGCCCATTGCCCCTACCGACATCGGTAGCATAACCGACGTCGGCAACATTGACCAACTAACCTTAGTAGGACTATCAACGTCAGTGACTATGTCAGACTGACTGTAGAGAATAGGTACGCATTATCTTTATTTCTCTTTCTTAGTCTTTCACCTTTTCTGTTTATATGACACTCTTTTCTTAAAATAGTAGACTGTCATCCCTGATGGAGCTTTATGCTTCTGGGACCGAGCATATTGCTTGGCAGTCCACCATATCTTTATCTAACATTTTCTTTGCTTGAGAGTCTTTCTTTTTACAGGTGTTTCCTCCATAGCCAAAGAGGAGTTCCTACAATACTTGGATACGAGGTGCAACTTAATCTGGGTATCAATCAAACCCCTGACCATTATCTTTAGTTTCTTCTTCTTTTGAATGTAATTAGCAGAAACGTAGAGAAACATTCTAGCACACCCAGTGGGACCCTAGATTTTCCCTTGGGGTCATTTTTTATAAAAAGCTAACTTTCATATAGATGCATTAGGAAAAAAAATCTCTTTTTACATCCTTTTCTTCTATCTCTTTATTTTCGAAAAGAAACCATTAGCACAAGTTAAAAAGAACATCTTTCTTTTTCTTCTTGTCATTTCTTGCCTGCATCTTAGAGTAGTGAAAATTCATACTCTTAACCTTTTCTCCACTTGTTTGCACTTGAACAAAACATTTCAATTTGGGTTTAAAAAACTATTGCATTTCATTATTGCTTGAATGCATACTTAGCCCATTTAGTAATTAAAAGCATTATGAATAAATCGTAGTGCACAAATGTTACACAACAAGATCACAATCACATCAAATTAAACATTTAAACTTACCTAAGACAAGGCCTATCTAGGATTTCATCACCTAGCAGATACCTTACCCTACCTAGCGATCCTACTTGGATTTCACCACCAAGAGGAGGACCCACTCTGTTCTCTGGCAGAGTATAAACTATGGGCAAAGTATATATTGGCTAAGCGGCCCAGCTCGGCTCTGGGTTCGTGAAGTGAAGGGAGCAAGCCCCAGTACCAGGCCACATACTGAACCTAACATAGATTTTTGAGTACCAAAACATAACCCAAAACCAACCATAGACTTCCTCTTTAGGACCCATTCTAAAAGCCCAATTCCCAAACACATTCTTCTAAGGCATAAGCCACCATGACTCTAAAATTTATTCCTAGGAATCTAACATTTTAGAGGTTGCTCATCTTTTCTGCTATTTTTATCTTATTTTTTGAGCTAGTAAGGGCGCATTATTCTGAGGTCTTAAACAACTCAAAATTTCTTTTTCTTCTAAAAACTTTCAATTTTCTGAGTTTCTGGAAATACATAAAAACTGACATCAATTTTTCAACTGACGTCGGCAACTTATCTTCATCGACATTAGTTTTTCAACTGACGTCGGCAACTTATCTCCATTGACATCAGTTTTTTCACCAACATCGACAACTCATCTCCATCGACATCAATTTTTCCACCGACGTCGGTCACTGTCAACAAATTTTTTTTCCAAATAGCAAGCTTAAAACCCAACTTTCTTGCTATTAAACACAAATTCTAGTTTTCTAAAACTGAAACACAGTTTTTAGAACCTCAACCTCTTTTTCCTTGGATGGTTCTGACACGTAGTCAAGCCAAATCTCTTGTTGACCATGCAAGGCAACAGCCACTTCCACCTTCGCCTTTTATACCAAGTCCTCTAATGGAGTATACTTCAGATACCGAGCATACTCCTATCCAACCAACCCCCAATCGACCTCCAATTTTTCCTGAAGGGGATCAAAATTTTGAGAGATTTCTTGACCACAACGTCAAGGCTCTCCAACATTATCTCGCTAGAAGCCAAACGCAAGACCCTTCAGGTAATCCTATTTATGGGATGCCAACTTCCTTGGTTGAAGCGGCAATGATATCAACAGCATCCGCTACCCAACCTATAATCACTCAAGCCATTTCCTCGACCAATATCCCAACCATGGCCAATGTTCAAGATTTGGCCTCCCCTTTTATTTCTGGCCCTACCTCCATCGGGGTTTTCATACCCCCTCAACCACAAACAATTCAACCAAGTTCAACACCTTTTCAAAACTTGATTGTCTCTACCCCATTCACTCTTGCACCCATAAATACAAGAGTGACTACCTATCCTTTAACCACTGTCACCACCATTCAACCACCCTTGGCGGCATCTAGTCAAATTATGCCCTCCAACTTCACGGCACAAGCCCCCTTGACCTCGACATTGGCCCCTATGACGAATTATCAATATGTTACACCTATACAAATGTAACCAAGTACGTTGTACACCCCTCCTAATGCCTTTCAGGTACCCTATAACTTAGGGGGTGCCCCTCCTCCCAATCCATCAGCTGATCTAATTAAGATGTTGATGGATAAGATGTCCAACCTTGAGACATCCATTTCTGGTTCAAGCAATGTTCTCTCATACGAACAAATCTGCAACGAACCCATCCACCCTTCGGTCCCTATTAGACCATACCCTAGCCAGTGGGAACTCCCAAAATTTACTCACTTTTAGAGTAAAGAGGACCCATAACAACAACTACGAGCGTTTAGACACGCTTGTTACCTTATAGCACACGATGATGCATTATTACTTCACACATTTCCCATGTCACTTTTTGGTGCCACCCTTGACTGGTATAGCTCCATTACCAGTCATTTCTCTTTTCCTTCACTCAACTGGCTCAACTATTTCTTGACCACTTCTCAATCAATATCACCAAGAAGGTCTCCATCACAGACCTATATTCTATTAGACAATTTGACAATGAGTCAATCGCTGACTTCGTTGCCCGTTGGAGAGGTTTGATCAACCAACTCTCCTTTTCATTACCTCAACCTGAGCTCATTGAGCTCTTTTCAAGATCATGTGCCAAGCACATCTCATCCACTTTGGGAGTTCAAACTTTCTGCATATTTGATGAAGCTTTCACCATGGCCCGAAATCTTGAACTCCACGCGGTCAAAGAGGATAAGGTCAAATTGCGTAGTAAAAATAACCATGCAAAATCCAATGACCCTTCTTCTTCCAAACCTTCTTCTTCCCACTCCAAGTCCAAGGGATCGGCAAATGCTGTGGTACTTAGGTCATCATTCTCTACCACAACCAACCAATCTCAACCTTCCACATCATAGTACATCACAAGACAATTCTAACAACGGTATGTATAGCGTCAATACACTCCAATAGGAGAAGCATACGCTTCCGTATTAGATAAACTAGTGAAGTAGGGAGTCCTCAACCTCCCTCAAATTTGACCACCCCAATTTGACCCCTCAAAATCCATCCCTGCATGGTATAGGGAAAATGACTTTTGTAACTATCATTGTGTCAAGGGTCATGACACAGACAATTGCAAAACATTCAAAAACGTTATTCAAGACATGTTAGACAAAGGGGATCTTGTTTTGGATAATCCAAATGCGCCGGCCAACCAAAACATAGACATCTTTAGGCAACCATTCCCTAACCATCCCCCAAGTCAGAATAATGTTCAGACCATGGCAGATGACCTTCAAGAGCACAATACATGCACATTCGACATGGTTTCTCCTTTCATTCCTAACCAACCTCTCCCACAATTTGAAGAGGTTAGTCAACCCATTTCTCCACCACAGGTAGAAGACCCTTCTTCTCCTATCTTGCCTCCATTGATGGAGGATAGTCCTCCATCTAGCCCCTTTTCACACGTGGGAGAATTGACTTTGACCTCTCCCATATTGGAGGATGCCTTGATGGCACCAATGCCAGCAGCCTCGCCCTCATCCTTTTTATCACCAATAGAGGATCATACCTTCCCCGCTACTAGACCACACACAGAAGCCATGATCATCCCTGCGCTCTATCCTCTTGAAGAGCTACATTCTCCAATCCCTTCTCCACCGAGAGAAGAACTTGTCACTTCACCCACTTCAGTCGAGAGATATTCAGTGACAATTTTCTCTTGCCTTTGGCCCGAGATTGTTGCATCCAACATGTTTTCACTCTCACAATCACCCAAATCCTCCAAACAACCAACTATAAAGCCTCACATGATGTCACCTAAACCCTTCTCACGATTGGCAAAAAACTTAGGATTTCTCCATTCTAGGAACCTAAAACATGAGGCGCTATGGGAGTGACTTAAGGCTCCTTATCTTACACATCTAGCTTCATCTTATACTGCCAATCCTTTTGTGACAACTTACCCCAAAATCTTTAACAAGGATCGGGCTTCTACTTCCAAAACATCAGAAGCTCAACCTTCCATTTATGAACCCAAATCCTCACAAGCGTCCATCATGCCGAAACAGATTAAATCTCTTGACATTCATCCTGTATCAAACCTCACTCACCCACAAGTGAAGGTAGATTTGAACCTTTCCCCACATAATAGTGGTCCTCGCACCATATTAAAGAAGGCTACTAAACCACGTCGGAGAACTCCTCCCCCACCTTCACCATTACCCTCCATTTTGGGTCCACACCCTTCTACCTTAATAGGAGTGCTCCCTACTCCAACACCTGACAAAAACAAACTACCTCCATTACTCCCTTTACCTGGAAAAAACATACTTCCTCCAAAATATTTGACACCTCTCACCAAGAAAGTGTCGTCTACGCATGTGGCCACACCACCAACCAAAAAGGTGGTACGCCAAACTCCCCCTACAACTCTTAAATAGAAGTTGTCAACACCTACTGCAACAACAAGCGTAGACCCATTAGTGGGTTCCTATGCTTCGATGTTATGTCGATTGTTGCAGTCTTATAGCATCACTCTCCCACCTATTAAAACATACTAACCTCTCGGATCAAGACCATCTTAGTTCGACGACACTCAAATCTGCTGGTATCATCGCACACCTGGACATGATACTGAGAATTGCTATGCCCTTAAGGTTTTCATTCACCAACACCTAGAAAAAGACACCCCTCACATTGGGGATTCTCTTGACCACTTTTTTGACCAACTACCGACACCATCCCATGCCTCCCAAACCCCCTCAATTGAATCAGGATCCCCATATAAGACTATGGTCCCTCTACCACCTTCCACTCCTTTATTCGAAATCAACACAATTAATGTGGCCACTAGGTCACAAACTTTAAAGGATAAAGGAAAAGAGAAGGTTTCTATCCCTTTGACATATCCATTTGTCAAGCCCTCTCAACCACCAAAACCCAAGATTTCTATCTTGGGCACATCTCAACCACCATCTCTGGGGGAAATTCCTCCTAACCTCTCTAGTCCACATGACATTTGGTATAAATGACTTGTTGACTACTTGACTTATTCTATCATTCCTCCTAATATCTCTAGCAATACACGGTGGACTTTTATCAAGAGTACTGCTCGATACACCATGCTAGGGGGTCTTCTCTACAAATGAGGTCTCGATGGCCTCCTTCTCCAATGCCTAACAACCACTGAGACTTCCCATGCCATCAAACAAGTCCATGATGGGATTTGTGGGGGACATTTCAGTGGTAACACGATTGCCAAGCACATCCTCTGTCTGAGCTATTATTGGCCCACTCTTAACCAAGACTACAGTGACTATGTTTGGTGTTGTACCAAATTCCAGTAACATACCAACCAACTTCACGTCCAACATCAACCAAAACCTGCCTACAACAAAAATATGAAAGAGCGAGATTTCAAAATTAGAGATCTCGTCCTTAAAGAAAACCAACACATGACCAATATAAAAAGAAGTAAATGAGGCAAGTTTGCTCCTAATTGGCTCAGACCTTATATCATAATGCATAAGTATGGATCAGGCACTTATCATTTGTATTCTCTTGAAGGCTGGCCAGAACCTAAGCCCCTTAATGCCTTACATCTGTGACCATTCTACTGTTAATCAAGTAATCATTCACTTGATGTTTAACTTGAGCTTGTCCCTTGAGCAACCCCCATCATCCTCATTCCTATTCCTTTCAACCTTTTTTTCCTACAAACATTAGTTAACCCCTTTTTTAAAGCATGAATGCTTTGTCTTAATAAAAGAGAAACCCCTAAACCTCTATAGTCTAGTCCATGACCAAAAAGTCCAGTCAAAAACAACATAAAACTGGGATGCCTATTCAAAGGTCATAAACTATAAATGTAGACTGCTCCCTCAAAGGACAGTTGCATAATTGCTGTAATTAATAGACTGCTCCCTTGAAGGACGGCTATTCAAAAACTCCAAACATATAAAGCAAATTATAGACCACTCCCTCGAAGGATGGCTATACCTAAAATTTTACTACATACACAGCACCCTCTCAAAAGCTTCTCACATCGATCAGCTTCAATATGACCACAAAACACAACAACATCTCCAAGTAGACTTTCCGCATTGATCAGTCTACCCTAAAAAAAAAAAGTCATGGACTTGCCTATAGTCATTCTCAGGGTCACCTATAAAAGGGGCAAAACTATCCCTACTAAAAAGGGTTATGTTATCCTCACATATCACATAATCATACCTATTACCCCAACATGCCCAAGGGATTTTGAGCTCACTTAACGTCAAGTGATTCGAATACTTCTCTAACATAAACCAATGGTCAACGACGTAATGCATGAACAGGGCTTTTTGTTTCTAAAAGCCTTATCTATGCTATCATTATAGTCCTTGTCAATGAAAGAGCAACGCACCTTTCACTTCTTACACACCTTCGTCACATACAACCAAATCATTATCTAACTAGACCCAACCAAACCAAACCAAACCATTTTCTAACCACTAACATAATCTCATGATTTATTTAATACAAATACCGATTTGTGTTATATGAATTATTATAGCCCATTCACATTAGTTTCTATGGAAAATAATACACATGGAAACTATCAATCATCACATAATTTATGTCAAGCATATACCATCACCAATATGGAAACTTGTTGAAGCATAAATATACTCATTTCATTTTTAGCATACACCATCACCAATATGGAAAATTGCTAGGGATGAAAAACCACATAACCAATGTTATAGAATACACCATCACACAATATGGAAAAGGCTATAACATCATACTCATTTCATTTTTAGCATACACCATCACAAATATGGAAAATTGCTAGGGATGAAAAACCACATAACCAATGTTACAGAATACACCATCACATAATATGGAAAAGGCTGTAACATCATCATACATATATCATTTCAAGCATATACCATCACACATATGGGAAATGCTAAAAACACTAACCTGACCAAAACAACCTATCAATCACTTTGACTCTTCTTCCCTTTTGGGGAGAACTACATTGGCCTGAGGCCCTTAAAATAGGGGCTATGTAGGCAGCACTCAGTTGACATGAGGTCTTCTGAGGTTAGCTCAGCCATTTTATTCGTTCATCTACCTGATGGACCAACCATATAACCTTTAACCATGACTTAACCTAGTCCAAAATCATGACCAAACAACCAGCCTTGACAATGTAGAAGTCACCTTCGACTTCTCATGGGGCACATTGGAGATCACATACATCTCCCCAACATTTGAGATCACTTATATCTCAACTTGACTCGACCAATGACCTTGGAGATCATGACTATCTTTGCAGACCACGACCACTCTCGAGACAACTTTGCCTTGTTTGTTTTGATTGCATATATGCTACCTCACGAATAGTTAGCAAATTATATGCACCTCACATTACGACCCTCACACTTATTATCGGATCACGCCCAAGTTGATCCCCAATATTTGTGACATTTTTCGTGTTTTCCAGGAGCACTTCCTAGCCCAGATACTTGGAACACGATGACCATTAGAGGTACAGCTTTGATCGATTAACCCAATCAGCTACCACTAATAAGTTGGGGACCAGTTATTTTGGTTTTAGTCCTCCTCGACCATTGGAGCTATAGCTTTGATCGTTTAATCCAATCAGCTACCATTAATAAGTTGGGGACCAGTTACTTCGATTTTAGTGCTCCTTGACCTTGCCTGCGACAATTTGACCTGCTTATCATGTGAAGTGGTATACGCACAATCTCAACTATTACAGCGTTCACACTCCAACTTCACCATACTCATCCACTGCCTATCAAATCGATAACCAATTTCAGATTGCCTTCTCTCAATTCCCACTTTAAGGGGGAATACCTTATCCCATACTTGGGGCAACTTATACCTCATCCCATACCTGGGGCAACTTACTCCTATTTTTGTCTTACAATTCATCAAAACAACCAACAAGACAAAAAGGGGCAAATGTAGACACCAATATTGTGTCAACTCCCCCTTGGTCCCTTACACACTTTATTAGTTTAAAATAAATTACATATTTTAAATTAATGACATCACCATAGACACCTCACCTTGGACACCTCACCCTTAGACCATTTCTCACCCTATGAGTCACCCATGACCTATTCTCACTCCATCCTAACCTCCTAACTAACTCTCATGCCTAATAAACCCATCTTTTGACCGTTCTCCAATGGCAAATGCACTTGGCAGATGGAAAAATAGGCAAAGGGCTAAAAATAACCCTTTTACCCATTCTCTAGCCGCCGACGTCAGTTAACTGTCGACCAACGCTGGCGGGATAGCCGATGTCGGTTACTTAAACTAGGCTCTAACCTTGAGTTTCTCTCTTCTTCCCCCCGGACTCTCTCTCTTCCCTCGTATCTCTTGGACATCGATGTGCAAACTTTGAGACCATTCATCAAAAATTGACTAACGCTCCCTTGGCTACAGAAACTCTATGCAAGTCACTCCAAATTAGACTAAAACACTGTACGAGGACCTCGACATTAGCCACAACAAGAATAAGCATTCTCACACCTCTGGTTCTTCACCAAACAGAGCTAAGTATTCTTCTGTCTCATTTTAGTAATTTAGAATACATTAGTAATTAGTTTCTATTTACTATTTCTAAATACTATCAACCAGACCTGACTTCTTTTGTAAAAAGGCTGAAAAGCCTTCCTCTTATTCTTACCCTCTTCTCACACCTACCCTCTACTTTTATCCCTCCTAAGACCCTATCCACTTTTCTGCAACCTTGCACAAACCTTTAAATTCCCAGACTCCTCTGTCAACCACAGACATACCCTGAAACTTGTCCAAGGCCCATTGCCCCTACTGACATCGGCAGCATAACTGACGTTGGCAACATTGACCAACTGACCTCGACAGGACTACTGATGTTGGTGACTGTGTCAGATTGACTACAGAGAACAGGTACACATTATCTTTATTTCTCTTTCTTAGTCTTTCACCATTTTTGTTTATACGACACTCTTTTCTTAATATAGTGGACTGTCATCCCTAACGGAGCTTTACGCTTCCAGGACCGAGCATATTGCTTGGCAGTCCACCATATCTTTATCTAACATTTTCTTTGCTTGAGAGTCTTTCTTTCTACAGGCATTTCCTCCACAGCCAAAGAGGAGTTCCTACAATGCTTGGATACAGTGCGCAACTTAATCTGGGTATCAATCAAACCCCTGACCATTATCTTTAGTTTCTTCTTCTTCTGAATGTAATTAGCAAAAACGTAGAGAAATAGAAGTCTCTGAGCAATTTATCCAACTTCTAGTAAGATTTATTAGAAGGCACCCAACATGAAAAATAATACAGATGGGTGGTCATAAGTATTTTTGAGAAAATTTGAAATTTTTCTACTAATGAAAGAGACTTGGTCACCCAGTATTCTAGTTTCTTAGCAACTCTGTATACAACATATTACCATAACAAGGGTGGCAAGGCTTCAAAAGCAAAGGGGATGCCAAAAATTTTGAAGATTTCATCATGTTGGATCCACTTCCAACCATATTTAGTAGCCCACGCCAGTGGAGGGAGGTAGGATTGCTTGAAGCAATGAGTTTTCTACCATTATATGTTGGAGGCATATGTGAGGCAGAAGGTGTTGAGACACTACAAGACATTATCCACATTAAACTCATCCTTAATGAGAGTAAGGAAGGAGTCATCTGTAAAGTGACCATTACGTAATTACATATATTCTTATAGGTTTGCAGCATTTAGAGGGAGATGGATTCCCTTAATGAGGCCCCTAACTTGGGCATTGCTAAGGAGATATACAAAACCCTCATCTACAATCACATACAAGATGAGAGATAGAGGGCACCCTTGATGAATAGAGTGAAGAAAACCAAACTGCTCAGAGTTGACTCCATTAATTGAGAAGATAGTTAAGGCATCTACAAAAAGCATCTAGATGGTTTGGATGAAGTTGGGCCCAAAGCCTAGGGCTTGAAGTATGGCCAGCATGAATGGCCATTTGATACGGTCATAAGATTTTTTAAATTCAATTTTAATGAACATAGCTTGTTGCTTAGACCTTTTGACCCAATCCATCCCTTCCTAGAATGCTAGAATGTTGTCCAAAATATAATAGCTTCTGATGAAACCTATTTGTTTAGGTCGCATTATGAGAGGCAGTATATTGCACAACTAGATCACTAGAGCCTTGGCAATGATTTTATAGGTAACATTTAGGAGGGTGATGGGCCACCAATTGTAAATCAATTCAATATCTCCTTGCTTAGATATGAATTTAATGTTTCCTTTATTTATATTTTTGCCCCAAGAATTCATGTGAAAGGCTTTTTGATAAACCTTATGCAAGTCACTACTCACAATATCCAAGAGGGTTTTATAAAATTCATATGGGAAGCCATCAATGCCTAAAGTTTTGTCATTAGCCATGTGAGACACTACCTCATGTAAATCATTGACAGTGAGGAGTCTATCACAAGCCACCCACTAGGTGGGAGTGAGTTTGCATGACACCACTGAGAGACATTGTTGAAGGGAAATTTCATGTTTGATCCAAAATGCTTGAGCTTTGAATACTTATTGATAATGGTGGACAAAGGATTGAATAATATGTGGGGTCTCTGTGATTCTATTTCCATCTTCATATATGACTTAAATATGTTGTTTCAAGTTCTTGGCTCACAACATTTGAAAGAACTCATTTGAAGCTTTATCCCCTATTTTGAGTTAGTGAAGCTTGGCTTTGACTTGAGCTCCTCGGGAATTATAGTTGTCTGCAATCTAGATATGATGTCGTAAAGAGAAAACTCTAACCTATAAAATCTCATTAAAAGGATTCTTTTCTAGAGATAAAGTCACGTGGCTCAGCTCTAAGGAAGTAGTAGAGTAAGAGTGTCTCCAAATTTTAGTAAGTTGGTGGCCATAGATTCACAGAAATCAAGAAGCCCTTATGATGGCATCATCCCACCAAAGAATCCAACTAGATTCTTGGGAAGGACATGGATCCAAATTCCAAACTCTTTGAATGTGCACCATTGTGGGCCCATGCTTGAAGAGAGAGGTGTTAAAGAAGAATTACATTTTATGGACTTTGGGTTTCATGAATTTCCATGTCACTTTGAACTGAATAGGGGAGTGGTTAGAGAGCCCAAAATCTAGTAGCACCTATCTGAAGGGGAAAAACCATTATCAAAGGAGAATTACAATTGGGTAGACATCATTACCCTATCTAGGTGCTTCAAAAACTAAGCAGGGCCCTCCCTAAGATTACTCTAGGTGTACCAAACTCCATCTGTAGGCCAATAGATTAAATTGAGGTCATAAAATCCCCATTTAGTGCACATATAATACCATGCCTCCCTTTTACCAACTTCCCACTGTATTGGCAAGTGGCCCACTTTATCCTCAGGAAATGCCACCATATTAAAGTCATAACATAGACCTAATGGGCATTGGGGAGATCATCCACTATCCATCACCATAAATGGGTACGCTTTAAGGTTCATTCAAGGCATAAATGTTAATAAAACCAAAAGAGTGGATTTCAATGCTAAAAATGGCCCATATGAACTAGTTAGTGGGGTCAACACCAAATTGCACTAAGTACATCCACCACCTTGGAGAAATGAATGTGATCACCCCTTCACATCCTGCATCATAATTGCTATGTAAAATGGTATTGTCATGCTAGATGGAATTACTGACAACCTTCAATAAAAAAATATGTCACATTGACTTCTTACAAACAAAGAACGTCCATCTCAAGAAACTTCCTTCTGAAATCATGCATAATGAACTTGTATTTTGGGTCTATGAGACCTTAAACATTTCATGAAAAATAATTTATAGATAACAGTTGTCAAGTGACATGTCCTCTGAGTCTGGACCTTCCAAGGCATCATACTGATTTTGTAGAAAATGCTCACTATTGGCACTTATAAAGTCATCAAATTACTTCCTCATAGTAGGGTCAACCTGATACTCTCCTTCCTCTACCTCCTCACACCTTTGAGGAGGGTTGCGAGAGTATTTGGGCATATCCCATTGAGGAGGAAATGGAAGAGTGGTTGGTTGCGAGTCTAAAAATATGGAAGAATTGGGCAAGGAAGCCTCAATACCTTGGGATAAGACATTGGCATCCAGAGGGGTGTTGATTACCCTAGGTTTTTCCACTAATTTTGGGGCTTCATCTTGATGAGGCTCTTTTTCAGTAGGAGCCTACTCATGTAATCCATTGCTTGAAGATGGATTTCCTCCTTTGGGAATAACAGTTAAACTTGTGGCCTTTGGATGGTTGTTCTTCTTTCCTACCATAGTCCATCCATCCTCAATTGGATTCTTTCTAGCTTTCAGAGAGGGATTAAGGGGAGACGATGAGTAGTTGGACACATTATTGCGAGCCAACAGAAGGGGATAATCTTGTATCTTATGGTTTGTGGCTTGGTAGTGAAAGTAAGTGTTAGGCAAGTTCATATACAGGACTTGTTATGAATGTCTCACATCCCCAACTTGAATTTCCACAAACTCCTTGAGGTCTTGGGAAAGGTCTACTTCTACACAAACTTGCTTTTGTGGTCTAGCAGAGAGAACCAACTTTGTTCATGACAAACCACCTGACCTATGTAGGACACTATCTGGTGAATAAAGTGTCAGTAGGGGAGAGGGAAGCCTAGAAATTCAACCTAAATCAGGACTTTTAGAGCAGTGTGCTCCAAGACCACAAAGTCTCTTGTCCAAGGGGAGAGAACAATGAGCAAACTCCTAACATACTAAGTGGTAGACATATGGAGGGTTCATCCTACATGGGATGGGTCGACAAAGGAGAAAAAAAAAAATCTTAGTCATGTTCTGGATGCTCTTCAGCTTAATATCATGAGCTGCCCAGTGGGTTTGAACCTAAGATCGTAGCATACTTTCAGAGGAAATTCTCTTAAAAAATATCTTATCAAAAAAAATCACTCTAACCATTGACACATAGAATTAAATTCAAGAATAGGCAATATAACATCAAATTTCAAAGCTTTACCTCATGGTAAACCTTTGGGATAAACTTCCTCGAACGCTTGTAGGGGGCCATTACTTGATGCTTCATCATTTTTCTCCATAGCTGAAATAGTCAAGATAGAATGGGGAGAAGTCATTATAAAGTTGGCCTCGCCCGAAGGTGAGAAACCCTTGACAATAATAAATGCAAGTCTCGTAGGTGACTTTAGGCCACGATGTGATAAAAGCTGGACAAACATAAAATTAAGGGCCGACTCAATGGCATGCATGGAGAAAACCCTAGCAAAGCAAAAAAACTTCAAAATAACTTCAATAAAACTAATTTTAAATTATATATTATTCATTTTCTATATATTCTAAGGACGTTGAGCATACTAATACTCGTAATCATAGAAATAAAATTGATGTATATTTTGATTTACCGTTCCCACCAATCCAATTTCTAAGCAACCTTTCTAATTTAAATTTCACATATATATAATAAATTTCTTATTTATGTGGAATGAAATTTTCTCAGAAAACCACTCTAAATCCTTTATATTGAAATAACCATGCACCTTGAGAATGACACATTGAGATGGTTAGGGCCTGGGGAATGAGGTTCGAGCTCTGCAACTCAAAGACCAGCTAGGGCAATCGTGCCCTAACTGCTGGCGCATTGATTGACTGAGGGTGCGCAGCGGTGGAAGGTGAAGCGGGGAGAGCGTGGAGGGTAGTTCAACGCAAAGAGCAGGAGGCAATTTAAAGGCTAGTGTGGGGATGGCAAGAGGAGAATAGACCAGTTTCAGCGAGGAAATGAGTTTTAGGGATGCGGTGAGCAAATTTTCCCAAAGTAAGGATGCCAGCTTCAAAGACTGGTCTGGGACAGGGCAGAATGCTGGTTTACAGGGTGCAGGTGTTGTGGGAGGATCAAAAATCTCCAAAACTAATGGTTGTCTGGAACGGTGTGGAGAGCGACCCAAGCTCATTATACCTTTTGAAATGATTGCTGAGGATGTGAACTATTATTCCAAACACTCGTTATACTGCAAGTTTCTGGGGCTGAAAGTGTCTCTGCCCTTCTTGGAAAACTGGGCTCGAAGGGTGTGGGAACCGGAGGGGGAAATGGAAGTAGTGTTGCTGGCCAACAGCTACTTTATGGTCTCTTTCAACTACCTGGCTGACAGAAACTGGGTTTTCGAGGGAGGCCCATATTTCTACAATCAGGTAGGCCTCTTTATGAAGCCTTGGCATACGGGATTCAATCCCTCTGAGGAGTTGCCTAATAGAGTCCCGGTGTGGGTTAGGCTCCCTCGCATACCTATCGAATGTTGTAGGGAGGATGTCTTACAGATGATTGTTGCAATGCTCGGGAAGCCGGTGGGATCATCCTCTCAAACCACGGGTAAGAAATTTATGTCCTTTGCTCGTATTTGCGTTGAAATTGACTTGAGCAGGCCTATACCGGATGCCATAGAGATGAGTGCAGGAACTTATTCGTGGGTTCAGCAACTAGACTATGAGATGCTGCCCTTTAGATGCCGCATGTGCCATGAATATGGGCATTTGGTTAGAAGATGCCCAAAGGCGAAACAGGAAGGACAACAACAAGCCTTCAATCCTCAGGAGAAGGTTGCTGCCTTGGATGACAGGAAAAAGAAAGGTGGAGCAGGTGGGGATAAAGATGTGGAGGGTTTTGTGCAGGTCAAATCATGGAGTAGAAGCAGTGGACATAAGCGTACCTTCAGGGAGAGGCAGGAGGGAGAGACTTTTAACAGGTTTGAGATTTTGGAAGAATTGGGACAACAGGTGATTGCCCCTGGTCTTCCCATTACAGAGAAAATAGACAGTGAAATGGGATTGGATGGTGCGACCTCCTCTTCTTTTGTTAAAATCACTGAGGTACCCCCCTTGCCAATGATTTTGGAGGAGCAAGGAGAAGGACAGGTTCTTTTAGAGGCGATTGGGAAGGCGAATCAGGACTTAGAAATGGAGAGGGCACCAACATCACAATTGGCTACAGGAGGGGAGAAGAAAGGGAAGATGCTTCCTTGTTTGGGTATTCTCCAGAAGGAAATCAAAAAAGGGGGAGCTGATAAAGGAACAAAAGCAAGCAGGAGAAAAGATTTAGAGAATTTAAAAATGATGGGGGAGAATTTGGTGGAGTCGGGGTCAGTCAGGACCTTGGACGAGCACTTCACAAGCCCTATGAAATGATTACAATCTCTTGGAATGTGAGGGGATTGAATAGCAGCCCCAGACAAAATGCTATTCAAGATCTCATTAGAAGTAGACGCCCTGATATTCTCTTTCTACAGGAAACCAAAGTGTCTGTGGATTACATGCTAGACTTAGCTCCAAAACTTTGGAGGCAGGGTCATTGCCAGTGTATTGGAGCTCATGGGACAGCAGGAGGGTTAGCTTGTTTTTGGAATCCTCGTAAAGTGCAGCTGGTTGCCTGGATTGTTTTCAAGTCTGTGATCTCCTTGGTTGCAATGTGCACGGAGTCAGGAGAGTATGTTTTATTGTCAAACATATACACTCCCAATGATCTACAGGGCAAGCAAACGGTGTGGAATAACTTGCAGGTGCTCCGACAAGAATATCCATACCATCCTTGGATCATAGCAGGGGACTTCAATGCGATTCTAGACTTCTCTGAGAAAAGGGGGGGCAACACTCGATTGGAGCCATCTTCTCTTCTACTTAAGGAAAAGATTTTGGAACTTAACTTAGTGGACATTAAGCCAGGCAATGGTAGATTTACCTGGAATAATAGGCGGGTGGGAGATGAGTGTATTGCAGAGCATCTTGACAGATTTCTTACCTCTTGCTTTTGGGTGGGGGGGCATTGGAATTTGAATTTTGAGATCCTAGATTGGCGTGGGTTGGATCACTGGCCGATTCAGCTAACCATCTCTTCGGCCCAAAGACAGCGGCAACCCCATTTCAAATTTCAGCTTGTGGCTGAGAGATCAAGAGCTATTCAATCACATTGTTGATTGGTGGAAGGAGGGTCGGCCAAGGATGGGCATAGCAATGTATGTTTTTGCCAAGCTTCTTCAACATGTGAAATACCAGCTCCAAAGGTGGAACAAGCAGATTTTTGGAAACCTATTTCAGGAAAAGAAGGTCGCGCAGCAGAAGTTGAATGAGATTACTAGAATAATCAGAGAGGATGGGCTGACGTCGATTCTTTTGCAGGAAGAGGGGAAGGCATCCCAGGTGCTGGAGGAATGGGAGTTGAGAGAAGAAATATTCTTGAAACAGAAGGCTAGGATCGAGTGGTTGCAAGAAGGTGACAGGAATACAGCATTCTTTTTCAATTCGGTCCAAGCGAGGCGTCATGGTAATATGATCTCTTCCCTGAGGACGGAAGAAGGTGAGATGGTCTACTCTACTAGTGCCATTTGTCAGGAGGTGGAACAATACTTTAGCTCCCTTTTTTAGGACAATGGGATTCGGGATGAGGCTGCAGAGGAATTAATTTTGTCCAGCATTCCGTCTATTGTTTCTCCTGATATGCGGACACAGTTGATGAAGCCCATTACAATGGATGAGCTGAAAAAGACAGTTTTTATGATGAAAAAAGGCAAAGCTCCTGGTCCGGATGGTTTCCCAATTGAATTCTACCAAGAATTTTGGGAGATTATCAAAGATGACTTACTTGCTATGGTCCATGAGTCTCGTGAGAACAAACAGATGTTGCAGGCCTTGAATGCTACATTCCTAGCGCTTATCCCCAAGGAAGAAGGAGCTGATCGTTTCAGCAAGTTCCGACCCATATCTCTTTGTAATGTGATTTACAAAATTATTTCAAAGCTAATTGCTAAAAGATTAAAGGGATGTTTGAAGGGGCTGATATCGGAGGAGCAGAGCGGTTTTGTTGAGGACCGGCAGATTTTAGACGGGATTGTTATGGCTACGGAAGCCATCCATTCCATGTCCAGGTCAAAGGAGAAGGCTATGTTTATGAAACTAGATATGTCTAAAGCATATGACAGGGTGAGGTGGCCTTTTCTTCGGAGAAGTCTGGAAGCTTTTGGTTTTGAGGAGGGCTGGATTAATTGGGTTATGAGTTGTATTACTTCTACTTCTTTCTCGGTTCTAATCAATGGGGAACACTCGAGCTTATTTGGGGCAACTCAAGGTATGCAGCAGGGTGACCCGCTATCGCCCTACTTGTTTCTTCTACTGGCGGAGGGGCTCGGGAGGAGAATGAAGGCTTACACTGGTGAAGGAGCGATTCAGGGGTGGTGATGGGGGGAAGGGATTCTAGTTCTCTCCCATCTACAGTTCGTTGATGATGTGGCTTTGATGGGTCGGGCCACGATTCATGAGGCTAATAATATTTGTAGGTGCCTGGATGATTATCTGGCAGCTTCGGGACAAAAGGTTAATGAGGATAAGTCGTCCATATTCTTTTTCAACACGCCTCATGCTATACAGAGGAGAATTGGGAACATTCTGCGGTTTCAGATTGGGAGCTTACCGGTTTTGTATCTGGGAATGCCTATTTCTTCGGGTCGGCTGGCCAAGGAGTCTTGGCAGGGGATTTTGAACAAATTCAAGACCAAGGTTAGTCATTGGACTCACAGTTGGCTATCCTTCACCGGTCGCATCTAGTTGATCCAGTCCGTTGTCCAAGCCTTGCCTATCTACAGGTGTATGTTGCAGATCGCATCGGCTAGTTTCATTAGAGAGCTGGATGCCATGGTTAGATAGTTCCTGTGGGCCGGTAGTCTGTCTACTACCAAGTGGAGCTTAATCCGATGGGATGTTGTTTGCACTCCTAAGAGGTATGGAGGTTTGGGGCTTAGACAATCCTTGCTTGCGGGGAGGGCTATGGCAGCTAAGTTATAATGGAGATGGTGTAATGAGTAGAGCAAGCCGTGGGCTAAAATTTTATCCCATAAGTATTTGCCAGGAGCGTCCCAGGAGGATATCCCCAGGTATGGCTTAATGGGAAAAGGGTCGGTGATTTGGGATACGCTCAAGAAAGGAGCGGCTTTGATTAAGTGTGGCTTATTTTGGATTTGTAACAGTGGGAGGAATGCCAGATTTTGGGATGACTCTTAGGACGGACACGTTCCTATTGTTTCTCAATATCCGCATTTGTTTGTGCTTGCCCAGAGGTTCAAGGAGGCAGGTTGGGATAGAGTTGGTGACTTTAAAGCCTATGTCACCTAGGATCAGCTGATTTTGGTGCGTTGGAAGGGCAGGGAGGACTGGCCGATCAATGGGATGGATGCAGAGTGTGCCGACCTAATTTTTATCCTGGATGAGCGCAACTACAGCGCCCTGAGGGGTGAGGATGAGCTGGCATGGTTCCCGAATCCCAGAGGTAAATATACTGTCTCTTCGGGCTACCAGGTATTAATTGAGCAGAATTTATTTGTGGACGGGGAGATTCCTTGGTGGCGCAAGGCCTGGAACAACTTCGGATGGCCGAAGTGTAACTGTTTTGCATGGTCACTGGCTTGGAACCGTTGCCTGACATGGGAAAATATTTAGAAGAGAGGCTTTGCTGGCCCGTCCAAATGTGTCCTGTGTGAGGCAGAGGAAGAGAGCACACCACACCTTTTTTTCAGATGTCAGTTTACCAGCCAATTGTGGCACTCCTGGTGGGATGTTTGGCGTAGCAGCTATGTTCATGCTTCTTCCTTGGTGGAGTTTTGGTCGAGGCAGGGGAAGCCGACCTCGGTCTCTCATTTTCTGCTTAATGCTTGGTATGTGGGGCCGATTTTCCTCCTCTGGCAGGTTTGGCTAGAAAGGAATCAGAGGATTTTTACTGATATTAAGATTGGAGCGCAGCAGGTGTGGGGGCACATTCTGAGGATGCTCCAGGAGACTATTCGCGCCAAGAGCGAGATTGCGCTTCCTATGTCCAGGGAGGACGCTGAGGTGGCCGACAGGTTGGGCTTGTAGGGGATTGCGCCTTCCTCAGCTAGTGTTAGAAGGAAGGATGGGGGCAAGAAGCGGATCCAGAGGAGTGGTAGATGGTCGCCCCCACTGGCGAATTACCTGAAAATCAATACGGATGGTTCTTCGAGAGGCAACCCAGGCCCGGCTGGGATTGGTGGTATAGGCCAGGATGCTTCGGGAACGATTGTCTTCATCATTTCGACCTTCATGGGAGAACAGACTGTCAACAGGATGGAAGGTATGGCGGTTTTACACGCTTTGCGGAAAGCTTATGAGCTTGGATGGCGCAGGGTGATTTGTGAAGCCGACTCGCAGATTTTGATTGACATGATAGTGGAGAAGAGATTTACGGATGTTAGTTGGCAGCTTTCTGTGATTGTTCAGCAGGTTTTACAGATTAGCTCCCTCATGGAATCGGTGAATTTCGTCCATATTCCGAGGGAGAGGAACGTGGCAGCAGATTGTTTGGCCAAATGGGCTTCAGAGGGAGCCGAAGGAAGCAATGTGGAGGTTTGGGAGCAATTGCCGGAGATTGTTAGACAGAAGTTGGATAGGATTGTGAGGGATGATAGAGACAATATGGGGACGTGATTGGTTGTTTTTGTCCCCTTTGCTTTGTGTTGTGCTGGTATGGGCTTCGGCTTTTGTATGTAAGTTTCTTGGTTTTTCGTGATTAATAGAGTTTTTACCCCTATTTTTATTTTAAAAAAAGAAATAACCATGCACCTTATAATGTAATGCCCGCACTCTTCAAATTTTAATGCAGTTGCAATCCTATTTTTATATTTTACCAACATTAAATTTATATGCCCAACATGGTTCTAGAAATAATTTCTTTTGCTTCTCTTATTTGATCAATTAAATATAATTTTCTATAAGAAACCAAAATAATGTAGTTCCATTAGTGTGGTTGTTCAAAGACTTTTAATTTGACTGCTTGCCAAGATTTTTTGCATTTACAATAATGGGACTTCTAATAACATGGTTAGCAGATTTCCATGTTAAAGACATAAACACATATTGTTTCTTAAAATTCTTCCTTGGTTTCATCACTACATTAAATGATTTCTTCTCCCCATTCTCTACAAACTCAATTTTATTGGGTTTCACTGCCACCAACACTCCATGAGGGGACTCCATCTCTGCTTCAAACACTGTTGGTCCCTCTGACACATATGTCACAGTTCTTTTCACAAAGAGATGACCTTGTAGTGATGAGACAATAATAGATGGATAGTTGAGATTGTATAATGCCTCTTTTTGAGGAGGGAAAGAGAATGCTTTCCCTATAATGATCTTTATCTGGTTGAATTGTAGCCCAAACTACAAAAGAATGTATAGTAGTCTTTGACTGATAAATCATATATCAAACCAGGATTTGAAGCTCTGTTTGGATATATATGACCTCCACCATAGTTGAATGGACTTATTTTTTTCATTGATGCCTTCTTAATTTCATCCTTAGTGTTGTCCATCCTACTAGCTTCAATCCCAAAAGAAATATAATGACAATGATGAAAAAAATGTTTGTTAGAAAATGATATAATAAAGAATAGAGACTACACACCGGGGCAAAATTATAACATATGACTTCCATACAAACCTAATTTCAAAAATTTAACATATATATATATATATATATATATATATATATATATATATATATATATATATATACATATATATACATATATATATACATATATATATATATATATATATACATATATATATATATATATATATATATATACATATATATATATATATATATACATATATATATGTATATATATATATATATGTATATATATGTATATATATATATATATATATATGTATATATATATATATATATATATATATATGTATATCATCAAGGTTGTTTGTGTCTAGGTGCAGGTTTATTAAATGCTAAGCAGCACTTGGTGCATATGAAATTAAGTGGAATTTTTCTTAGGTGTAGTTTAGATGCAGCCCAAATATGATCAGATAGACAACCTTACTTATCATTAATATTAATGATATGTTTCAGAAAGGTCACCCTAATAAAGTGGTAAATATGATCACTAACTATGGAAGAAGTATCATTTTCATAGCCAACTAAACTCAATTTCAAGAGTAAGCTAAAAGTAACTTCTCAACACTAACCGTTAACTGATGCACCACACAATCAAATGGTTGGCTAGGTTCCTAAGGTTCAATACAAAAAGAAATATTAAGCTTTTTCAAAATGTTATGAGGTACGTGAAAACTAAAGACCATTTAAAACTTTGTATTATGGTTATGAATAATGGGTCAAACCCCTCATGCCATGATATATATAAATGATATACAAGGATCGTAAACATAATATCATATAGCCCTTTATGATAGTAGTTAAGTAGTTTTAAAACTTCTGGTATATAGTTTTTAGAAAAAACCAAACAAGATGAAAATAAACATGAAAATCAATTTTCTCAAAAACTAAGTTGTATTTTTTGAAAGCAAATAAACAAGCAACTGAATAAAAAGTAAAAGTGATTGTAATTACTATTAAATAGAAGTTAATTTCCTTTACTTATGCTAGAAAATGAAACATGAATAATAAAATCGAGCAGGTTGATTTAATTATTCAAATAGTACAAAATGAAATAGGTCCACTCAGTCTATTATAAAATAGGTCCAAACAAACAAAATTTATTAGGTCAATTTAGTTTGATGGTATAAAATAGACACATAACTAGATTAAACCGGTCGATCTAGTGGACTGTGTGGGTATAGTTTTATAGAACTAAAAAACTAAGGAAAATAGTAAGTACAAATTTGAATTTTGATTGAAAAGCAAGAAATGCAATTTACTTAGAATTAAAAATTGGAACTATTAAGTTGTTAAGAATGAACCTGGAGGATAGAACAAGATCGATCAGGTTGATTTGGTAGTTGTTTTAAAAATGCTGAATTATTATTTGATTGGGTTGTCTAAGGAATTTTTTGATCCTATAAAGGCAGAAAATAATGTTATTAGACAGAATTGTTCCAATCGATATAGTCTAAATAAAATTGATAAACAACAAGAAAGTAAAATTAGATCAATTAGATTGATTTTATTAGTTGAAACTAAAATGCAAAAATGAACAAAATCAAGCTAGTCAATTTATTTAAGCATAGAAGGTAGAATAAATAACCGGATCAACTAGTCCAATCTTGTTGGCTGAAATTAAAAACCCTATGCATAGAGAATAAAACAAAATCAATCGGATCGATCTAGTAAGAAACCTACATATAGAAAATAAATCATGATCAACAAGCTCAATCTACTTGAAAACTTACACATGAAAGATAAAACTCAATTGACAGGGTTGATCTAGTTGGCAACCTACACACAAAATAATAAAATTAGATTGACAAACTTGATTTAGTTGACTGTAATTAAAAAATTAAGAATTTTAAGGGTTAAATTCACATCAGGTTCATAAAAATATATGCAATGAAATAGGATGGATATGTCATGTATCCTACTTAGTGGATTCCAATCTCAAAAAATGTAATATTATCAAACAACTCATTATATCCGTTAAACCTAACTAAGGGATCTCTTACTACACAACAACAAAGAGGATTCCAAAGCCTCTAGGCAAATGATACTATGCAATAACCCTGGTTAGGTCTACAATACATAAAATATATTTAATCTAATGCTCACTAAAGCTTGTGTCACAAAGGATGATAGTTAAACAAAAAAAATAAAACATACAAAGAGAACTCTACTCAAATCAATGTAGAGTTAAACTAAGCAAGGAGTAAAACATTTATCCTATTACTTTGTGTACTATCTATCAACCAAATGAAAGAGTAAAAGTTAGGAATACTTACCTTGAATTGAACTTATCATACCTCAATCTCTCCCTTGGCCAATGGTGCTTTGCAAGAGGTTGTGGTGGCTTTGTAAGGATCACACTATTGAATTCAGCTTTAAGCGAAAAAACTCCTACTTTGCATCCAAGACTTTCTTACAAGACAAACTTCTCTCCCTCCAAGGTGTTAAGCACAGAATATACTAAGAGGGGGGGTGAATCAGTATATTATATATCTTATAAATCTTTCCTTTAATCAAATTCCACTTAATCAAACATTCAAGATATGCAATAAAACTTAAACAATAAACATCACACAAGACAGAGAGAGACACCAGATATAACATGGAAACCCAATGTGAGAAAAACCACGGAGAATCAATCTCAAATATATTCGTGAGAACAACCCCACAGGGACAACATACCCCTTTGCCAAGTACAAACCTCAGCTACAATTTGTGAGCACCAACCCACAGGAGCTTCAAACCCCTTTACCGAGCACCAACCCAGCACCTATTCGTGAGCACCAACCCACAGGAGCAGCAACCTCTTTGCCAAGCACCAACTCAGCAACAATTTGTGAGCACCAACCCACAGGAGCACCAACTTCCTTTGTGTATACCACACACCTATCTCTCAATGTTGTTATCTCAACAAATGATAGATCAATACAACATCACCTTCCTCTCTCTCACTTTTGCTCTTCTAAGCTAGATATAACAAATACAAATCATCTCTCATAATTGCTCTTTTAACCTAGATATTACAATATCAAATCAACCTCTCACTTCCACATATACAAATGGCTACTCAAGCCTTTATTTATAGCTTTCCAAATGACCTTTGGCCTTCCCCCTTTGTGACCTTTCATTCCTCATGGAAAATGGCGCCAATCTTGGTTGTCCCTTCATATCCAAGCATTTAAAAAGTCATGTGGTGACCCTTCATGACCAAAAACATCCTTCCCATTTTTGTCTTTATCTTTGGTGACTTTTCGTATTCCTTTAAGTGTCCCTTCATGAGAAATTTGCCCATACTCTTTTGTCTTCACTTGGTGACTCTTGGTATTCCCCAAGATGACTCTTCATGGGAAAATGCGTTCCATCCTTCTTTTGTCTTTATCCCGTGACTCTTTGTCTTCTTCATGGGCCCTTATTTTGTCTCATATGCAACCAAAAATATATTCGTTAATATTAAATAAATATTAACTCATATTAGCCAAGATAAACAATATTAAATGCAATGGGGCCAATAATACTAAACCTTTGACATCAATGACAATATTTCCAACACAAGGTAAAACCTTAAGCAATAACTCCTCAATTGTAGAATTGTGAGTTGTAATAATGTGAAAATAAATGTTCCCTTTTATTGTATTGAATTGAAGAAGGTATAGTCAAGGATTGACCCTAAACATTCCCGATAATTTAGCAGACAAGATCGACTAGCTCAATCTTGTTAAGCAGGAAAGATAACCGTTAGGTGTCGAACTAGATCGACCAAGCTGACGTAGTTCCATAATGTGCACTCAATCCCTAACAAGATTGACCTAGCCAACATAGTAGGAAAATGGAGAAGAAGGGTGTTTGCTTACTTAGAGGCTATTTTGAAAGGTGAATTTCTTAGAGGAGTGGATAAAAAGGTTTTAATTACTTAGGGAATTGAATAAAAATAATTTGTAGTGATTTTAGGTAATAGTATAGCGATCAACAATCTTACGAAGCATTAAAAGTATGCACACCCCTTTTTTGAAGTACCTTTTAAAACGTACACTCAAAGAAATTGAAACTGGATAGATTCCTACAAAAGATAAAGCATCAATAAATAGTAAAATTTAAAAATATTATGTATATACAAAATCTTCTAGTTTAAAATTATATACAGATTAAACAACACTAAATGTGACAAGAAGAGGTAATGGTTGATATTATAATTTAGAAGTTATTAAAAATCCTATATGCACAAACAATAAACCTAAAACATCACTTATTAAAAATCATATGATTATTGATTTTATCTCTCACCAATACTAATGAGTTTGGATTGATTCTCTTTCTTTGAAAAATATCATTTATATGTTTGAGTGAAAGGTCGCTCAGAAATGGTCTATAAATTGAGTTCTAAATATGTATACATTATATTAATCTTCTAATATATACAGAGAAAATTAACCTATAAATATTATCATACATATTGAATATTCATATTTTATAATTTTAAAATAATTCTTTCATAATTTAAAATATTTTATAATTTTAAAATAATTCTTTCATAATTTAAAATTATATCATGAAAATGCTCATGAGTTTCTTACTTAATATTGAGTTACCCGAGTTCAAACACTAACTTCTAGATTCCACACAAAGGGTTAGTTCTAACCAATCACTTCCCTTTCTTGAAGTTGCCTAATTTTTTAATTGTATGTTACATTCTAAATCATTTTTAAAGTTTACACTCACCTTTATCAAGGTATTTGAGAAGGTCAATTATGTACAAAGTAATTTGTTTTAAATACATATATACAAATAAAATCAAATATAAGTAATATTAATAATCGCAAATCATACTTAATTATACGATGAGTCATCCCAACTCTATAATGAAGATCAATTCTCAATAAACTCGTCTTCAAATATAATGAGAGGATTTATCTTACCAAATTGGAAATGGCTTATTATCAAAATATTATTTAAAATAAAATTAATTTAAAATTATATATTGTTTATTTTTCTCATTCATATATATTTATTTGATGAAATATATTTATTTATTTTAACAAAATAAATATACGAATAATTTACAAAAAAAAAAGGTGATATAAAAGTATGTTTCAAAGTCAAACTACGTAAAGTTAAGGAACCAGAAACAGTAGTAACAAAAATAATCAGACCCCGTTTAGGAATAAATCATAATGTCATCATAAAAGAAAATATTAAGCAGCTAGAGCAAGGCCGGAAGGCGGAGGATCCATATCATCAGGGCCCTAGTTCGAGCTTGGCAAGTCATTGCCCTCTGGAATTGGCTCCTAGCCAGAAGCTTGAGCATTGTCCTTGTCATCTTCTTCTTCCTATGTCTGAGTGGGTGAAATGGCCAAAGAAAACCTAGGGAACTTGTTCAACATATTCGATCAACCTCTAGGTGGCTCCTCCCAAGTATCCGAGTGCAAAGGAGGAAGAGCATCCTAACCAACTTGCCCAGTAAGGGAAGGAGGTGGATGTTGCCACCCTTGTTGCTGCCTAGGAGGGATCATGAACTGGTACGGGGTGCCACTATGAAAGCGGCATCGAGATCGGCTGCATTGGTGTCCACCTTGAAGCGGTAAGGCAATTCCGTCCTCCCATCTGTGTTCCCGAGGCGGAGATGACGAAACCCGTGCCATGGCACAGGAAGCATCTCCCCAATGGGTAAGAAGATCCTAGAGGTGACTAAGCTCCATGGCAACTTTGTTTGCTTGAACTTGTATCTCTAAGAGAACATTGGAAATGATAGAAGACTTGATCAAAGTAGAAACATTACAATCTGAAGAAGCATTGTTAAATACAACATTATTTCATTCTTTCCATAGCCAAAAGAGAATCTCCACTCTGAAAGTATGCCAAACTTGGGTATATTTATAAGGCATCACGGGTTTATCTCCAAGGAGATATGTTGCCAATGAAAGAATTTGGATTAAAAATCCCTAAAGAGGTCATGAATCCAAGTCCAAACCCTTTGAGCTTTAGAACAGTACCAAAAAAGATGAGGAGTTTTCAAGTGGCCACAAAAAGGGCAAGTGGGAAGGGAAACTCCTAATTGAACAAGCCTTCTACCAATAGGTAAGCCCTAGTATAAAATACCCCAGGTAAAATGAGCTAGCCTAGGCTCCAAGCAAGCCTCCCAGATAGTACAAAAATGGAAGCCCCACATATTAACAGAGGAATGCAGACCCCAGTAGGAATTAAGCTTATCCACCATAGGCATGTGGGGAGTAAGACATCTATAGCCAAGCCGAGAGACATAGTTACGAAAAGGTGTTTCAACATACCACTTCCAATCCTTCTACCAAGGACGAGTGGAGTGAACAAAAAATTTCTGTAGCATGAAAGGCGACATAATGTTAAGTATTTCCTGGTAGGATTCTTGATCAAAATTGGCTAACCAGAATTTGGTTTTCATCTCTTCTTAGGATAGCCAAGAGTGAAATCATCTGCAAAAAATATCTTGGACATTATGAATGCCTCTATGAAACAATGATCCAAGGGACCTCGACCAAAGGAACTTCACTGAAATTGATAACAGGTTACCACCATAGCGAGTGGGAGTTAACAAACACTCTGTCTCGGAACCCTAAGCCATTCCAAAGAAGCCATGGTTTGATTTGTTCCCATGCCTTCCAGATACTTTTCACCACAAAGGACCTTGTGATTTGAATAGGAGATTTGATGATAAGCAGATTGGAGAAGTCAAGCCCTTTTCAGGGTTTCTTGCCCTTAGACAAGCCGAAAGAGATGCAGTGTCAGAACAACACCTTCCAAGTTTTCTTGCCTTCAATGGCCCACATAATCCATTTGGCACATAAGTCAAATCCTTGACGACGCACGTCAATGATCCCCATACCTCTGCATCCTGCGTGAAGCAACAGTATTCCTAGGTCACCCTATGGAATCCATGTACATGAGAAGAATTGGCCTAAAGAAAATTCTTGAGCAATTTCTCCAATTTTTGGGAAGATTTCTTTGAAGACACCCAACATGATGAGTAGTAAACATGGGTGGTCGCAATCACTTTTGAGCATATTTGAAATTTACCTGCTAACGATAAGGGTTTGGTCACCTAGTATTCCAACTTTTTAGCTACTCTGTCAACAACATATTGTCACAACAGGGACATAGAGGCATCAAAAGCACAGGGGATGCTAAGAAATTTGAATATTTCATCATGTTGGATCCACGCCCAACCATATTTAGCAACCCATGCCAGTGGGGGGAGGTATGATTGCCTATAACAATGAGCTTTTTGCCATTCGATGTTGGAGCCAGAGGAAAGACAGAAGGTGTTGAAACACTGTAAGGCATTGTCCACATTAGCCTCATCTTCAATGAGAGTAAGGAAAGAATCATCCGCAAAGTAGCCATTAAGCAATTGCATGTCTTCGTGTGGGTTTTCTGTATCTGGAGGGAGATAAATTCCCTTAACAAGGGCCCTAGCTTGGGCATTGCTAAGAAGATATCCAAAACCCTCAGCTGCTAGTACATACAGGGCACGTTGCAAAGGGCATCTTGGCGAATGGATTGGAACAAACCAAATTGCTCAGAAGTGACTCCATTAATGGAGAGGATGGCCAAGACATTTGAAAATAGCATGTGGACGGTTTGAATGAAATTGGGCCTGAAGCCCAGAGCCCTAAGCATGCCCAAGATGAGCGGCCACTTAATACGGTCATAAGCATTTTCTAAGTCAATTTTAATGAACATAGCTTGTTGCTTAAACCTTCTAGTCCAGTCCATACATTCCCAGACCGCTATGATGTTGTCTAATATATATCTACTTCTGATGAATCATGTTTGCTTAGGGCGAATGATGTGAGGCAACAAAGTGTACAACCAGAGTGCCAGAGCCTTGGCAATAATTTTGTAGGAAACATTTAGGAGGGTGATAGGCCGCCAATTATAGATCAACTCGAATCTCCCTGCTTAGGTATGAATTTAATGTTTCCTTTATTTACATTCTTTCCTAGAGAATGAGTGCAAAAGGCCTCTTGATAAACATGGTGTAAATCAGCACCCATAAAATTCCAAAAGGTTTTATAGAATTCATAGGGGAAACCATCAATGCCTGGAGCTTTGTCATTTGCCATGTGAGACACCATCTCATGCAGATCATCCACAGTGAGGAGCTTATCACAAGCCACCCACTGGGTGGGAGTGAGTTTGCAAGACACCATTGCAAGACACTGTTGAAGGGCAAAATCACGCTCTACAGAGGGAGCTTGAGCTTTGAACACTTGTTGATAGTGGCGGATAAAAGCTTGAACAATTTATGGTGTCTCTAATACTCTGTTTCCAACCTCAGAGATGCCCTAGATTTGTTGCTTCGATTTTTTGGCTTGCAACATTTGAAAAAATAGAATTTGAAGCTTTGTCCCCTATCTTGACCCAGTGGAGCCTAGTTTTGACTTGAGCTTCCCAGGCATTGTGGTTGTCTGCTATCTAGATATGATTTCACAAGGAAGAGACTTTGACTTGTAAGATCTCATTGAAGGGATCTTTTTTCAAGGTTAAAGCCGCACGACTAAGCTCTGAGGAAGTAGCAGAGTAAGAATGTCTTTGAATTTTAGCAAGTTGGTGGCCATAGATTCTCAGAAAGCAAGAGGTCCTTCTGATGGCATCATCCTACCAAAGAATCCACCCAGATTCTTGGGATGCAAGGGGATCCAAATTCTAAACTCTACGAATGTGCACCATAGTGGACCCATGCTTGAACAGAGAAGTGTTTAGAAAGAATTGTGTTTTGTGGACTTTGGGTTTCATGCACTGCGATGTCACTTGGAACCGAATAGGGGAGCGGTCGAAAAGCCCAAAATCTGGTAGTGCCTGCACTGGAGGAGAAAAACTATTATCAAAGGAAAAGTATGGTTGGGTGGACATCATTGCCCTATCTAGGCACTTTAAAATCTGAGCGGGGCCCTCCCTAAGATTGCTCTAGGTGTATCATACTCCATTTGCAGGTTGACAGATTAAATTAGGGTCATAAAAGCCCCATTTAGTGCACATATAATACCATGCCTCCCTTTTGCCAATTGCCTAGCGCATTGGTAGGTGGCCCACTTTGTCTTCAAGAGACGCCACCATATTAAAGTCACCACATAAAACCCAATGAGCATCGGGGAGATCATCCGCAATCCATCGTCATAAATGGTTACGCTTAATGGCGTCATTTGAAGCATAAATGTTAATAAAACCAAAAAAATGGCTTTCAATGCTAAAAAGAGTCCACACTAACTGGTTGGTGGGGTCCACCCTAGATTGTACTAAGTGCAATTGCGACCTTAGATAAATGAATGTGATCACCCTTCCATGTCCTGCTTCATGATTGCTATGCAAGATAATACTATCGTGCCAGATAGAATTACTGACAATGGTCAATAAAAAATTCGCCACCTTAACTTCTTGTTGACAAAGAATGTCCATCTCAGAAAACTTTCTTCTGATAATCATGCACAACAAACTTGCGTTTTAGGTTTGTAAGACTCGAGCATTCCATGAAAAGCAATTCATAGATGGCAGGGGTCAAGGGACATATCCTCGGAGCCTAGGCCTTCTAAGGCATCATATTGGTTCTGCAAAAAATGTCCACTATTGGCATTTAAAAAATCATCAAATTGCTTCCTCACAGCAGGATCAACCTGATATTCTCCTTCATCTCATCGTGCCTCCTAAGAGGGCTGCGAGAGCGTTTTGGTACATCCCGCTTAGTAGGACGTGGAAGAGCAGTTGATTGTGAGTTTGAAAATCCGGAAGAATTGGGCAAAGGAACCTCGAGACCCTGGGACAAAACATTGGCAGCTAGAGGGATGTTGAAGACCCTGTATATATTGAAATAATCATGCATCTTATAGTGCAATGCCCACATTCTTCAAATGTTAATGCACTTACATTCCCATTTTGAGATTTTACCAACATTGAATTATATATACCCGATACGTTCCCATAAATGATTGGATTTGCTTTTCTTATTTAATCAATTAAATACAATTTTCTATAAGCGACCAAAATAAGGTAGTTCCATTAGTGTGGCTGTTCAAGGACTTGTTAATTTGACTGCTTGCCAGGAGTTGCTGCCTTTACAACAATGGGACTTCTAACAACATGGTTAGCAGATTTCCATGTTAAAGACCCAAAAACATACTCTTTCTTAAAACTCTTCCTTGGTTTCAACACTACATTGAATGATTTCTTCTCCCCATACTCGGAAAACTCAAGTTTAATGGGCTTCACTGCCACCAACACTCCATGAGGGGACTCTACCTCTGCTTCAAACACTGCTGGTCCCTCTGACACATATGTCACAGTTCTTTTCACAATGAGATGACCTTGCAGTGATGAGACAGTAATTGATGGATAGTTGAGGTTGTATAATGCCTCCTTTTGAGGAGGGCAAGAGAATGCCTTCCCTGTAATGATATTTATCTGGCTTGAATTGTAGCCCAAACTGCAAAAGAATCTGTAGTAGTCTTTGACTGATAGATCATATATCAAACCAGGATTTGAAGCTCTGTTTGGATATATATGACCTCCACCGTAGTTGAATGGACTTGCTTTTTCCATTGATGCCTTCTTAATTGCCTCCTTAGTGTTGTCCATCCTGCTAGCTTCAATCCCAAAAGAAATATAATGACAATGATGGAAAAAATGTATGTTAGAAAATGATATAATAAATAACAGAGAGTACACACACCAGGGCAAAATTATGACATATGACTTCCATAAAAACTTAATTTCCAAAATTTAACACACACATACATAGAAAACTTATCATCAAGGTTGCCTGTGTACAGGTGCAGGTTTATTAAATGCTAAGCAGCACTTGGTGCAGATGAAATTAAGAGGAATTTTTCTTAGGTGTAGTTTAGGTGCAGTCCAAATATGATCAGATAGACAACCTTACTTATCATTAATATCAATGATATTTTGCAGAAGGGTCACCCTAATAAAGTGGTAAAAAACTAAGAGTCCCATGTATCAGAGGGTATGGTGTTAAATTTAAAATGTGCATATTTAGAAGCTTGTAAATGATAACTACATATACCTGTAGTCATAATGGCTGACTTAATGGCGGCCGCACTCCAATGAGGATATGCTGCTTTTAGCAAGGCTGCAATACCAGCAACATGAGGGCATGCCATAGATGTACCTGAAATTACATTGAAGGCAACATGCCTATCATCAAAACTAACGCCAGTTGGGGATGCTGCTTTTGAATATGCTGCAAGTATGTTCAACCCTGGAGCAGTAATATCAGGCTGCATTGAATACACTACCAAAATTACTTTTTGGATACAATTTTGAGGATTGACACTCCACCCAAATTATTATTTTACCAAACATGAACAGCATCTCAACATAAGAATGTCCGGAGAACAGCACAATTTTTAGGATTTGACACCATACCTTGAGTATGTCTGGAGACAAAGAATTTGGTCCTGTGGAAGAGAAGGCTGTCATGAAAGGAGCTGGCTTTGTATCCAATACAGTTCTTGGATGAGCAATGTAAGCAACAGGGGACCTGCATCAGAACAATGGTGGCATATCAGTATGTTGACAGTCTACCCCATAAATAGATAGGACAGGTGAGAGAGGAGAATGTCCTGAAAGGGGTAGATAGTAGTAGCACCCGATCTGCCCAATTCCGGTTTTCCTAATGTGAGTTCTTTCTCTCCCGTTGCCCTATAAATATATAAGGAGCCAGGAAATATATAGCCACCCTCCACCTCCTCAATTTCGTCCCCCTCCTCGACCCCAGCTCCCCAGTGCAGCATTTTTTTTCCTTATCTTATGATTGATCTCAGAGTATGATCCAAAATGTTGATAAAAACAGTTGTTTCACAGTTTTTTTCCCAAAAGCTTCCTTGTCAATTATAATGCGACGTTAATTTTAAAAAAACAGTAAATTCATTGCTTTGAAACCTACTTTGTAGAGTTGATATAATCAAGAACTGCTGCCCCATCAACTGCATTCAAGTTTGTTGAAGGAAGAACATGAGAGTCTGCTACAACGTCATCGGCGTTTTCAAGTGCATTGCAAAGGATCAGGCCAACTCCCCCTGCCATTCGAACTGCTTCGCCTTTCTCAACTCTAGGATTGATACCACGAAGGCAAGCAACTATTTTGCCTTTAACTTTTTGAGGATCTAGAGCTCCTGGATAACAAAATCGTCTGCAACATCAATTATGTTACTATCTAATATTTATGATAATCATCACAATGAATCTTGAACTAAGGAAACCAGCCTTTAATGATACACAGACTTCATGTTCTTATGACTAGATACAATATTTATTTTATGTGTGCCATACCCAGCAGTTTTATTTGCAGTTGGTGCTGTGACATGCACTGATGATACCAGGGGGTACATTTTCTTTTGTAGGGTGGATGCAGATAGACTTTGTCCCTATCCTCAAGGATAATTGTACATAAACATGAAATAAGTAACCTAGAATGACTGTAGGGATTCAAAATAA
Source organism: Torreya grandis (assembly GCA_037957365.1). Classification (NCBI taxonomy): domain Eukaryota; kingdom Viridiplantae; phylum Streptophyta; class Pinopsida; order Cupressales; family Taxaceae; genus Torreya; species Torreya grandis. The sequence goes on from JARHVA010000950.1 coordinate 3,762,970, forward strand.
GAATACGATGCTTTCACAATCCAGTTCAATACTTAATTACAATGCCAGCAAAACATATCTTTGAATTTAAAATCAAGGTTCTAGACCTCACCTTGTAAGTCCTATTACTTCCAAGAAAAGCAACAGAAGGGAATTGTCTATCGATGCTACTTGCTCCCACAGTAATAATCCATGGAGCCACATTTGAGACTGTCCCTGGCTTTGGACCATCATTTCCTGCAGAACAGATCACCACCTTCCCTCTTTGGACAGCATGGAATGCTCCAATAGAAATTCCATCTTGAAAATAATCTGCAAGAGGAGGAGTAAATCCAAGAGAAACAGAGAACACATCTACTCCATCATAAACCCCTGCATCAAATCCTGCAAGAATATCTGCATCATAGCACGAGCTTTCACCTGTCTTTTTATTGGGCCAACAAACCTTGTAGGCCGCAACCCTGGCATGGGGAGCCCCTCCCTTTGCAGTCCCTTCTGCATATCCATAAATACTTGCATTTTTTACAAAATTCCCACCTGCTGTGGATAGGGTATGGGTCCCATGTCCATCTGTGTCTCTTGGCGAAAGATAATCTCCTGTTGTGGTGAAATTTAGAGTCCTGTTTGCAGCCAGATATCCCCTGATGAAGTATTTGGCACCAATCAGTTTCCTGGAGTGCAACAATAGCTCGAAGATTTTAGTTCTTAATTTTATTGATCAATGTAATAAATGTCTGCTTCTTCTAGCAGAAACCTACAAAAAAATTCAATACTAGAAAAGGAGCAACAAATAAGCAAGCACAAAAGGCACAAAAGAGACAACATTGTGAAACATGCAAGTTGCAATTCTCTTTTCTTTTTCAGAGAAATGCACATGAGAGTGCATAGAGACAAAATACATTAAATTCGGTCGAAAAACCAAGTTTTATCTTTGTTGTTTTTAAGTAGAATATAAAAAGACAACCAGCAGAAAATACAATGACAAAATGGTTTTGAAGTTCTCAGAAAGCTGACATCAAACAAAATGGATTTGTAAGTGCTTAGAAAGCTGACATTAAACAAAATGGATTTGAAGTGCTGCTTAGAAAACCAACAGTAAAAAAATATACAGAAAGAAACTTTGTATTATTATCAGTATAATACAACAAAAAGGATACATTGTACAAATTATCATTAGTAGAATACAACAACAAAAGAAACAGTTAACACACGATATTTTGGAAAATGCAACATATAGTCCAATACGGACACCCTTACTGAAAGACTGTTAAAACTGTTTTCTGAGCCTGAGTTTACAGGTTAAAAATCCATCAATTCATTTAGGGAAATACTTTTTCCAAAAATCTGGGTGGACAACGAGAGCCTCAAAAAAATTAAGAGTTCTATCCACCCTTCCAAGCTGAGAGCTACTCAAATTTCCGCTAACTGAAAAACTGAAAGCTACTCTAAAACTTCAGAGCAGTTTTAAACGAGTCTCTAGGATGCCATTTCCTCTCTCTCTCAGACTCTTTCTTCCAATTAACCCCTTTCTTGCTCAAGCAGAGCACAACAATAAGTACCCAAAGAACAGAAATTGTCCCTTATGTTCCCTTGGATAATCTTCAGCTTGAGAAACCCGCGTCATAATGCATATACAACAAGCTAGCATATAGACAAAATGACAGCCAGAAAATTCAAACATGCATTACCATAAATGCAATTAGAAAAATAAAAAAAGTCAATGTCTCTGATTTCTATGATGGTTATTAAATTGTTAATCAAGGTACCTGTTGCAATTAGCTGCACTGAATTTGGTGCCATTTTGGCAGCTTCCTCGCCATCTTGAAGGGATAGGGCCAAACCCTGTCTCATGGAAGCTCGCAGCTTCAGGCCACACACCTGACAGAGATCAAATCAAATTAATTCAGTTGTTATTATACTCTATAATTGAAAATCTGAATAAGACATGAACCTCCATATCGCTTAATTGTGAGGGTGAGAATAGGATCAGTCTACCTGTATCCAAATTAGCAACAATGACATCTTTTCCAAACCCTGCTTTTCTCCACAGAGAAGAATAAGGGATTTCTTCAGTCTCTGCTTCTGGATCTCCATTTCCTAAGCCAAAGAATCCCCATGAACGAGTTGTGTGCAACTTTTGTTCTCTATTAACAAATACAGATAATACTCCTGGGAGCTCTGCATCAGCTCCACAATTACTATCTATTAAAAAAACATTGGAATTTCTTCAAGGAGAAAATTGACTTGTTCTTAGAAAATATAATCTTAACTCTGTAACCCATAACTCTTGAAGCTACTTTTATGATGCTTTCATTCAATATTTATGGAAACAAAGTGGTGCTTTAGTAAATTACTTGAAACAGCAGCAGCATGTTTTTCTTCTAAATGAGCAGCAAACCCATTCACACTTCTAGTGTAGGAGTAAAATATTGAATCCTTGGCTGCTTCCTTGCTGTAAATATAATATTAAAACGTCAAAATCATATCACATAGTTACGTAATTTCATCAATTCTTGAGTCTCAATTAGCTCTCATAGAAAAAATCCCACAAATTCATGTAGTCAGTAGTCTCAATTGAAAATCTAGAAGAGGATTATTGAGCTTGTTATTTAAATGTCATATAAATCCATTGCCTGCAATCAACATCATGGGAAACCAGTAACCAGCATGGACTAAGTTTTGCATCCATTACCTTCCCAATACTAAGGCAAGAAGTTCATGATGAGAATCTGCAATCATTTCAGGCTCCGAGAATTCTTCATTGTGCCCTCCCAGGTACACCACATAGGACTGCCACCACCCAAATGAAAACTTTTACGATTCCAAACATAAATGCTTTCATTCAATATAAACGCCATATTCAATATTCAACTAGATTCAAATCTCTGCCATCCCTGTTTATTCCAACTAAATTACAACATAAGCATTCATATTAATGGAGATTCAACTTTCTCCAATGCCAATTTATTCCAATCCAAATACAACATAGCCCTTCAATGCAGTAGAAAAATGATGCCATCTCAATTTACACCAATCCAAACAGAACATAAGCTCTCGGAACACACTAAAACTCATGCCTCCTAGAAGCAGATATCCAATAATGCAATGACAATGCATGAATTGAAGAATACTAAAATCAGCATAGACTTTACCAGACCTGTTTGATAAGACTATTCTCAAGAAGATTACATCACTCTTATAGACTGTTGAAAAAATAAATTGCTGTTCATGGACTCCGATATATAGTAAAACCAAAAACACAACACCCACATCTAAAATTTCAAATATTTTCACTTGGGCATCCTAGAAACCAGAAAGAGAGAAACCCAATTATCCTATCATGCATGAGATTAAGTATAATGCATCCCCAACAAAAACATTTTCATAGCAGAACCAAAATCCAATCCCTTCTTACTTGCCTGCTTACTACCCACTGCTTCTCTCAATGATAGAAACCATATAAAAACTGCAATCAAGTTTACTACTCCCTTGACCATCGCTGCTAAGCTTCTGAAAATGATCTATATGTAATCTCAGTATTGATATATATAGCTTATTGGCTTTCTTAACTGTCATTTTGGGTATTTTAAATCACTAAAACATATCCTTGTGTATTTTTAATCACTAAAATGGGTCTTCGGTATTTTTAAATCATTCAAATAGATCTGCAGTATCATTTATTTAAATTATAGTAAAACAGACCTTTAACATTTGGTATATGTTGTTTTGGAAGATTTACTATCCTTACTTTTCATCTTCTAAATATGTTGGTAGGAAAAACTATTCACAAAATCACCTTTCTTGACTTTTTATGAGTTTGACTTGAATTTGGTAACGATTTAGGGAGAACATTAAAAATTGTACTTGAGACACAGTCAAATACATTTTCTATACAATAAGTAATGGGGGGAGGAATTTAAGCTGCTGTAACTCTCCGCTTAATCCTTTGAGAAATTTGAATCCTAAACCCCACACGTATCAATTGTTTGGTCAAACTTAAATGTCACGTATAAACCATTTTAACAACTGGATTTTGTCTGTTTCTATGCATTTCTGCTGAACATAATAAATTGGAAAAGCTCAGTCTCGGAGCTTCTCTTACTCCGCGACAAAATACAACTTATCTGTTGTCTCCCAATCAAACATCTTCCGCCGTATTTTGAACGGAAGGGATTCGCGTTTTGTCCTGCAAAATAACGGAAACCTGGTTCTCTCTGATGCGAATTAAGGAAAGCCTTGACTATGATCTTCAAGGCTATTCCGCCATTCCCATTGGATTCAAGAAGTATAGCTTCACAGAGCTGAAAAAAGCTACGGATAACTTCAAAATAGAGCGATTGGAAGGAGTATCTAAGAGCGAGCACGATTGGCAGAGTTCATCTCATAAATTTGGTTTGCTTCTGTGCGGAGGGGCACCACAAATGCTGTGAAAAACAGGCGTCAAAAATGCTGGGGATTGTATAACAATCTTGCCGTGGAAATCGCGAACAGAGTTTGGAATGTGTCATTTTTTAAATGAATTTTTAATTATAATAGTGATATAAATAAGATATTTCATGAGAATATGTGAAAGAATATTTTTTAGTATTTAGTATTATTTTATTATTGGAATGTTTCATATTATATTAAATTAAAAATATAGTTATAATATAGTCGGATAAATCATGATTTATATTTCATATTGGAAGATAAAATTGGTTCAAAACAATAAAATTAGTTGGCTAAGGCATGACAAAAACAACTACAAATAACCACCCATTAGAATATTAAGCATAGACCGCTGCCATAGGAGGCAGAGGCGGAGGATCATCCTTGGGAAGCACTGACCAAGTAGATGATTCCATGTGAGATAAATGCGGAGCATTCCAACCATCCAGAGGGTCATCATAAATAGTGATAGGCCAACCATCAGTGGTTTGCGTAGGAACAATAACGCTCATCGGAGACTGTTGTGAAGGACTAGCATCAGACTTGCCATGAAAACTCTCACCCCTTGGGAGAGGGTGAGGAGAAAATTGGCCCCTATTGTGGGACCGACTTTTGCTTCTATGCCTCTTGGGAGGAGGTGGCGGTGGATCGCGAGGCAGTTGTTCGATGAAACTTTCCTCATCATGCAAGGGGCACTCTCCCAGTGGTTGAGAAGCTCTTACAGGTGGCAGAAGTCTAGTGTCATCTTCTCAAGTTGTGCTTGAATCTACAAATAAACTAACAAAATAAAAACCACCTTTACATTAATAGAAAATGAAAGTCCACGTGCCTCATGATTAAAAATAACATTATTCCTAGCTTTCCAACACTGAAAGAGGATGATAGCATGAAAGAATTGCCAAAGAAAGGCAATAGAGGCTGGCCAATTATACAAATCCATAAAAAGCCCCTGACACCAAGAGAAAGGCTCAGGGTGATAAGGTCAGAATAACAAATGAATCCATCGCCTGAGAAACTGAGCTTTAGGACAAAACCAAAACATATGTTTAAAAATATTATGGTCACTTGCAAGTTAGACAAAAGGGCTAGAGAATGGGGAGGTGGAGCAGTTCTCACCAAGGGGGAGTCCTTGATAAATTTAACACCACAAGAAATGAGCTAGTTTGTGCTCTAGACCAAGGTGCCATACACGATCTAGAGGAGCGAGCCAAGTCATGGGAGAGGATTGAAGGCCTCAACACCTATTGAACTTGTCAAGACCCAGAGAGAACAGACTCATCACTTGATAGAGAAGCTCGGGAGAGTAGGTCTAAAAGTGTGTATCAAAGTTCCACTTCCAATCTTTCCACTAGGCCCTAGGAGGCTACAGGTCAAGCTTATGTAGCATAATGTCAGGGAGTAATTCTTGAATATGAAGGATGGAAGATAAGTCCGCATTATTTAATTGAAACTTGATTTTTAAATCAGGGTAGGGAATCCAATCTCTAGAGGCAACTAAATCACAGATAATGTGAATCCCTTTGCAAATTAATCGTAGAGCTTGAATACCAAGTAATTCTGTGAAGGGAATGGAAGAATTAGTGAGAACAGGAGACCACCATAAGCTATGGCCATTAAAAGATAACCCTATGCAAAAACCATCCCCTATCCACTTCAAGTGGGGTTTGACTGCTTCGAAAGCCTTCCATATACTTTTGACTACAAAGGACCCAGTAATCTTAACAGGAACAATAGTGATGAGGAAGGATTGAAAGCCAATATTCAGCCAACTAGGTTTAGCATAGAGAGAGCCCGAAGAGATACATTACTGGAGAAGAATTTTCTAAGATTCATTGCCCTCAATAGCATGAACAATCCACTTAGCACACAAGGTCATACTTTGTCGATAGGTGTCAATGACGTCCATGCCACCTTTATCACGAGGGAGGCAATAAATGCCCCGAGCTACCTGATGAAATCCTCAATCCATGTTTGAATTAGCCTAGAGGAAATCTCTAAGAAGCTTGGCCAGACTATCATAAGGCTTTGGAGGGAGCCTATCAGGAGGAATAATAAACATGTGTGACAACCAAGATCTTAGTGAAAATCTGGAACTTGCTTGCTAGAGATAGGGGCTTAGTGATCCAATATGCAATATTCCTTTCAATCCTATTGGGGACATATTGCCAAACCTTGGTCGATGAGTTGTTGAAAGCGAAGGGGATGCCCAAGAACTTGAATTGTCCCCCCCTCCCTCGAGCAATCCACTTCCAATTAAACTCACTAAGCCACTCAGACATAGGCATCATGCTTTTATGAAAACACTGGGTTTTCCTCCATTGAAGGCTAGAGTCAAAAGCCAAACAAAATATGTCTAAGCGTTGAATATCTTCATTAAAAGTGGCCTCTTTTTCTTAAAGTGTGAGGAAGGTGTCATCTTCAAAATGGCCGTTGATGAGCTAAGAGGTGTGGTCAGGTAAAACAATGCCATGAACAAGCCCGTGAGAAGCCTTAGAATCTAAGAGGTAACCCAAGGCTTCAATGGATAACACATAAAGCATTGGAGCAAGGGGACAACCTTGGAAATTAGACCGTTGGAGCTTGATTCCCATGGTTTGAATCCCATTGATAATGAGGCACGCTGAGGCATCATGAAACAAAGTCTGCACTGTAGAAATGGAATAAGGGCTAAAGCCGAAAGCCTTGAGCATGGCAAGAATAAATTGTCACTCGATTTTGTCATAAGCCTTTTTAAATTCCAATTTAATAAAAATAGTTCTCCGAAGAGAGGAGCGGGCCCAAGCCATGCCCTCCCAAATCGCAATAATATTATCCAAAATACATCGCCCTCAAATAAATCATTTTTTCTATGGTCTAACAGTGGTAGGTAGGATGAGCCGAATGCAGTTGGTGAGGGCTTTGGAAAGAATCTTGTAAGAGACATTAAGCAGGGTGATCAGCCTCCAATTGGTAAGAAGCTCAGGATCACCATATTTGTGAATGAATGTTGATCATGGGTCCAAGAAACTAATTTTTCAAGGCTTCTTTGTCGAATCACAAGTTAGGACTAGTAAACTCCCAAGGGGATCTATAAAATTCACAAGGGAAGCCATTAAGGCCATGGGCTTTATCATTGCTCATACAGTTCAAAGCCTTTATAAGTGCCTACAAGTTGAGTGGGGCATCACAAAGTTGTTGGTCAGCTGGCTTGAGCTTGCGAGGCACCACATTGAGGCAATTCTAAAGAGCTTGGGACCACTCAACGATGAAAGGTTGGGCTTGGAAAACTAGCTTGTAATGCTTAAGAAACGTTGAGGAGATATCATACTGGGAGGTAAGCCATGATTGAGCTGCTTGAATGGCCTTGATTTGCCCATGAGCTTGCTTGGATTTTAGCGCTTTAAAAAACTCCTTGTAGGCTTTGTTACCAATTTTTAGCTAGTGTAACTGAGCGTGGAGTTGGGCACCTTTGGCCGCATAACTATCCACCACCTTGAGGTGGTGTTTGAGGTAGATAGGTAGCCATTGTAACTAAACATTGAAAGGATCAATATCGAGGGAGCTAGAGACCTGTTTGAACTCATTGAATGTGGCCTCCTCTTAGTGCTTACAAATCTGGGTGACATGTTTGCCATGGTGGCAAAGGAAGGAGGTGGTGCATAAAATGGCCTCATTCCACCACTCAATCCAGCTAATGGCATATGGGGGATACGAGACTAGGTTCCATATCCATTGAATGAGTTAGATGGTACTAGCATGACTCAACATAGAAGTATTGATAATAAAGTAATTATGTGGTATATTGTATTGCTCGTAGGTCTATTCTACTTTGCAGGAAATGAGTGAGTGGTCTGACAAAATAATACCTGAGTAGATGTTGATAGGTTGGCCATCAATGCTGGAAAGGAAAGCATATTTTGCTCTGACATCATAAATTGGTCGATCCATTTGAGCACGCGGTGATCCCTAGATTGGTAGTTGGACCACATAAGCCATGATGTGGGGTTAATTATTTGTCATTAGAGGAGAGGGTTTGCCATCCCCCTTTTATTTTTGAAATAATACCAAGCCTTGTGTTTACCAACACATCAACACATAGGGAGGGCGCCAACCTTGTCTTGGGGGTGTTCAATCATATTGAAGTCACCACACACAAGCCACATGGTAGTAGGCAACACGTTGGCCAAAGATTGCCAAAGCATGGAGCGGTCAGGGCCATCACTAGGAGTATAGATGTTGAGAATGCCAAATGGATGGCCATCAATGTCAAGAATAATACATACTTTATGATGTGATGGGTCCTTCCCCATGGAAATGATGTCAAGGGAGACCTTAGGGGTAACTAAAATACAAGCACTACCACATCGTGCCACATGCAAGGTGGTGATTTGGGTGGCATCAGGACAAATGCTTCATAAGGACATCTAGAGGAGAAAGCTAAATAATTTTACTTCCTACAGATAGATAATATCTTAAAAACCAATTTGCTGACAAGCAACACGCATAGAGTATTTACAGGTAGACTTTGTAAGACCCATAAAATTCATAGGGAAGGATCATCCATTTGATCTCCCCTTGCTTGTCCTCAAAATATGCCAATGCTGCAAAGTTGTGTTGGTGAGGGCATGAAATTCTACCAACCATAATGAAGCAGCATTTGGCATCATGCTCCTCCTGGGAAGAGTCTGTGCCCCCGCAAGGTGGGCTACGAGATTGCTAGGAGAATGATCCATTAGTTGAGAAAACCTCAGCCACATGCATCTTGATATTCTAGGAATCTAGAAAAACACTCTACAAGTTGGAAAGAAATGGAGTGGTAGGGGGCAATAGAGAAGTCCCTTGAGAGGGCACAATAACTAGAGGAGAATCCTCTTGAGGTGGCGACTAGAGTGTGCTTTGTGGCTTAGGTCTTGATGCCCATTTAAGGGGCACTATGGTCCAACCATCACCTTGGTCTGTCAGTTTGGGATTCTCAGTCTGAGGAGGTGGATTAGGAGGCTTGGGATGACCCATATGAGGACAATCCTTGATGCGGTGGTCTGAAGCCTGACAGTGGAAGCAAGTGTTTGGAAGGTTGAAATAAACAACCTTTTGTGACCACTAGGTCTCCCCAACTTGGATTTTGATGAACTCTTTCAAATCCTTGGAAAGGTCAACCTCCAAACATACTCACTTGTTAGGGTGAGGGGAGAACCAACTATCTGGGTTAATCATAACCACACATCCTATAGGAGCGACGATTTAGGGTATAAAATCCTAGATGAGAATTAGCAAAGTGGGAAGCTCAACCTAGATAGGGACATGAAGGGAGACATTGTTAGAAACCTTAAAATCATGGGACCAGGCAGATAAAATCATAAACTAATTGTGAAGGAACCAAACATAGGACTTCACAAGAATCAATTGTCTCAGAGGGCTCCTTAAAGGTAAACAAGGAAAAACCTTTGGTAAGGTTTCAGATTCTAGAGACATGGACACCTAGGGGCTCCCAATGGTTACAGATCTAGTTATGGAGGTAATCCTCTATGGGGATATGGGCAATGAAATAAGTAATACTTACCTTTGGAGTGGAGGGGGGATGAGGGATTACCTCACCATAGACTTTCAGAACAAAATTTTGAGCTCACTTGAGTATCATTAGCTCCAACTCCTACATTAATAGATGCATTAGAGCATGAAAAAACTATAAATATAGGGTTTGCCTACCCAAAGGGTGGTATGTCAAGCACAGTTAATGTGTTGCAACCCTAGAAAATCCTAGGGGCCTAGCGGAATAAGCAAGATGGGCAAAATGATGCAAGCAGGAAAACACAAACCATGAAACCCTAGCAGAGTGATCTTTAGTGTCAAATTTTAGAATTAATATTAAATTTTAAAATCGGTAAAATATTATATCTAATATAAGGTTTGTATTGACCAAATAAGAAAACTATTTATTCAAGTGATTTCTATAATACACTATGAACTAAAAATAGTATGTACATTTTATTCTTAAAAATATGTTAAAATCTCTGAAAATCAAATAATAGTTAAGCTTTAAATTATGTCATGCCAAGAAATGGGTAGAGCTTTCTTATTACACATGATAAGCAAGGTGGGTACCATTCATTTAAATGGTCTATGCATATATATCACACATATTTTGGGTCATTGAAATCCTCATATGGTATATATTATGGTACATGATATGAAAATCAACCAACAATGGGGGGAGTCCAGAGGGACTCTACAAATCAAACAAAGGGTATTACCTTAATGATCAAGAAAGGTTTGGAGATGGGTGGACTCCAAACACACTTTCTCATCTTGAATTTGAATCTGTAGCATAACCTTATATAACATATTAACCCTTATAGTAGTGAAAAAAAAATCCTCTAGTATAGCTTGGTTAAAAGTAACATCATTTCTACTCTTCCATAATTGAAAGAGTATTTTAGCTTGAAAAATATTTCAAATTTGTGAAAATTTTGCATGAATCATGGCCAAATATTGTAAAAGCACCATCATCTCAAGAGGATGTAAGTCCATTGCAAAGTACACTAAGCAAGCCTTCAAAATGAAAAAAATATGATTTAAAGATTTGAATGTTTGCACATAGAGAAAACAAGGTGAGCCATACCAAGGTACACCAACTAAGAACTGATAGGGAGACCTTGGTGGATAGTATACCACAAGTATGCTTGTTTTAGGTTAATGAAAGTCATCCACACATGATCAAACCTTGTTTTCCAAACATTTTTGTGGAATTGACTTTCCATTTAGAATTGAGAGTTTCCACAAGAAGAGACAATGGAGAGAAGATTTGATAACTTAACCAAGGTTTAAACCATTAGAAGGGGGACAACCACTTCTAGTCAATCCACCCTATGGAGGGAGTTTACATGCCAATCTTATGGAGATGAATACCAAGTATGGAATTCTGAATTTTTGTGATGGATTCTTAATCACTAGCTTGTAATTGAAACCAACGTCATAAAATATGCCAAGGTACCCAGTCTTTGGTTTGATTACAAAAGAGGGTCGATATTACTTTTATTCCTTTTCTAAAAATTTGAAGACATTTAATCCATGGCACAAGTTAAAAATGGACTTCATGATAACTAATAATTGAATACCACCATAGAGACTAATAGTTTAGAGATAGCCTAGACCGAAATCCATCGACATCCCAAACTAAATGTCTTTTGAGAAGCTTCCAAGCCTTCCAAATACTCTTAGCCATAAATGTACCCACAATGGTGACAAGACTTGAGTGAATAACATATTTTGAAGATTCAATCCCTTATAGGCTCCTTTGCCCATGGGGCTGCCTTAAGTGATGCAATTCATAAGAAAGATTTTTAACTTTTCATTACCACCCAAAGCATGGATGATCCATTTAGCACACAAAACATGGCCTTACATATGAATGTCTAAAATACCAAGCCCTCCCAAGGATCTTGGATTGTAACACATATCCCAAGATAGTTGATGGAATCCTCAACTATATACATAATTACCCACAAAAAATCTCTCAAAGTTATTTCCAATTTAGTATATGCAATCTTAAATGGAGCCCAACAAGAGTAGTATTTAGTAGAAGCTAGAACCTTAGAGCAAATATGGGATTTTCTTGCTAATGAAACCATTTTCTATATCCATTAAGAAATTTGTTTTCCACCTTTTTCAACACATACTACCACAAACTAGAGGGAGAATATTGAAAATAAAAAGGGATGCCCAAAAATTTAAATAATTCTCTAGGTTGAGTCTAATACCACCTGTACTAAAACAACCAAGCAGGCAAGGGGGAGAGGGACTATCTGTAGCAACACCTCAAGACATTCCATAGCACTGTATATGAATTGCTCCTCTTTAGCCAATGTAAATAAGGAATCATCAATAAAGTTTCAATTAACCATTTGAGAGTGGGTGTTGGGAAAACAAACACCTTTGACTAAACCTTTGGAAGAGTAATTATCCAAAAAGTAGTTAAACCCTTCAACATCTAGAATATAGATGGAGTGAGGGTGCAGACAACCTCACTAATAGAATGGAAGATACCAAACTAGTCATATCAAACCCCATTAATGGCAATTCAGATGCATGTATCTTTCAAAATCATAAAATTGTGATATCAAACATGGGGCCAAACCCTAAGGCTTGTAACATATCCAAAATGAAAGGCCATTCAATTATATCATAAGCTTTCTCAAAATCAATCTTGCAAAATAGAGCCTTTTGGTAAGACCACTAACCCCATTCCATTCCTTCCCAAATAGAAATGATGTTGTCCAAGATGTCTATTTTGGATGGACCTTGTCTTCTTAGGACAAACAATGAGGGGAAGAAGATATATAATTCTAAGAGTAATAACTTTAGCAGTAATATTTTTAGGAAACATTATAAGCATATTAATAGGACACCAATTGGTTATGAGATCCAAATATATTGGTTTGAGAATGAATTTAATATTACCTTAGTTAATGAGCTTGCCAAGGGAATGGGTTTGAATGGCTTCAATATATACTTTGTGCAAATTCATGCTCATAGTATCCCAAAGAGTTTGATAGAATTCACATGGAAACTCAACAATACCCAGGGATTTATTGACAACCATCTACATGACCTCCTCATGAAGATATTCACTAGATAGAAGCCTATTGTATGCCATTGTTTAACCCTTTTTTGAAAATTAAGGGTAAGGAGGGGGATATCCTAATCAAAATTACATTAAGTATTCCCAAGAGCATGCCAATTAAATAATTCAAATTCACAAAATTCAATTACAGTGTTGAATTATGGAATTTACTAAATATAGAAAGCTCATTGCAAAATAATAGATTGATTGCATAATCATGAAGAAGATACAATACTTAACTTGTTTACCAATGCGAAGGTGCATATGAGAAGTGCATGTGTGGAAATAGTCAAATTGATTCTCATGATCGATTCATTAGATTCTGTAAATTAGCCTTATGTCAGTCTAGGCACTACCGTTAGGTTCAAGACACTAGCATGAATGCTTCTATCCAATTTCAATGCTTTTATATTTTATAAATATCAATTATTTTTTATAAATTCCACATGCCCCTATTAGATGTTGTTATCTCCTTATCAATTATCTCTTTAGATCTCATACACATGTCTTTGATATCAATGGGTAGATCAAAACCCTAGTCCTTTGGATAGGGCATGTGATCTTGCAAAACAAGGATTAGTGGGCTCAAGTAAAGTCGAGCTAATCTCAAAGACCCATTTTTCAATGAACATTATCTACATAGTCACATACTTTGAAGAGAGGCTTAGATCGATGTAGTTCTCCTCCTTATGTGGGCGTGTGTGTGAACAATTGTGTAGTATTTTATATGTGAGTGAATGTAGTGATCGAGCTTGCAACTTGAAAAATAGTACTTATGGGCTATTCTTTCAGTAATTTAGACCTATAGAAATACTGATCCTATGACTAATATGGAAATAGGTGAGAATAGGGAAGTATTGAATGCTTGAGAGGTGTTTTTTCTTGGTAAGTGTTAGATGTTTGCTTCAAAAGTACTTGATTATAATGAATGGTATTTTACTTGTATTTATGCCACCTCTTTTGAAATGAGTCTCATAGAGGGTTGATTAAGACACTTTTACTAATGCTTAGATATCAAAATATTTACAAATTTGAGGATTTGTGAGGTAAAAACACTAGCCTTAGAACTAGACACTAGTGTTAATGCTAGTGTCATGTCTTGACATTAATGTTTGGGAGAACAAAGACTGCATAAAGATTTGTAACTAAAAGTGTAAGATGTATATCAAGTTTTAGGTTTTGTGTGGGATATATGTGATCTAAAAAATCAAAATAATGGGGTTGGGCCATAAAATAAGCATTTAATCATAGTGAGATGACAAATGTGAGCCTTTTAGCTGCGAAAAGGTCATGAACTAAAGTGTTGAGCCTTGAGTGATATTTATCAAGTGTGCAAGACTAATTTATCATATTAATATGGTAATGCATAAGGATGACATTACTAGATAAAATGAAATAAAAGTGTGTTGTGGTGTGTACAACACATTTTGTCTTTGTTTGAGCCTTGTTTGAATTTGTTGTGTGTGTATTTCCTAAAACCAAGATCATGTTTCAATGTAATTAGTTGTTGAAATTTGAAAAATCAAAGTAATTGAAATAATTGAAATAAAATAGAGCAAGGAAGGAGTACACCTTTGTGTCAATGCAACCATGTTTCCCCTTTGTATTTTGCTTTGGTAATGATGTTTTCTAGTTGAAGCATTGGAGAGACGTTCACAACTAAACCTTAGAGAAATGAAGATGAGAATTGGACAATGATCATGTCCCCAATCTGATGCAAGGGTGAGTTGTGCCCAAGGCCATCAATAACACTGAATCTCAATCATATAACCCAAATGTAAACATAATATAGTCAATCTAGCCAATCTCACTTGATTCAAATGTAGCCATGTCAACATGTAAAATAGAAGTAGTTCCAAGGCCATCAAGGGCACATAATATCGACTGCACTACTCAAGGGAGCCAACTATTGCAGTAAATAAAATATCAATCAGTGCTTTTTGGTAAGGTTGGTGCATGCACATTGGTATGATTTGAATAATGTAACTATAATTTGGTGTATTTTCATGGAATGTACACCTCTAATGTGTCTCAAGCTGAAGTATCTACCAAAATGTAACCTATGATCTATAAATTGTGTATAATATACAAATCTAAAAATATTTATCCCAAATCTGTGCCAAATGTATAAGTTTATGTCACACGTGTATATCTGAATCATGTGAATTATATCAAATTCTACCAGGTATTTATGTGGATTCATTTCTCTATGACATGCCTCCACTAATATGCCCCCATTTTGAGGTGAGGGGAATGAAAAATGATAGTCACATTATCTCAAAAGTATAATATAACCATATTATATCTGTATCAATCATGTAGTAAATAAGCATATAGGGGTATCATGTCTAAGTAGATATATTGATGAAGCTCACAATATCAAATATAATGAGCCTAAGATGAATGATATGAATCATGGAAATGTCTAGAAGTAACAAGCACAATATCAACAATTAATTAATCACACACACACAAGAGCACTCAGTGTTATTCAAAATGGGTCTAAAGAGAATACAAACAAAAGACATTCAAATTAAGCACTCTTAAAGGGGAGGACATGTTCAAATTCTTGCACACTAATTAAAACAACATTCAGGGCATTGTGCCCAACAATCAAGGAACATTTTCAAAATTTACACACTCCAAATGACATAGAAAACAAGAAGTACACTTAAGTACACTAAATGATAATATGAATAAGTGAAATATAAGAAACTAACATAATCATATTATACGTTCATGTACACATGTGTTAATAAAATGTCCTAAAAAATAACATATCAAGTATATTGTGTAAGATAGTAACATGAGTATATGCATGTGTAAGCAATAGTATATAAGCTCAACATAATAATGTAAAGTTATTGTAAATAATAGAACCTATATCGATCACAATCAAAAGAAGCAAGATTCCCCAACATAATATGTAATGCAAGACGATGAAAGATTCAACATATGCATGAACATGTGTCATGGATCTAGTGTATGCATGTATCATACTCAAGTAACTATGAAACATATGTGTGTAAAGAAATGATATGATATCTACTAACATATAGTAAATAACATATGCAAAATCTATTAAATATGTAAATGCTAAATGTGTTTTTATTTTTGATTTATTTGAATGTTTTTCTATTTTCTTGATTATTTGAATTTTTTTGAATATTTTAAAACAAGGAAGAAAGGGTTAGCTGATGATCCCATATAAGGGATGCTCATAAGGTTATCTAAGCTCAATATGGGGAATACCAAACTGGCCATACTTTCAAGGATCAAGAGAATGTGCCAAATCATGATTTATAGAATCTATCATATCATGCCCATGCCTCGTAAGACTATGTGGGTGCGAATAAATAGTGGTTCATGGAACTCATTTTTTAGTTCTCTTTTAATTCTTTGGTGCAATTGTAAATTTGGGTTTTTGTACCCTCTCTGAAACATGTTGATCTGCACTCCAAAATTGGCTAGCCCATGTGGGTGTAGATGAAAACTAAATAAAGTCCATTACGTGTCTCTGATATAAGAACCTCTCAAGTATCTATTACCTAGGAAATGGTATTGCCTTTTGATTACCATTTCGTTCATGATTAATATTAGTAGGTTTTATGATTAACTATCTTGGAATAAACTTATATTATTGTAGTAGATGTTTATATTGAATTATTAAAACTATGATTACCCTATTGGCATGAATATACTTAAGACATCCATGTACCATGGAGGGAACTACATGAAGCTTATGAATCTAAGATCATCCCCATAACATATCAAATACACTCCTATATGGCACAATTGAAAATGTTGTGGTCATAAATATAGACCAACTTTCAAAGGTAACTCAATCTCACTAATCACTTATTTTGCTTTCCCATCGAATGATTTTACTGTATTAGTCGAAGGGTATAATCATCATGTGCATATACCAAATGTGTGAGTAATATAATGGCACATACATTATCACTATAACCATTATCAACCATAATACTATGTATATGATGATGATCAATATGCGCTCTAATAAATAATGAGTGCAGATCTAAACCGTCATCCACAATATCACTATCATTAAATGTAATAGAAGGCCTCTAAACCATATGATGTATCTCATGTGTATGTGTGACAATAATACCATATAATGGGTACCCATAATGTGGTTGAGGAGGATGTGCATTATATTCCATTTGCACTTGTATTGCTTTCTTAGAATGATCTTGTAATGGATTGTTGATTTTTTTAATTTTGATGGTCACCTTGTTGTAATCCTGAATCCTTTGGAAAATCATCAAATGTAATATGTTTACTATCAATGAGATCTTGTATCTTGTGCTTCAACTTAAAACATCTATTTTTAAATGCACTACACATTGGTGATAGTCACAATAAGCATTGACATCATATCCTTTTGGTATAGGTTGGCTCATATCAACCTTTATGTGAGGAGGGAGAGATATGAGATGACACTCCGTTATATTATTAAGTAATGAATATGGAGGCTTAGGTAATAGTGTAAATTTTTTCTGAGGTGTATTGGATAAGATAATCCAATTTGGTTGTTGTGACATAACATTCATAATTGTTGCTTATTTCTTAGACTTTAGAGGTTTTATCTTATAGATTTGTTTGATATGAAACTTGGTATTGGATGTAGTTGGCGTGTTGGCTACATATTTAATCTTTGTTCAAAGAAATAACTTTCATTTCTCGATCTCAAACAATATGAAATAACTCATCAAAATATTTAAACATATTGAAGATAATAGACTCATGTAGTGGGGTAAACAAGATTTGCTTAAAGATATATTAAAGATCTGTATCTACCATTGGATTTGTCATTTTTTCCAATGTTGTCTTATACCTCAAAACATATTTATTGATGGGCTCAATTGGTTCATTGTTTGATCTTTGTCATTTTTGCATATGACATATTTTTAGTAATGTTGATATATAAATGTGCTTAAAATTGATCTACTATAGGTTTGAATGCTTTTATTAATTATATTGGTAGATCATAGAACCACCTCAAAGCATAGTACCTTAAGCTTCTCAAAAACAATTTGGTCAAGATCTTGTCATTGGAAGAATAATCAAGGCATGCTACATAGAAATAATTAAGATGTTGATTAGGGTCACCTTTGTCATCATAAAGTGTGAACTTGGGTGCTACAAAACTAATTGGAAAATGGTGCAAAGGTATATTAGGTGTAAGAAGATTATAAAATAAATCTTGTGAATAAAAAACAAGAGTTTAATTTGAAGTTTTTTTCTCAATATTGGTAACCTTAGCTTCCAAAGTTTACATAACTTGTAGGGGAATTTGTGTAGTATGCCCTGTAAGATTTGGTACTTGAGAAGTAACCAAGGAGGATACAAATACTTATGTAAATCAGTAATTGAGCTGAAGTATTGAATGTTCACTTTGAGGATGTAGCAATAGTTTTTTGGTGTTTGGGGAATAATGGTTGGAATACATATCCGATGCCTCCACTAGATGTAGTAATCACTAGTGTGGTTAAGGGATTGGATGCTAGGATTAATGACCTATAAACATATTCAATATCCTCAACATTTGTATCAATAGATAGAAAGGATTTTTGTAGTCATATAAAATGTGAAAATTGGTATATTGAATGTGGTTTGTGACACCCAACCCATAGGTCCCTCTTACATGCTCTCTTAACCCTTCTAGGCACCTTTTTGCTGATTCCCAATCACCAGTAGGATTCCAAGACCTGATTCTAGCTTAGCCAAACTCCATTTTCCATGTTTATTCCATCCCCCTAGGTCTCATACCTATAGGACAATAATGCCCAATTTGGACTATATTGCTGAACCCTAGGGTGTCTTATTTCTAGTGCTCCTATCCAATCATATTTTGAGCCCAAGTGACCATTTTATCCTGATTCATCTTCTTCATTATGTTAGCCTAGCATGAATGCATGTAACCCATGACCTATATATCTCTATAAAATCCCATTCAAAGTTCATTTAAAAGGGGGTTGGCAATTATTTTCAAAATCAAGCAAGAATACAAGCAAGACCACTAAGGCAATTTTCCCTATTCTCTGCATATAACCAACCAATACAACCACAAGCTCATTCAAACCCTCACACTAGTCCCTAGCCACCTCAAGCATACCTAGTTTAGCAATTTTTTTCATCTTCATTACACTATTACACAAAGCACATCAAGTGGGAGAACTACATATGGCTTGATCCCTCTTTGAAGTATTGGTATGTAGGCAATGTGCCCACACAAAGGGTGTGGATACACATTCAGTGCATATTACACACACTACCCACCCCTCTTTCTCCAAGTTTTCATTCAAGTTCAAGCATAAGGGAGATTTAGGGTTGGATATTAACTCAACTCTACAAGGTTCTTCATCAACAGTCAAGACTTTAAATTTCATAAGTGGACTAATACAGGGACAACAGACAAAACCCAAAAAGTTCAGATCTTTGTGACTAGTTTGGATAATAATGGTAGGACCTGGATTATATCATTAGACCTCAAAGTGTCTTATTTTTGGTGCTCCTATCTTTTTGCTAAACAAAAGATAGATCTTGATTTATGACAGTGTCCCAATTTTATACAACTAGTACTAGCTTCTGTCTCAGTCGTCTTAGTCCAATTTAAGCTAAATTATATTTCTCTTTATTTATTAATATTTTTAGAAAGGTTCAAATTACAATTAAATTATACAAATTAGTGGATTAATTATTGCAATATTATTTACTGATTTAATTATATTATACCTTTAGCTAAATTAAGAATAATACTTTGATATTCTTAAAATTATTAAATCACTTGGTGAACTCAACTTACTTCATTTGTGCATAAAACCCCTAGAAACCCTAGGGTAAATTCCTTGCTAATTTTTAAAATATTTTTCATATTTTTTACTAGCATATTTAAATAAAAAATTTGCATCAAATTTTAAAATTCCATAGTAATTTTTAAAAAAAAAATTCTGCCAAACCTTTGTTGCATACACTAGGTCCTTTCAAATAAAAAAATTTTCAATAATTTTATAATTTTTTACCTACATATTTAAATCAAACATTCATAATAAAATTTAAAATTTCTTTATTAATTTTAAACTAAATCATTTTTCAAAACCCTAGTTGCATATACTAGGTCCAATTGATTTTAAGGTATCACCTTACATGTTTGTGAGCATTTGTATCTTCTTTATGCATATTCCAGTTCATTGTTTAGATTACATTTGTTTAATTTTTCTTCCATTATTGAAGTTGTTTTTATTATGCCACCTAAGCTCTTTGCATCTCTTCCTTTGAGATGAAGTACAAGACTTATTGGCAATCCTCCTAAACTCACCCAGATTATTTCAACCTAGCCTTTTACCATGGATAAAAAACCAATTCAGGTTCCTATTATAGATCCTACACATCTAGAATACACAAATTTCCATGAGGATATTTTTGACAATGAGCAGTATGAGAATAAAAATGATGATACAAACACTAATGTTTATGTTCCACCACATCAGACTCTTGATCCACTTCCACCTATCATTGATAATGAGTTGATCCTTAACAAAGATTTGATTTTATAAATTTTTTGATAAAGACTCAGGGATTAGCCTTGAGATCATACTATTATCTTAAAATCTATCATGGAAATTAAAAAGGCTAAACAAGTTGAGTCTTCCATTCCTTTAGAGCATCCAATTGCACATGACACTATGAGGGAAACTATGTCTTAACAACCCCCTATAGCAGCCCAACCTTCCTCTATGCCACCACTAGCTACAACTAGTACATCTTCATCTCTAGATATGATAACCCTTATGCAAGAGATAAAATATCTTCAATCCAAGGTGCTACATCTCAATCAAGATGCTTCTAGAATTACACAGACCTTGGATTCTTTTGCTTTACTTCATACACCATTGTCATGTTATATTAATTATATACCCTTGCCACAAGGTTTTATTCAACCCAAGCTCACTCTATATGATGGCAAGGGTGATCTAGAGACACACTTGAGAGCTTTTCAAATAGCATGCCTAGACTATGTGCCAAATGACTAGTTACTTACCAAGCTATTTCCATGGAGTTTAAAGGATTATGATTTACAATGGTTTTATCATCTATTGAATCAGTCAGTCAATGTATTCAATCCTTTAATTGACATGTTCCTAGCTCATTTCAGCATTAACATTGGTGATAAGGTTTCTTATGCCCAAGTTGCACAATAGAAATAAAGGTCAAATGAGCATCTCACATATTATGTTCTTCGATATAAGACTATCTTGGCTAAGATGACTAGCCCCATGGCCAATCAAGAGTTCTAATATATCTTCAAATATATTCTTTTACCAGCCTTGCATGAATCAATAATGTTCAAAATATTCTCTTCCTTTACTGCGTTATGTCATAGATTAAAGGAAAGGAAAGTCAAATTAATTTCAATGGGCAAACTCAAGTACATGAGCATATCAGAAACAAAAAACAAGAGTAACAAAAAAGTACCATATAAAGTAAAGGTTAATGATAACAAGATTCAAAATCAACATACAATCAATGTGGCTTCAGAGCCCTCTCAACGAGTGGTTTTATCTGCACCTCGTCGGCAAACTTTTTTCAATCTACCAATTTCTCTAGCTAGAGTATTACAATAGTTATTGGAATGTAATATCATATCTCTCCCTCCTATTTAGGAAGTTGATACAACAAAGCCTCTTCCATAGGGATATGATCATAATGTATTTTGTGATTTTCATAGGGCACCAAGCCACACAATAAATAGATGCATCAGTTTGAAACACAAGTAGATGGAAATGTTATTGATCTTGGCACTTTAGTTGAGCCTGTTCAAGCAAGTAAACACATGATAAAGCTTTGACAACATTTTTAGATCCTTTCCCATAGCATTCTAAACAAGATACAAGGGATAAATCAGGTGTTCACCATGCATATCATGCACATCCTCTACCAGTAACATATCAGGCACCTTCAATTGAGTTACACCCTTTCAACAACATGATTGGTGTATACAATTCTAGAGTTCTAGCTAGAGCTTCCATCTCCT
This sequence comes from Torreya grandis, assembly GCA_037957365.1. NCBI lineage: Eukaryota > Viridiplantae > Streptophyta > Pinopsida > Cupressales > Taxaceae > Torreya > Torreya grandis. The sequence goes on from JARHVA010000950.1 coordinate 3,785,034, forward strand.
TCTTAGAATAGGAGATAATTGAGGGTTATTTGGATTATCATGCACTCTTTTATCATAACTTACATTCATAATCATCCTATTCATAGTGTTCTCATAGACAATGAATCCAGTGTAAACATGTGCACTATGACATTATTACAACATTTGGGATATTCAGAGCAAGATGTTACATCGATGGACATAATTATCAATAGATTCAGTTGGAACATACATATTTCATTAGGTGAGATTGTAATTTCTCTTTAGGTTGGTCCAACACATATGGCCACACTATTTACTATTATTCACAGTGTAGGAGTTTTTGATATGTTACTTGGTCACCCGTGGATTCAGGAACTTTGAGCAGTACCTTCTATAGCTTATAGATACCTAAATTTCATTCATGTTAATTAGGTTGTTATAATTGGAGGAGTTCCATATGAGTTACCACTCCCCACTTCAGAGCCATCTACTATTTTACTATCACCAATTTTTAGTTCTACCACCAGTTTTAGTTTCTCCACTAGTTTGATTTCTTCCTCCAGTTCAAATTTAGACATAATCAAGGCCTCCATCACCAGAATAGAGAGTTCATATACTTCAACAAAGGTCTATTTTAAAGCAACCATAGTTTTAGAATTATAGACAACTTCTAGCTATAGTGTTAACACCTAGGGTAGTATTATTAAGGTCTCACATCTCTACACATAGATCACATGTTCAAAGAGCTTCTCCTACTACTAGATGGGTCCCAAAGATCCCTATAGTTGCATCCACTTCTCATAGTTATAGGGGGACCCCACATTCAATTTTAAATATAGATATTTTAGAGCATTTACAACATATAATACTTTTAGAGTTACAGTCTCAACCTCTCCATTGTGCTTCACAATCACGCATGATCCCTCTCCTTGATACAAGACACCATGATAGGGAGTCTCTCATGAGACTCATTGGTTAGTATCATTTTTTCTCAATCTTGCTTGTATATAGCTTATTTTCAATTAATTGTACATAGTATCCTTATGATTGATTGTATATAGCTTATATCAAAATAAAAAAAACATTTAAATAATTCAAAAACATAAAAACATTTCAATTGTATGTATTATCTATGCTTTACATTTCTACTACCATGTTAGACTTACATTTTATATTTTATGCCATTGTTTATCAATTTATCTACATTACCATGCTTTACTTGAACTTCTTTGAGTGTGTGTAGTGACTTCCAGACCCTTGATTGCTTCACTCTACCCATTGAGGGGGCATCCTAATTTTACATTCAAGACATACATCTATATATTTACTCACTAGGAGCATATTCTACATGATTACACCATCTAGGTTATGTCATTCCTACACCACATACTATAGTTATCATGTTGATGTACTTTACTTACTAGATTACATAAATTACTCTATCGCCACTCACTAGTATATAACACTTGTATATTTTTTAGCATATACCTAGTCTTATACTACATGTCTTTCATACTTTCACTTCTTGCTTTGATTAGTTAGATGCGATTGTATTTATAGTAATAACATGATTTCCTTTCTTGATTTGTGTAGCTAGATGTTATTGCATTTCTTATTTCATGCTTTGTTTCCTGTATGTGCCTTAGGAAATTTTCCAATGTCCTTTGCTTCTATTCTTGTGTGTGCCTTAGGACATTTACCAATGTCCTTTGCTTGTAATCGTCTATGTGCCTATGGTCCTTGTGCCAACCTTGCTTAATTTAATTATATGTATATGTGGTATTTGAACATGCATTGTATAATTTATTTCTATTTTGAGTGACGTGCCCATGTCCCTTGTTTTCTTGGCCCCTTGGCCACTCTTGTATGTTTCTTGTTTCTTGCCTTGTGTGCTTGTTGCTTGATTGATTTTCAACTATATATAATGCCATGATCTACATCATGCATTATCTTGCTTCTTGAATGTCATGATGGACATCATGCTCCATCCCTCCTTGATAACTAACACGTAACATTTCCATTTCTAATTTAGTACATTACACATGCTATTACATTGTTATATCTATCTAGGCATACCCTTATTTGATCTAATAATCTCCAATACAAACCATGCTATATCTTGAGATATCTTATCAATTATCATTATTATATCATGTATTTAACAACATAACACACCTGTATGGATATTTATTCTGAGGATAGTCATTACAGGGTCTTCATTCCTACCCTCAAAATAGGGGGCAATAAACATGGGTTTTGTCACAAAGATCAGAGCTCCTACTGGTCAAAAAATTAGTTTCTAAAACTCTCAACAACAATCAGAGGTCAAACTAGGTAGAATAGACTTAAAAAAGAGTGATGATTCTAGAATAGTTTTTAGTTTCATCAAAAGACAACAATGTTAGACATGGAAAATAGTGCTAGATAATAGGGTGTCTTTTTTTCAGCACTCTTGCCCAAACAACAAAAAACCTTGATTTTCCAAAAATAGACAAAAATGTAACCTCAACTATAGTTTTACACATATAGACCAGTTTAGATTTAGTAGTTTCAATACAATTTTCTTAAAAAATCAAGCTATAGGGGGCATCATGCATGACATGATGGCTCTCACTTCTAGTTTCAGATAGGGCAGTTGGTATAACTTCCAGATCAAAATCCATGTTACAAACACCAATGATTAAGGGTAATGTGTGAAACACATTGGTTTTCTTTTATTTTCAAGTTTAACATATTCCCAGGCATTCTTAGCAGTTGCATGCCTTATTCTATCTATAGGTGGTTGGCATCATTTCAGAGTGGCTTTCATACAAGCCTAACCTCCACATTTTTGAGTGGCTTCCACATAAGCGTATGGCCTAGTTTTGAAGTGATTTTTATACAATCTTAATCTCCATATTTTTTTAGAGTTGGCCAAGAGTGGCCTAAGTTTCTAGCACACATTCAACTATCCATGCCACATTGTCAGATTATAGAGCATTCATGGCCTTCAAGATCCATCTCATATGACACATATTCATATTGATATTAGTTTATAGCTTCACATCATGGGGAAATGATGGAGCCAAAGGACTAACTAGATTTTGTATTCTTGAGTCACATACTCAAAAGGATTATATAAATAGTCTAAACATCGACCAACACACGCAGGATCACATATCTTTGCTTAGTGGGTGACGATGGAGCCAAAGGGCCAATCTTTGTATTCTTAAGCCACTCTCAGGGAATTGAGCACTCAGTTCTATTCATGATATTAATCTTGGTATATCACATACCCAAAATCACTCAACATCATCCAACATTACTCAACATCAAAAAAAGTTTTATATTAGTTCACATAATCAGTGAGGTGTATGCATTCCTTTCTCTTCCTCTCTCTCTTACTTGGTTTTTTTTACATTCTTATTTTAGATATAGCATATCTGGTAAGAACTGATTTACTCTTTGTTTTATCTTATATATTTATAGTTCACAACATGATCTCTCTATGCACACCCAACATCACACAATTTCATGGGCTTCACCCTTGCAGGTAAGTTTAGGTGCACTTTTTACTTTTCCTTTATCCTAGTATTTCACTTTATTGCATCATGAGAATAAAAGGGGGTAAATGTAGTAATATAAAATGTGAAAATTGGTAGCTTGATTGTGGCTTGTGACACCCAACCCATAGGTCCCTCTTACATACTCTCTTGACCTTTTAATGCACCTTTTTGCTGATTCTCAGTCACCCATAGGCTTTCAAGACCCAATTCCAGCTCAATCAGACCCTATTTTCCATGCTTATTCCATCCCCTTGGGTCCCATACTTGTAGGACAATAGCAGCCAATTTGGACTATAACACTAGACCCTAGGGTGTCCCATTTATAGTTCTCTTGTCTAATCACATTTCAAGCTTAAGTGACCACTTTCTCTTGAATCCTCTTCTTCATTGTGTTAGCCTAGCACGAATGCATCTAACCCATAACCAATAGATATCTATAAAATCCCATTCAAATTTAATTTAGAAGAGGGTTGGTAATTATTTTCAAAATCAAGTAAGAATACAAGCAAGACCACTAAGGCAATTTTTCCTATTCTATACATATAGCCAGCCAATATAGCCACAAACTTATTCAAAATCTCACACTAGTCCCTAGCCACCTCAAGCACACCTAGTTTAGCATTTTTGCATCTTAATTACACTATTGCATCAAGCACATCAAGTGGGAGAAATATATATGGCTTTATCCCTCTTTATAGTATTTATATGTAGGTAGTGTGCTCATATAAGGGGTGTGGATACATGTTTAGTGCATCTTACACACACTAACCCCCCTCTTTCTCCAAGTTTTCATTCAAGTTTAAGCACAAGGGATATCTAGGGTTGAATATTAAATCAAATCTACAAGGATCTTAGTCAATAGTCAAGACTTGAAATTTCATAGATAGACTAATATAGGGGCAGCAGCAAAAACCCAGAAAACTCTAATCTCTGTGACTAGTTTGGACAACAATGGTAGAACCTAGACTATAGCGCCAGATCCCAAAGTGTCTTTTTTTAGTGATCCTATCCTTTCACTGAATGAAATTAAGATCCTGATTTGTGATAGTGTCCCAGTCCTGCACAACTAGTACCATTTTATGTCTCAGTCATCTTAGTTGAGTTAAAGCTAAGTTATATTTCTCTTCGTTTATTACTATTTTTAGAAAGGTTCAAGTTATAATTAAATTATACAAATTAGTGGCTTAATTATTGTAATATTATTTACTAATTTAATCAGCTTAGACCTTTAACTAAATTAGGAATAATTCTCCAATATTCCCAACACTGTTAAATTAGTTTCTCACTAATATTTTTAGCTTTTTTGGTTTCTAATATAGTATTAAGGATCTTTTGAAGATATTCAAGGTTTTCATAGATATGCTCATGAAACTTGGAAATAAAATTTACTTACTCTTGATTAACTTGATCTTGTTCATTATTATCATGTGTTTCATTGTCTTTATGATTAGATTCATCCCCTATGATAACATTTTCAATATGTTGCTCATTTTCATTATTGGCACTCTCATGATTGGTAGGAATGGATAGGGAATTTACTTTAGACATATTATGTGGAAGAAGATGAAGCTAAAGATGGTCAATAAATACACCACTTAGTCTAACTACACTTAGGTTGCATATAGATTAATAAAATGAAGATATGAATAGCCACAAAAATATCAAACTATATAAGGTTAAAACTTAGGGCAAGCTAGGATTGACATAAGAAGACTCAGAGTCAAGTTCACTGAATGTTTAACCCTTTTTTATAAATTAAGTGTAAAGTGGGGAATAACCTAATAAAGATTGCATTAAGTATTCCCAAGAGTAGGTCAATTAAATAATTTAGATTCACCATCTTCAATTACAATGCTAAATTATGGTAATTTGCTAAACATGGAAAATACTATGCAAAATAATAATATTATTGCATAAACATGAAGAAGAAATAATACTTAACTTATTTACTAATGCATAGGTGTGTATGAAATCATAAATGCATCATATCTATAAATCAATTCTATCTTGTAGAAGATAGATCATACCATACACTTTCAATTAGGGACATATTTGTTAAGCGAAAACATGACCAATATGGGAATCAACTAGACTTGATTAGGGGATCTCTTACCACAATACACCATGCTAAGGAGGGTTATAAAGCCTCCAGTTTAGCAGAATCATGTAATAACCCTAAGGGGTCCCTACTTTTGATATTTCACCTAAACTAATAAAAAGTAAATTAAATCTAATATAGTGCACACTAAAGCTTGTGGCACAACATGAGGGGTTAGTAAACAAATAAAACATGTATAAGAGAATCTCAATTAAGCTAAGTATGATTAATACCCTAATACATAGAATATGAAGATTAATATTATTCAAATCCAATAATTATGCTACTTCTATCTACTAAAGAGAGGAGCAAAGTTAAAGAATATTTTCTTGAATGTGAACCCATCAAGACTCAATCTCTCCCTTGGCCAAAGGGGGATTCACAAGAGGTTGTTGTGGTTTGTAAGAATCAATAAGAAAAGCCAAACATCCAAGACTTATCCACAAGACTATATTATCCAGGTAAAAACCTTAAGCTAAGACTCCTCAAGTAAAATGGTGGAAGAGCAAATTATAAAGAAGTGCAAGAGAATAATAACTCTTGATTTCATATTGAAATAAGGATGAAATGATCTTGTATTTATAGGTAGATTTAACCCTAGACCCTTTTGAAAATATCAACTGATAGGGTTGACCCAATCGACCTAGCACAATTTTGGATAATTATTCACTAGGTCATGAGCTAGGTCAGCTAAAGGCTAACCTAATTCCTAAGTGAAAATATCTTGAAATTGTATAAGGTCATCCCAGTTGACCTAGTGCAGTCGACTATGAAAAGGGACTTAAGGTGAGGAAAAGAGGGATGGAAAGTGGGAAAAGAATAGAGGAGTGTGAAAAGGAGGAGTAATAGATTAGGGAATGGTTTTAAAAGTTGGTTGGATTGGTAATAATGTGTAAATAAGGGACAATAATCTTAAAAAGTACCAATGGTGTTCCCACCCCTTTCTTGGTGTACCTTTAAGGTGTACACTCAGAGAGATTGAGTCTCGATGGGTTCCTACAAGATGTAAAGTATCAGTATTTGATAAAAGTTGAAAATATTATGTGTATACATATATCCCACTTGAAGCTCATCACCTGTCACTAAGGTGAAATAGGGGATGGTGCTTTGAGAAAGAACATAGTAACAAATAACGCTGATACTAAGAAAAAGTTGTAGTATTTTAAAGCATAAAATAACTAAAAGTAAATGACTGAAAGGGAAATAACTGAAAAGTAAAATGTGATGTGTACCTTGACTTACTTTTATCACTAGTTGGTTGTCTATTGTGTTTGTAGTTTTGAATATGTAGGGCACATATACTACTTTTGACAAACCCAAAAATACAAAACTAAAGAGCAAAAATAAACAAATATAAGAAATCCAAGATAACTGGTGCTATGTGGATGCAATGTACTTTAAAATTTGGCAAGCTGAAGTGAATAGTGTTATGTTAGACCAAATTTCCAAGTCAAAATTAAGAGTAAATAGGGTAATAACAAAAGCCAAGGCTAATAAAGGCTAAAAAGACTCAAACAAGTAAACCTTGAGTAAGAAAGGAAAACTCATCAAGTCAAACCAAGGATACATGTCAAAAATAATGGTAAAAATATCAATATAAAAGTAGTAACAATCCTTACTTAAACAAAGATGGGCAAGCAAAAAACAAAATGGTAAAACAACATTGATGAGTGAGTAGTAAGAATCCTTATCTCACTCAACAATGGAAAAAGGTGCATAAAAAAAGGAAAAAAACATTGATGAGTGAGAAGTAACAAGCCAACATCACTCAACAATGGAAAAAAAGTACAAACTCAACTGTTCACAATAGAAAGATGGTAAAACAAATGACAAAGGGTAAAAGGAAAATAAAACATGTCTAGAAATGTAAATTTATGGTAAAAAAAAGTAATCCATAGTTACTCAAACATGTTTTGCTCTAAGGATCGATAAAAATAAAACAAAGTAGTGTTAACATGTTTTTAAGAGATGAAGAAGAAGGAATTATAGAAAAGGGAAAATAGAATTAGAATCACAATTTACCTATCAAGGGGGGAAAAGAAATGGGTGGAGGGAATATTGAATGAAAAACTAAGGTAGAGGAACTCTTTATCGAAGTCAATACACTCAAATTAGGTTTGTCAAAATAAGAGGACTTTTGACCTTAAGGACTCTGAAGAACATCTCTTAGCCACACAAGTCTTAGGTCATCAAATGTAGTATATAGATCATTCCATGAAGGCTATATGCATGAAAATTGAAATAGACCTACCTTCCCACAATGTGTTTCCTATTCCTTAGGACCCCTTACAAAGCCACTGATCTACTACAAAGATTAGGTAACTATGTGAGAAATTAAGTAGCACCATAGAGTTTGTTAAATTCTCATTTTCCAATTTACTAGCCTATCACACCCCAATGATCCTCGACTCTATGTGAGACTTAATGTGGAGTTTGAGCTTCAATTAGAGATAGGAGATGTGCTTGTAATCATGTCTTTTGGTGTGATTTTGACTTTTGAGATTTATACATTGCCTTTTGGATATCATTGCCTTTTGTTTCAAATGATTTGGATTTTAACTTTTTTGTTTCCATTCCTCCTCCATACAGATTGGGAAAAACAAACATGGGTGCTAAATATGTATTTCATTTTAAATAGTTGGGACTTGGTTTCTAAGAGAGAGAACTTCAATGAGCATGATATCCAAGAGTCTCATAAATCTAGGTGAAATAATAGTATTATCTTTACTTCGACCTTGTTTTATCTAATGTGAAGTGAAAGGAATGGGAAATCAAGAGGATTGACACATGAAACAAATTTGAATTACTTTAAACTACAAAAAATGTGACAAAGGAAAAAAAAGGGATACAATGATAGTAAAGTGTGATTCCTTATCATAATAATGAGGGAAATGAAGGAAAACATGCTAACATAGATTGTTGTGCAAATTCCATCTATCAAAAAATCAAAAGCTAAAGTTTAGAACAAGGATCAATAACATTTTCTTATAAAAATAATGAAAAGATGGTAATTCTATGAGGAGTGTCAGGTCCTATCCATGGTCTTACACTGTAACTCATAAAAGAGAAACCCATGAGAGTGTAAAAATGCATGTGAAAAATAAATGAAGAAAGAGAAAGAAAATATTGTATTTTGTGAGGAAGGCCAGGTCCTATCCATGGTCTTACACTACAAAATCATAAAAGATAAATCCAAAGGATGCTAAAATAAATTTAAAAAGAATAAATATAAAGAAGACTATGGTACATCATGAGGACGACTGGGTCTTATCCATAGTTTTACAATACAACTCATGAGAGAAAAGGGAAAACCAAAAGACCAAAAATGAAGGAATAAAGGTTTGTAAAAAGAGAGGATGAGACCCATGTAAGTAACTTGAAAAAAACGTTAGATAGATATAGATAAAAATCATGACAATAAGGAAATGTTTTAGGTAAAGTACTTCGTAAATAGTTGTGTGTTGGTGGGCTCTTTGAAATCATGGATTTCATTAGTTTTAAGGTAGTAGGTGTTTGGACCATTTTTGTGCATATTTACCTTCTTTGTCATGGGTGTAGTCTGATTTAAGGACAAGATCACCAACATAAAATATATGAATTTTAACACATTTTTATTTGGCAATACGATCCTTGTATTAGAGGTTATATTGAAAATCATAAAGATGTCACTCATCAAGGAGATCAAGGGAATGAAGATGAACTTCACATCATTCTTCATTAGGAATGACACCATAAAGAGATATATGAAGAAAAGGAAGCTCAAATTCTAATAAAAGGACTGACTCAAAACCGTATATTAGAGAGAATGGTGTTCCCCTAGTGGCAGTACATATGCTAGTTTGATAGGCCCAAAGAGTAGGATAAAGATGAAGGTGTCAATCTATGTAGGTTTCATGAATTGTCTTTTGAAGAATTTTGTTAGTGGTCTCAACTTGACCATTACATTGTGGATGATAAAGTGTAGAAAATTTGTGATTGATTTTGAATTTAACATAAAGCTATTTAACATCCTTATTTTTTAAATTACCGTCATTATTTGAAATGATGGTATGGGGAACACCAAAGTGTAAAATGATTTGATTAAGAATAAATTTGTAAATGATATGACCGGTGACATTAACAAGGGGTATGGCTTCAACCCATTTGGTAAAATATTCGGTGGTGGTGATGATAAAAACATGCCCATATTGGGAGCAATGTAATTTTCCAATAAGATCTAATCCCCACATGGATAATGGCCAAGGAGATGTGATAATTTAAAGCTCAACTAGAGGTGAATGAATTATATCATCATAAATTTGGCAAAGATTACATGTTTTAGTGAATTTGATTGGATCATTTTCAAGAGTAGGCCAAAAGTAACCCATATGTAGGCATTTGTGGATTGTAGCATGTCTGCTATAGTGGCCACTACAAATGCCCCCATGTGCTTGTTCAAGAAGAGGAGGGACCTTATCTTACACCAAAGTGGCAAATGCTTTTATTAAGAATAGATTTAGAAATGGAAGGATCGATGAAATTAACAAGGGGCATGGCTTCAACCCATTTGATAAAATATTCAGTGGTGATGATGATAAAAACATACCCATCTTGGGAGCAAGGTAATTTGTCAATAAGATCTAATCCCCATGTGGAGAATGGCCAAGAAGATGCAATAGTTTTAAGATTGGCTAGAGGTGAATAAATTATATCATCATGAAGTTGGAAAAAATTACACTTTTTAGTGAATTTGATTGCATCCTTTTCAAGAGTAGGCCAAAATTAACCCATATGTAGGCATTTATGGGCTGTAACATGTCCACTATAGTGGCCACCATAAATGCCTCCATGTATTTTTTGAAGAAGAGGAGTGACATCATCTTGCATAATATAATGAATCAAGGTACATTTAACATTGTGATAATAAAAGATGTTATATCAAAACACATACTTGAAAGCTTATTTATGAATACATGTCTTTTCATGAGAATTTAAGTTAGGAGGATAATTTTGATGTTCGAAGAATTGAAATATGTCTTTATACCAAGGGCTTTGTCAAATGGTGACAAAATTAATGTGGAAGATAAGTGAATCTAGTGGTTGAGTTGAGGATGGAAATTTTCTTATTTGTATAAGAAAAGTCAGATTAAAAAGAACTTGGTGGGTATGAAAGAGAGATACTGAAGAAGTAATAGAATCAACATGGAATTTTGATCTCTAGGGATAGGATCAATAGTAAAAGAGATGAAATACTTAGTGAGAGTGGTTTCAATTTGATAATATGTAATGGGGTTTTCACTTTTGCATTAATAATCACTGTTGACTTGGTAACAAATAAGTTGAGAGTCACCTAAGGCATGTAGGTATTGAACATCTATATCAAGAACAACTCTCATGCATAAAATGAGAGATTCGTAATTGGCCATATTATTGGTGACATCAAAAGTGAAGTAAAAAGCTAAAGGGATGATTTTTACAAGAGGACTTGTAAGAATGCAACCTACCCTGACTCCTTGAAGGCATTTAACACCATCAAAGTGGAGGGTCCAAGTATCCTTATGTAAGTCAAAATTAATTTCAAGAATCTCCTTGAAAACTAATTTTGGTTTATTAGTATAGGAGGGAATAGAGGATTCATCAAGATTATTTGCTTCAAGATCAATGGTAAAGTTATGAAAATAATATTTGAGAGAAATAACTTGATTAAGACCTTCAATGTATAAAATGTTGTCATATGAAAGGCTATCTTGAAAGGGAGAAGTACTTGACATAGGAGCTATGACAAGTTGATCAGCTATGACTTGCCATTTAATAGGTTTTTGAGTGATGATGCACAGATGAAATTATATAAGGAGGACCATCCATTTTCCAATTCTATCTCCTGGAAGAAATGCTTTGAAGAATAAGTGATGAAGGGGGTCAAAATGAATGATGACATTAGTTTTTCAAAACATGTAGTGGCAAAGCTTTTCAGCTATGAAATAGATGGAGAGGCAATCACATTCAACTTTGTTATAACATGTTTCATAATTGATGAGGCCTCAGCTAATGTAGTAGATAACATACTCTCTTCCAGTATCATCATGTTGGGTAAGCATTGACCCAACTGATATAGGTGTAGAAGAAGTATATAAGATTAAGAATCGATCATCGAAGGAGGATGAAGTGTAGGTAGGTGAATCAATGACTCTCTCATATTATTAAAATAGTTTTGACAAGGTTCCATTGAGTATAAAGCATTACCTTTCTTAAGAAGAGAATTTATGGACTAGATACGATAAGCCATTTCTAGGACAAATCATCTAATTGCCCCAAGCTTGCCTAAGTAAGTACGAATGTTGGGAATGGAATGAGTAATGAAAAGTTGATGATGGCACTAATCTTAGCGAGGTCAACATCAATGCCATAGAGAGAGACTAGGAATCCTAACAATGTTCTAGATGTGACACCAAAGACACATTTGTAAGGATTAAGTCTAACCCGATATTTAAGATGGCATTCAAAAATGATAGCAAGATTAGATAAATGAGTCTTATGGCTTTTGAATTTAGAAATGAGATCATCCATGTAGGTTTCAATAATTTTGTGGACAATACCATGAAAGATATGAATCATCACTCATTGGTAAGTGGATCTAACATTTTTAAGATCGAAGGGCATTTTGACATAGAAATAAGTGCCCCATTCCTTGGCAAAGTGATCTTATGTTGGTCCTCAGGGGAAATGTGAATCTAATTGTAGCCCAAGAAGCCATCCATAAGAGATAACATTTTGTAACTAGTTGTGGAATCAGTGATGGCATCTATTGAAGGTAACGAGAAGTTGTCCTTGGGATAAGAAAGGTTAAGATTGTGGAAATAAATACAAATGATAATGACCATAGTGACCTTTTTCTGAATGGGAATAATGTTACAAGCCCATTTGAAATAGTCTACTAGTTTGATAAATTTAGAATTTAGTAATTTGATAATTTCCTTGTGACATAAGGTAGAAGCCTCGTGTGGAAATTTCCTTTGCTTTTGACACACATGTTTGACATCAAGATAAGTGATGATGTTATGCACCACAATGCTAGGATCAATACTAGGCATGTCCTCATAGGACCAAGCAAAAACTTCATGATACTTATCAAAGAATAAGTTAAAGTTATCATGCTCAGTAGGTGAATGTTCATGAGAGATAGTAATTGGTCAAGGATAGGATGGAGTACCATATTCAATGTGAGTGGTTTTTTTGATAAGAATGACTTTGCCATCTTGGAAATGATATGGTGAATTAAGTAAGATAGAAATAACATTAGTTTTAGGATCAATGATAGAAACAAAGTTGTTGAAACTGTGATCTAGCAATTTAACTCAAAAGAGGATGGTTAGTAAGGTGTTAGGTCTAAAATGAAAACAAAATGAAAGAAACACACTAATAAAATAACATCTATAGGCCTAGACACTAGGGAGAGCTTAGTTTTAAAAAAAATGACAAACACAACTAAAAGGCAAGGAATAAAACACAAGAATTCCTTCACCTTCTTTGGATGCTCTAAATGCCTTTGTAGTAGTGGCTTGCTCGGCTTGTGCTCATGAAGTCCTTGGCAATGGAAGCTTGGCTACCTCCATCTCTCCTTGGCACCTTTGGCTTGTGGCTTGGCTTGGATTGGAATCAATTTGGCATGGTAACATTAATTTTAATGGATTATTGAAGATATTTATGCATTATAACTTTACACCAAAATAGCTTATAAATGATGTTCATAGCCTCTCTATTTATAGATTTTTGAGAATGTCTAAAATCAACCAGAACCATCCATCTCAAGATTAAGATGTGTGGTTGAGGATTAATTCAATTTTTGGAATTTTTATATATAATTATCCTCATCATGACATTGTAATAAGGGGAAATTAAGAGGCATAGAGGGCATCATGGAAGGCATTGATGGGGCATGGGAGGCATGAATCCTGATATTTATGGCATTTATGGCCTAGGGATGTCTTCCCAAGAAATGAGGTCACCTGATGATGTAGATATTCAATATTCATTTTCAAAATAATTTATTCAACAAGTTTCCATATAATTATTAATTAGGCCTTGATTTGGGTTAATTAGCTCTTAAGCATGATTAAGCACTTTATGCATAAATTACTTAGATTGATCATAATGCCTTGTTATTAGTCTAAAATTTAATTAGATTGGAATTGAAAGTCACTATCAGATGCATTGGATATGTTATCCCATTTAGGATGTTACTAAAAACAAATAATAAAGGCACATATCTTGTGGAAGAGATTTGATAGGAAAGAGCAATCTAGAGCACCTAGGTGCAAAATTGGCATTTTGACTCGAAATGATTTGATCAAAGTTAGTTGGACCATAAATTGCATTACCCCATTTAGGGATACCCTAGCCAAAATCACCACTTGAATATGTCACTTTCACATCATGTAGCATGTTTTAATGTTTTTAGGCCAAATTATGCATTTTGGGTGGAAATTGGTCAAAAGCTTGGTTGGAGGTCATCGATGGCCAATTTTAGGTGTCTACAGTTTTCCACTATTTGGAAAGGTGTTGCAAGCTATAAACATAGTAACATATTCTCAAAGAATGAAAAGGTCCTATATGCCTACAACTATAATGATGATAAACTAACTGTATGATGCCCACTTGAGGGAATGGTTGGCATAAGTAATTCAGCAAACGATCCCTTGAAAAGAAAGAAGTGAAATGAGGGGACCAAATAAAGGAAGGATGATGGGGTGAAAACATAATGATATTGAAAAATTATTCAAAATCACTGAGAATGCAAGTGGGATGGTGTACAATGGTTTGCCCAAAGGTGGTTATAAGCATTGTAACCCAATAGTGTTAACATGATCTGATAACAAAATGATTTGCCCAAAGGTGGTTATAATCATTGGATTATGGAGTTACCCTAGTTAGGATAGACAAACAAGATAAAAAAATGCCCTTATATGGGTAGAAAAAGCAAAGTGGTGACAACACAATGATTTACCTAAAGGCAATAATAATTATTAAGAAATTCAAGTGGGATGGTGTGCAATGATTTGCCCATAGGAAGTTATAATCATTGGACCCCGATTATGGAAAACATGATAAACTTGGTCAAGGATGATGATAACTTAACATAGAGGGTAATGATGAATTAAAATAACCTACTAGTAGGGAGATGCTCATCCAAACTAATAAAGGTTGAAATTCTTTCATGTTTAATTACTCTATTTAGAATATGATTAGGATGGGATTGGGATGTCAGTGCTAAAAAGATGTTAATTCCACCATTACTAAATAGACTTCTTGAAGCTAAGGTTTGTTGTAGCACGTGTCAGTAGGCATCATGGTATAACATTATGAGGACTTGGTCAAAATATTCATGAGGACTGATTCCCGTAATCCAATACTCAATAGAAAATAGTGCACCAATGATAGAAACCATGATGACAATGTAAACATATGAATATAGATAGATTTGAGTATAATTTTGGGCAAGGAATCACCCAATGAACACACATAAATTTAATCAAGGAAATAGTGCTAAAATCAAACAAATAGGTAGACAAACAAATAAAATAAGTAGAAACAAACAAATAAACTACACCATATAAACTCTTTGAACATTGCCCTTAGAAAATAGGTGATAAATTAACAAACAAAAAAAATGGGGGAATATAAGAAAAGGAAGGGGGTGGTTGAGCTATCTCCATATGCACTAGGCAAGTGGATGCTGCCTACATAGTTTTGTGGATGTAATATCCAATAAAAAACTTTAGGCCAAATGTAGTTCTCCCAGGGAATGGAAAGAATGTGATAATTTATGAAAACATACTAAATGGATGTGAGATAATAAATAGGAATGGTCTTGCAAAATGGAAAGTGCATGAGAGAAAAAGGCCAAAAAATATGGGGAAACTAAGTGACAAGTGATTTGCTTGTAACTTAGTAAGGGTTCCTAGAATCCTTAAGGTAAATAAAGTGGTCAATGTTTTTGTTCTTTTCTAATGATTTTTTTAAATGTTATTTTAGAATTTTTGAAGTATCTCAACTCAATCAAGCATGATGAGACACTAAATGGTTCAAGCTTGCAAAATGGTGAGAGTGTTTAAATGAAGGTTTCTCATAAAATGATAAGTGTGTGACTTAAGTTGCTCACAAAATGGTGAGAGTGTGGGTTAGGTTGTTCACAAAATGGTGAGAGCATGGGTTAGGTTTCTTCAAAAATGGTGAGATCATGGCTTAGGTTGCTCAAAAAATGGTGAGATCATTCAAACTTCAGTTTTTCACAAAATGGTGAGAGTGTGGCTTAGGTTGCTCATAAAATAATGAGAGCATTCAAACTTAGGTTGCTCATAAAATAATGAGAGTGTGGATTATGGTGATTGAAATGACCTCAATAAATATTGAGCGCTTCTTACATTGTCCTAGAGTAAGACCTCAAGTCACTGTAGTTCCACCCTTACAGTGAAGGAATTTGACTAGTGTAGTAGCTAATTCAAACAAAATAGGCACAGTTGGTAAAAAGGCACAACGTGGCATAAGAAATAGTGAGTTGGTACATCAAGGCTTAATGTTCCCCTAGTTTTCCCATAGGTGGTTATAACCAAGACATAATGGAATAGATCAATGGGAATAATTTTACCAAAGGTGGTTATAATTAGTAACAAGACCGGTGGTAAGAAAGGAATAACAAACGAAGGATGCAACTATCAAAACTTCCATCACACTATCCCAAAATATAATTTCTATGTGAAGTATTTGAACCAATTGATGAAATTGATCAAATACCTTGATGCTAAACAATGAAATGAATGGAAAAAACCAAGGTCAAATGGGCTAGGATTTAGAACACACTGGGTTGATAGGATAGAAGCAAAAAGTAGATACGGTGAAGAGATGGATAAGGATGGTATTTGTATAAAGAAGAATAATGATAAAATAGAATAAATGAAATGGTCCTTATAGACAATACACCTTAGCATTCAAACATAGTACCGCTTGAGATGAATAATATTCATGGGCTCAAGAAGTTCATCTCTATCTAGTGTGGCAAGCCTAGATGCTCCTGATCCATAATCTACAGTAATGATGAAAGGCCCTATCTAGCTGGGTTTGAATTTTCCTTTATGCTTCTTCTCAGCTATGGTATTATTTTGGTTTTTTTAAGAACAAAATCACCAAGTTCAAATGTTCTATACTTAACACATCAATTATAGTGGCCTTTGAGTTGGTTCTGATATGCTTGAAGATTGTTGAGTGCAACTATGCATTTTTCATCAAGTATGTCTAGCTCTTGCAGATAAGCTACTCGATAGTCATGATCATCTAGGACATGCTTGAAAGAGATGCATAGTGAAGGCAATTCGATCTCAATGGGAAGGATGGCTTCAGTACCATAAACAAGTGAGTATGGAGTGACTCTTGTAGGGGTATGATGGTTGGTATGGTATGCCCAAAGGGTAGGGAATATCTGCAAGTGCTATTCATGACCAACATCATTGACAATCTTTTTGATAATGTTAACAATTTTTTTATTGGATGCCTTGGCTTGGCCATTACCTTGAGGGTAATATGCTATAGAAAAATGTTGTGTGATGTTATATTAAGTACATAACTGGTCTACATCCTTGTTATTTAATGATCCTCTATTATCAGTTATAATGTCAAAGGGGATATCATAGTGACAAATGAGATGGTTGAAGATGAATTTAGAAATTTGCTTTCTAGTCATATAAGTGAGGGGTGTAGCTTCAACCCACTTAGTGAAATACTCAGTGGTGATAAGGATATGTTTATGGCTATCAGATGAAGTGGGGTTGATCTTCCTAATGAGGTCAAGTCCCCATGTAAAAAATGGCCATGGTTTTAACATCAGTTTCAAAGTTTTTTCTAGGGCATGAATCAAATTAGCATGCTGTTGACATTTGTCATACTTTTTTACATATGTAGTGGCATCTATGTCTATTGTGGGTCAATAATAACTAGTACACAAGATCTTTTTAGACAAGACTACCTTGGTAGAATGAGCACCACATACTCCTTCGTGAAATTCTCTTAATGCTAGTGTAGACTCTACTGAAGTTAAACAATGAAGTAGAGTTCCATCGAAACTACGATGGTAAAGGATGGATCCAAGTAGAGTATAACAATTAGAATGATGAATGAAGGCTTTGGTTTGTTTTTGAGATAGGTTATGTGGTATAAATTGGTTATAAAGGTAGTTGTAAAGGTCTAAGTACCAGATAGAATTAGGACCAACAATATCACAAATCATGGTAACGGTTAAAGGTTCATGAGTTGGTGCTAAAAAATTCTTAATGAGGAATTGATACTCTCTAGCTTTATCTATTTGTTGAATCAAAGAGCCAATAGTAGCCATGTTATCTACAATTCTATTATTAGCCCTTGGTATGTGCTCAAATTGAATATTGGTAATTTATTACTTAAGAGTGTTGACAATGGCTTTATATGGAACCAACTTGTCATCTTTGGTTTGAAAATGATCTATGACCTGATTGATGATTAAATGGGAATCAACATAAACTTAGAGATGAGATATATTCCAATACACTACTTGCTAAATTCCTACAATAAGTGCTTCATACTCAGCGATGTTGTTTGTACAAGGAAAGATAATTATGAATGATTTAGGGATTAGATCTCCCTATGGTGTAATAAATAATAGGCCTACCCCTGATCCATGTGTAGTAAATGAACCATCAAAATATAGCTTCTAGGGTTGCTCCTCAAGGGGTGTGTCAATGATGGTCATTATGGATTCATCAAGAAATGGAAACATGAGTGGATGTGTGTCTGTGAGAGGTGCTCTAGCAAGTTGATTTGTAAGAACTTATCCCTTGATTGCCTTTTGATTGACATACTCTATGTCAAACTCACTGAGAAGTATGATTCATTTAGCCATTCTACCTTGTAAAGATATTTTGGATAGTAGATACCTGAATGGATCTACTTTTGAAATGACCATGGTCTTATTATTCAACATGTAATGGTATAGTTTCTAAGCTACAAAGACCATGGCTAGACAAACTTTTTCAATAAGTACATAGTTATGTTCATATTTAACCAAGGTATGGCTTAGGTAGTATACAACATGCTCTTTTCCATTATCATCATGTTGAGCCAAGAGTGCCCCCAGAGCATGGTCGATAGCTAATAAGTATAATAAGAATGGATTTCTTGGTATATGAGGTAATAAAATAGGTGGATTAACAAGATAGTCTTTGAGTTGTTGAAAAGTTGTTTGGTAGTGATCATCTTAGTGAAATGCAACTCCCTTCTTCAAAAGGTGTGTAAATGGATAGAACTTGTCTGCTAACTTAGATATAAAGCGTCAGATGGACTGGATCTTACCTTGTAAAATATGGAGTTGCTTTAAATTGGTTGGTAGTGGCATCTCGGTTATAACATGGACTTTAGCCAGATCAACTTCAATACCTTTACGAGACATGATGAAGCCAAGTAGTTTTATTGAAGTTAAACCAAACACACATTTATTTAGATTGAGTTTGACTTTGTACTTCCATAATCTTTCAAATATCTTATGTAACACTTCTGAAAGGTTGGCCTTGGTTTTGGATTTTCCAAATATTTCATCAATATAGTCTTCAACAATATAATGCATCATGTCATGGAATATGATAGTCATGGCCCTTTGATATGTAGCTCCATAATTATTAAGGACAAATGGCATTACCTGATAATAAATTGTTTTGCATGAAGTAATGAATGCTATTTTATGTTGGTCTTTTGGTGCTATTCTGATCTGGTTATATCCTGAAAATCCATCCATGAGTGAAAGCATTTCATAATTAGCCATGGAGTCGATGATCATGTTGATATTAGGTAAGATAAAATCATCTTTAGGACAATATTTGTCGATATCTTGAAAATCAATACAAATTTTGATCCCTTTAGGCTTCTTACTAATAGGTACCACATTAGAGATCCATTCTAACTAGTCAATGGATTAGATACGTCCTATTTCTAATAGTTTTTCCAACTCTTTCTTTACCAATACAAAAATACGCGTATGCATCTTACATAGATTTTATTTTATTGGTTTGGTGTTAGGATTAACCACAAGGTGGTGCAAAACCAAGGTGGGGTCTAAACTTGGCATGTCAAAATAGGCCCATGCAAAGATATCTACAAATTCTCTCAATAGAGTTGTAAAGATGTCACATTCCTCCTCAGTGAGGGATGCTCCTAATTTTATCCATTTAAAGTTGATGGAGTCTTGATATTCACCTCTATTGTATCTTTGACTAGAAGGTTCAAACCGTCTTCTGGTAGGCAATGACTTAAACTGTTGAATTATATCAGGGTCCTTCATTAAGATTGCTCTTCAACTTATCCTAGGCATGATGAATTTGAGTCCCCTAATGGGAGATTTGGCCATGTAACAAAAATAGTCAAAAATTATTGAATAATTTGATCAAATACCTGTTGTTTCTCAAAGCTAAACTTAGATCCATAGATAAGTCCATTGTTGGCAGTTTCATGGTCTAAATTCAAAGAAGAAAGAACACCCCCATCTAATGGTGCCTAAAATATTTTTTCACCACTAGACTAGCCTTTATCTTTACTTTTTCCCTGGTCAGAAATCACCTCAAAGAGGTTTTCACTTTGGGATCTCAATTTTTTACTTATTTATTTTTGGCTAAGGGTGTTTACTTGCTCTCAAAAATAGGTTGTAGGATCTAATGTGATTGAGAATCTTGATTTGTGATCTCCCAACAAAATGTTGTCTCTAAGGCCCAAAAAGTCACATAATGCCTCATCATTTTGAAACTCATCAATTGGTAGACTAGATTATTGTTAGTCCCAATCTATCATTTGGGGACAATATAATGGCAATGGGTTATGATAAATGGCCAGGGCAAGGGTAAAAATGGCATTTTTATCAAATAGGTTGGTTTTAACGAGTTAATCAAAGGTGAGGCTATGATCAAACTCTACTTCACTATCAGAATCATCATCACTAGTCACTGGTGATGGAGTTTGAATAAGATATGTGGGGTCACCCCCAGGTGGTTTAAATCTAAGTCCATAACATCTTTCATACTTAGTCATGGAAACTGGCTTGATATTTCCTTGTTGATTTGGTCTAAGTCCTCTTCTTTCATAATTATGACTCTCCATGATCCTATTGGGAATAAGATACTTTTCATTTTTATAACAATCAACTTGGTTGTCATTGTATAACCATGATTTGTCCTCTTCAAGAGGGTCAGGTTCTAGGCCAAATGATGGTACAAATGTGATAGGTCCCTTATCTTTATTCTTTTGTTGCCAGTGCATATGTGGGGTGACTTTAGGTCACCCAAAGGTTTTCAAATTATGAGGAAGATTATAACTATGAAATGTATCATGGGTCACATACTCTCCCAATCCATTATTAGAAATGGTGAAATGATTTGAAGATTTGGGAGGTGCCATGTGGGAAAGGGAATCCAAGGTATTAGGATCTATGCAATTATTTGGTGAAAGATCAATAAATATAGCCTTTCTTTTATCTTTCTTGGAACTTGGATTCATGTTGTACTGATAATTATAGCTTTGAAATTCAGCCTCAAGATGTTTGTAGTGTTCATATGGGTGTAAATATCTTGGAATATTCACTTCCATCCCTGAGTTGGAAAACTTGATACATTGGTGCAACGTTGACAAGACTACATGAATCTAATGTAACCAAGGCCTACTAGAAGTATATTGTATGATAACTCAAGATCAAACACATGGCAAAGTGTATCATGGGTTAATAATGGTGCCTTGTGACTCTCTTTCCCGATTATCATAATCTTTGATGGTTATTATTTCTGGTTGAAGATCTGCCATTGTGTACCCAAGAAGCTTGTTATTATTTAGAGACACTATGTTGAGGCTAGATCCATTGTATATAAGGACACATTTCACTTGATGCCATATGATATAATCTTCTATGTACAATGGGTTATTATGGAGTTGGCCAAGGGAGGACATATCGCTTTGGTTGAATGTGACTTGTTGGGCTGGAGCTAGGTGTCCAACCAAAGCTTGAAATTTATCAGGGGATATGTCACTAACAATAGTGGATTAGGTCAAAAAATCATTCAAGATGTTCTTGTGGATTATTGATGTTCATAATAAATATAAAATAAAAATTTGTGCTGGTGTCTCTTACAATTATTCCATAATATCAAATTTCTTGTCTTGGTCAGTAGTGAATGGTTTATTCTGAGGCTAAATGGTTGGTTAAATGACAAATAAAGTGGTGGATGGTTATGAGCCTAGGATAGTAATCTTTGACCTCTGAGTTATTGTTTTACAATCAAGATTAAATACTAGACCATTATTGCTAACTAATGTTGGGAATGGTGTGGGACTAGACATGACAAGTCTCAATTGCTGGTGCACTTGCATGTGGTCATGTGGCAAGGATAAGTTATCAAGATAAGGTCCAAAAGGGTAAGTCCTAATTTTTTGGTTTTATTATATGCATTCCCAGGTCAAAGAAGTATTATCCATGTAATTTGGCTAAATGTTATTATTTAGCAATGGTCTAGGTTGATTAGTGATTGGTTTAGGATTAATGGGGATGGTATTAATACTATCCCCTATAATATGACCTACAACCCTGATGTAGTCATGTGCAACTACATGGTAGGTTTTTTGGTTTTTACCATTCTGACCTTGGTTTTATTCATTATTCTATCATTATGGGTTTTGTTGCTAATTTTGTTGATTTGACTAGTTTGATCTTTGATTTTGATACTGTTAATTTTGCTACTGTACTGGTTATTGTTGTTGCTAATTATTTTGCTTTTATTGATTTTTATATTGGGGAAAGGGGTTTTTATAAATCCCAAGAGTTTGATTAGAAGTGGAAGCACCATTATCTAATGTTATCTCCCCATTCTCTAACATATTCTCAATTAAATGTTTGATTTGGACACATCTTCATAGATTATGCTTGTTGACCCAATGATAGTCATAGAATTCATTTTCATGGTACTAATCAGGATAAGGAATGCCTTGCAAATAATGTTTTGGTATAGGCCAACTAATTAGATTAGTGGTAACAAGCTTGTAAAATATAGACTTAATAGGTTCTCATAGGTTACTAAAGACACAATGTACAGGAATGATTCTCCTAGGAGGAGGGGTTTGCAATGGTAATGACTATTGTATTTGGTGTGCAAGTCTTGGTTGTTGTGCTTATGATATTGGTTAGAGAGGTTGTTAGGTAGGAGTAAGTTGAAAAGGTACGCAAATGATGTTTTCACCATTTCTACATGATGGCATTTGATTACTCTATTTCCTAAAACATTCCTATTATGATTGAATTGCTTTAGTCTTTCTTGGTTATTGGCCATTTATACATGATGGGATTTGATTACTCTATTTCCCAAAACATTCCTATTATGATTGAATTGCTTTAGTCTTTCTTGGTTATTGGCCTGTACCAGTTCTTATCTTGATGCTTAAATGGGATGTTGATGTTGGTCATTTATATGATTGGTACTTGGATTTGGATTAGTTGAATTAATCTTGATAACTTCTTTATTAATGAGTGCTCACTCAATTAACAAGCCTTTGTTGATGATTTCCTTGAAAGTATGTGCATATTATAGTTCCAAATGATAAGCTATCTCACTATGCAAATTTTTGATAAAGACAGTGACTAATTATTTATCTAGTAAACTATGGGTGAAACAACTTGCAAGGGCTCTCCATCACTATAAATAACTTGCAAAACTCTCACTAGATTTTTGCTTTGCTTGCATTAAGTCCACTAATGAAATCTCATGCTTGAGATTATAGGAAAAGTGTTGCACAAACTTATCAAAAAGATCATCAAAATCCATTACTAAATTTTTAGGAAACTTAAAAAACCACTCTAAGGCTTGTCTAGCCAAGCTCCTTTGGAACAATAGCTAAAGGTATATGTCACTATATGCCATTGGTTGACATGCGACAAAGAATTTATTCAAATGAGCCTTAGGGTCACCTTTCCCTTTGTATTTATCAAATTTTAGTGGTTCTTATCCTAGAGAAAATGGTATCTATAAATACTTCATGTTAAATGGGTAGGAACACATGTCATCCAATTTGAACTTTTTAATTTGTTTACCAACTTGAATGGTAGCAATTACATCCTTCATCTATTACAATTCTTGGGATAAGAAACTAGAAAGAACATTGGTTTGAGGGAGAATATTGGTTTGGATAGATGGTTGGGAGGTCACAAGTGGGACACTTTGACCAGGGTATGATATAGATACTTGTTGAGGTATATTGGTTTGGTTGGGGAATGGACTAGGAATATGCATATGTAGATTAGGATGTACTTGAAATTGCACACTTGGTTGTGTGATATTTTGGTTTGGGTTGGTGATAAAGGTTTGACTTGGAGGAGAGAGGGATATAACTATAATGTGCCTATTGTGGTTGAAAAAGGACATGCTACCAACTAATCAAACCTTACTATTGAGTGGGAACTTATGGTCCAAGACCCTGTCTCTAAATTTGTGGCACATTTTGAACCAATGGTTGTCTAGTAGGTATCCAAGAAACATGGGGACCTCCTTGTTGCATGAATCCCTATGAGGAAGTGAAAGTACGTTATAGAAACATCTATCATTGACCAATATTTGCACATTGGTGACTAGTCATTACTTGAATTTGGATTGGCATATTAGTCTATGACTAAAGAGGTACATTCATCATTACCTGGTGAGGTGAAACATTAGTTGCCCCTGATTAAGGTGGCAATGTTTTTTACTTTATTGCATTAATACACTAGATTATGCCTATTGTTTTGGAATACTACTCGTTACTTGTTGAGGAGGAGTAGGGTTCATCACATTCTATCATTAAGGTGTGACATTGACCATTGTTTGATTACCTAATCCTATAGGCTGCACACTTGAGGAAGCAGTCGATTGAGGTTAGGGTGTAGAAACTCCTATTCCTTGGTATGATGATATACTCATGTGATGAAATACAAGTACATGTTATTGGCTAGTTGTTTATGTGTTAGTACCACTTTGATCAGGATTGGACATTGTTTGCACATTATCCACTACATTTAACTCATTATTCTATGTAGAGGTCGAAGACACTTCATCAATAATGGGCATATTCATCAATTTATCTATTGAAGTGATTTGTATGAATGGGTTAGAATTTGAATTCTCTTGTCCAGTTAACTATATCAACACTCATGTTGAAGGAACTAGGTCAATGAGAGGCTTACTCACCATGTTCATCTGATTGAAATCACATGCTAGATTCAGGTAGGTTTGATATGTTGTCTGCATTTGGTAAAGTGATCTTCCATGATGTTTTTGCCTTGATTAGATATAATAAGATCTTGGTACATTATTTGGACTAGAGCCATAGGATTGCTAGAATAAGCCTGTTGATCGTAAATGATGTTGTGGGGCACTCTTATTAGACTTGGTAAATTTTCATGGGGAAAGTCTACCAGAAACTTGGCCCCTACCTCTATGGCTCTAACTAAAATATTTTATTTATTCTTTAACAAATATTGCTTAAACAAAAATGGATCATACGTGGAAGCTGTATTAGTAGAATATGACTATTGAAGAACTGGCTCATCCATTATGGGTATTGTAGCTAGGTATTTTCATGGTTTTTTATTGGTCTTGTTTTGAATAAGGTGGTGTGTTAACCAGATAGTTAGCCAATAGATCTTGGCTTTGTGCCCCTAATTGATTATTATAATAGGGATAAGAATCCATCTCATAAAAAGTATTATTCACATAGGGGTCTTACACCATTTCTTCTTGTGACACCACATTACTAATCCTCAGATTATACATGAGTCCACTACAAGTGTAAGAGTACATGTTGGGATCCATAGTCAATGATTTTGCGATAAAAGGTCAAAGAGTTCTACAAACTTTAAAAAGGACAATGTCTAAAATAGATGATGTTCCAACTTGGTCTAGATTTGTCAAAAGGATCAAAAGGTTTATGCAAATATTTGTGAGGAAACAAGCTAGCATGAAGTATCTAATGTTTCACTATTCACACAAAGATAAGCAAGTAAATGGACCAAAAATAAAAATGGAAAACTCTAAGGTTGAAGTGTTTAAGATTAGTCTAATCTACGAATTTAAAAGTTGCTAGGTCTTTTGGCTAAATATGGTGTCAAAATCTAGGCTAAAATAAGGCATGCACTAGGACTCTTGGCCAAATGGCGTCAAAAGCTAAACTTTTAAAATAGATGAAATTTTTAATCTAATGAATTTGAAACACTTATAACAAACATTAGGCATTTGATTCTTCGGCATGAACTTGATCAACTAGGTATAAGGCATGAAACAAAAGGCACTTTAGAAATAGCTTATTTTTTCACAAAAAATGGTATAAAATTGGGTTCTTTTGACAAACAAACTAGATAAAAGTGAGCAATATAACTATTTTAGACAAAATATCATGAAAGTACACTTGGATTGGTCTAAAAATATAGGAGAAAATTTGGAACTCTATGTAAGAGGGTTTATGAAACAATATTCAAAATGTTTTGGGCAGCATAATGATGCTATACTACCTAAAAGGTGTGACAAAAAGGTTTGATTCAAAAACTATATAAGGAAAAGATGTTTTCCCTCCAATTTTGATAGTGTAAAACTACCCTTCTTGACTCAAAATATTGTGGTACATAGACTCAAAGTGAAATTGTTTAGCACAAAATGGCTTAAGTCTATCAATTGATGACAATGATTATGAGTCTTAAACAACCTTCAACCCAAATTGGAAATTAAACCTAAGTTCCCTAAAGTTTAGTGCAAATAGAGAACCCACTTAACACATCAACCCTATGAAATTATAAAGGTGTAATTTCAAATTTAGATTATAAGTGAAGGACTTAAACAACTTTGTTAAAGTTCTAGGTTCAATTGGGCAGCATAACTATGCCAAAGTGAATGCTATGACTCTCAAGATTTTGAAGAACTTTTGAACAAGGCAATTTGATGATTTCATGTGGGTAGCATAACACCTCTTTGTTTAAAGGAAAATTTGGACTCTGTGTTTGGTTTGGATTTTTTGTTTACACCAAGTTTTGACTTCAAACAAAACTTTAATCTAGGATAAAACAAATTAATTAACCGTTCTTAGATCCTAAACTGACAAGGTTGCTTGGTATTGTTGGATTCCATCAATATACATTATTGAGAGGATTTTAAGTGTTTATCCAAAAGTAAATGCACATTATATAGTAAGGTTTTTACACCCCCCTTGTCTCAAATGATAGTATTATGACATGGACCTTGAGGTACACCTTGTACCAACAATACTTCTATGGCATGTGGGGATTTGTCTAAGATCTAAGAATGATTACAACCTATGGTTAAATCTTTAGGACTTCATTGGGCCTTTTTTTCGAATGATCTAGGGGAATCAATTGAACAATGAATTTTATGCTAAACAATGCAAAAGAAAAGCATAGATTTTGGGTGTGTATCACTTGGCTTGTTGCAAAAAGGTCTATTCCTTTTTGCAACCACTACATCCTACTATTTGCTCAGTGTAGGACGATGTCCAAAGTACGACTACGTCTCGTGTGAAACTCCAATAGAACCAAATGAAGTCAATGCTAGGAGATGAAACCCCAGGTCAAAACATCCCTAAAGAACTTGTGGGAGGTGATGAAGTTCCCCTCGTAAGCCAAATTTGCATAAAAATAAAGAAAACATGAAATATAGAGATTTTACAATTATTTTCAAGGTCACCCAAACTTTGAAAAGTTTTTAGGGAGTGGGTTAGATGACTTTATTTCTAAGAATTGGACTAGGATATTTGTAATAGGAATAACACTTTTGATTCTAAGGGTTCCCTAGAGGGGACAAATGGAAGAGCATACATGCAACATTCCTCTTTTTGTCAATCAAAGATTTAATATAAACAACTATTACAAACAAAAATTAACAAACATGTTCAATTTTAAGCACAAATGAAAGATTTAGTTATTTTCATTTGACCCCTTGGTCTTAATTGTAAACTTTAAAAGCATTCATCATAAACATCTAAAATTTTTAAACACTAAAACAAAGTTCCTAATTAATTTTTAAGCATGCAAAAGGTGATCTAAACATGTTTTTATCAAATGTCAAGCTTGGTCCTACAATGAAAATGTCAACATGTCCTTGAGATTTAAATCTCTTTTTGTTTTGAAATAATGAACTTTTGAAAAAGAGCTCTCAAGTTTGTGTTTTAAGAAAAACATAGTGATCGACGTTGGTTTCTATAACTGACAATAGTTACATTTTCTAACCGATGTCAGTTATCTCACCGACATCAGTTATGCCAATGTAATCGATGACAGGTATACAACTGATGTTGGTTTTATTAATCAATGTCACTTAAGATATTTAATTGATGATGGTCTTACTTATTGATGTCAGTTACTGTGTAAAAACCATGGCAAACAAAAATGGCAAAATAAAGTTAGAAAATCAATTTACAAGAGTTTTATGGGTCCAAATAAACATTTTAAAATTGTAAAATGATATTATTTAGGTGTGAGATGCATCTAATCCCACTAGGTGTGTCATTATGTGATCTATGAATTTGACTCAAGAGAGGATGGTTAGTATGGTGTTAGTTCCAAAATGAAAACAAAATGAAAGAAACACACTAATATCATAACATCTCTAGGCCTAGACACTAGGGAGAGATTAGTTAAAAAAATGACAAACACAACTACAATATAAGGAATAAAACACAATAATTCCTTCTCCTTCACCTTCCTTAGATTCTCCAAATGCCTTTATAGTAGTGGCTTGCTCAGCTTGTGCTCATGAAGTCCTTGGCAATGGAAGCTTGGCTACCTCCATCTCTCCTTGGCACTTTTGGCTTGTGGCTTGGATTGGAATGAATTTGACATGGTAACACTAATTTTAATGGCTTCTTGAATATATTTATGCATTATAAATTTTCACTAAATTAGCTTAGAAATGATGTTCATGGCCTCTCTATTTATAGATTTTTATGAATGTCTAGAATCAACCTGAACCATCCATCTCAAGATTGAGATGTGTGGTTGGGGATTAATTCAATTTTTGGAATTAAGTTTATAATTATCTTCATCATGAAATTGGAATAAGGGGAAATTAAGAGGCATGGAGGGCATCATGGAAGGCATTGATGAGGCATGGAAGGCATGAATCCTGATATTTGTGGCATTTATGGCCTAGGGATGTCTTCCCAAGAAATGAGGTCACCTGATGATATAAATATTCAATATTCATTTCCAAAAAAAATTATTCAATAATTTTTCATGTAATTATTAATTAGGCCTTGATTTGGGTTAATTATCTCTTAAGCATGATTAAGCACTTTGTGCACAAATTACTCAGATTGATCAGAATGCCTTGTTATTGGTCCAAAATTTGATTGAATTGGAATTGGAAGTCACTATCAGATGTATTGGATCCATTATACTATTTAGAATGTTACTAAAAAAAATAACAAAGACACATGTCTTGTGCAAGATATTTGATAGGAAAGAACAATCTAGAGCACCTAGGTGTAAAATTGGCATTTTTACTCAAAATGATCTGATCAAAGTTAGCTGGCCCATAAATTAAATTACCCCATTTAGGGATACCCTAGACAAAATTAGCACTTGAATATGTTAATTTAACATCATTTAGCATGTTTTAATGTTTTAAGGCCAAATTGTGCATTTTAGGTGGTAATTGTTCAAAAGCCTAGTTGGAGGTCATCGATGGCCAATTTTAATTGTCTAAAAAAATAAGGGGTTTTGGTTTTAAAATTCCAAATTTTGTGATGTTTCTAAGGAAGTTGAGGTTCTCAAGCATGGAGTATTTGAATAATAGCTTCATCACTAGGAAAGGTGGAAAGAGGAACATAATATTCAACATCTACTTCAAGATCCAGAATTTGATTGCCATCGTGATCATACTCAGAATGTATTTGATAGACATCAGTTGCCTTAGCATATAGTGTAATCTCATGAGTAAAAGAATTAGATGGATCAAAAGAGATTTGATTGTTGATAGGTTTGATGATGGGAGAAGGATTATAGGTAATTATGGGATTAAAAGGTGGTAAAGGAGATGTAAGAATTTCTAGAGATTCAAAAGGTATAATTTGCTTTACCACCCAAGGAGTATTAATAAGAGGTGAATTAGCAAGGGGCACATGACCCTCGATATAAGTTAATATCCATTAAAATGGTATGAAAATATTTATTAAAATCATTAATGTGAGCTAAGGTTTTCTAATAATGATGGACATCTAAGTCTCAAGATTGAGCTTAGGCCATTATGTAGTTATCATCATATGTTAGAGAAATTTTACATGCTTGATATTTAGGGGGAGTTTCAGAAAATGAAATCCCAATATTACTAAATGTACATGGAAACATGATGAGAGGATCTTGAAATAATATGGCCACTCCAAATTCATTGTAAGTAAAGACATCTTCTAGTAAAGAAGGTTTCTGAGTATTGCATGAAGGGGAAAGTTAGTAATCTCATCAATAAGAGGAATAGTATAGTCCCTAGGTAATAAATAAGGAAGAAGCCACATTGATATGTAGGGAGGTAGCTTGGTATTATTTCAAGTGTGTTGCAAATAATTAAGTTCATCATCATCAAAATTTTAAACATTGACTTGTAAATCAAGATTCATATTGATGAACTCGGGTAAAGGAGCACTATTGATCTTAGAAATGGTAGGAACACGATACTATGATTTATGATTAGAAAGTTGAATAATCCATGGGTTAGGATCAGCTTCATCCTTATACCATTTGCCATTATGTAATAATTTAATGCATTGGCTATTGGAAGAAGCAATAACCCTCATTCTATGAGTCCAAGGTTGACCAAGGATTATGTTGTAAGATAATGGTAAATCTAAGACCATAAGCTTAGTTCAAATTGTCTTAGGTCTAATGGTTAATGGAGTCCAAATGCAACCAAGTGGATTTTTATTTGTCTTATCAAAACCATGACAAGTAAGACATGTTTTCTTGAGATGATCCTTGTTATAATCGAGTTTTTGGATAAGCCATAAAGATGTCACTTTAATAATAGAGCCTTCACCAACTAGAAATTTATAAAAAAGGGTAGTATTAATGGATATTTAAATGAAAAGTGGTGGGTCATCAACAAAAAAAATAATTTCATCATTAATCATGTCTTCTTCAAGAAATTCAATAGAAGGCTTGGAAGGACACATGGTTTCAATGGTATTTATGTTGGTAGGTTAGGGTTCGATAGAAGGTGGTTCTTCATCTATAGAGGATAGATCTTCAATTTCTTAGAGTTTTTACATAAGGAACTTGTGATGATAGGGTGAATTATGAACCAACTCCATAAGTGGAATCTTACAAGGGATAGAGTTAAGTTACTCAAGAAATTTCCAATGAGATTTAGAAGAAGAACTAGCATGAGGTTTAGGAGGTAAAGTATATTTTTAAGGAATAGATGTGGTTGGAGGTTTAGAAGGAGGAGATGGTTCCTCATGGGCTTCTGAAGCAAGATTATAAATTTTCATATCTTTGAGAAGTTATTCTTCTAAAGATGGCTTCTTAGGCTTGGTAACATGGTCTTTATGAGCCAACTTGCAATGATAGTTGACCTTAGAAGTGATAACATATTGATAATTGTTATAATAATGGTCATAATTATCATTAATAACATAAATATCCTTGGTATTTGGTTGACTATTTGAAAAATAATTTTGGTTTTTATAGGTAGAAGCTTTGAAAACTTATCAATTTTGAGAAGTAGTGGTGTACTCTCGATGATGAAGGTTGATCATAGCTTCATGATTAGATAAATCACCAAGCATATAGGAGATACAAAATTTAGTGATCCCTCTACAAGATTCATGGGAGTGACCAATGTTAGCATGAAACCACAAAATAGATTAGGTTCATACCACTTAGGAGGATTATTAGGATAAATAGAAAGGTTTAGAGGGTGGTAAGAATTATTTCATGTATTGCACTAAGAGAGGTGTGTGAGAAGGTGAAGGAATATTGGTTTTGGAAAATATAGGATTGGTTTGCTGAGTATTATTAGTGATAACATTAGTAAATGTTTGGAAATATCCTTTTATAAGATTATGATTAAGTTTGAATTGCTTAATGAGAAAGTCTTGAAATTTAGCTTGATCAAGAGCTTCATTAAGTGTTTGGGGAGCAAAGGTTTGAACCTTATATTGAAGAGAAGGATTCAAAGCAGTGATAAAAAGTTTGAACAAGTTATCATCAATCATGTTATGGTTAGATTTATGAGCCAATGATTTCCATATTTTGATAAATTCATGAGCTGATTCAAAGGGAGATTACTTAGCATTGATGAAGTGGCTA
This sequence comes from Torreya grandis, assembly GCA_037957365.1. NCBI lineage: Eukaryota > Viridiplantae > Streptophyta > Pinopsida > Cupressales > Taxaceae > Torreya > Torreya grandis. The sequence goes on from JARHVA010000950.1 coordinate 3,817,000, forward strand.
AGATAATTTTTGAGAAGATCATTGTGTTGAAACTCTTTAACTAAGGGATTAACCAAATATTCAAGTTTCTAAATAGAATGTTGGGGTAATTGGTTGTACCATTCTAATACATCTCTAGTGAAGGTTTTGACTAAGATTTTAGTTGTGGCAAAGGTATTAGTTTAGATCCACTCTTTGTAAAGATTACCAAAGGCTTTGAGAAATGAGGTTGGGTCTTTAGTCCCATCATATTGATAGTTGGATATATATTACCAATATCAATGGAGACAATGAAGGGAGCTAAATGCTCAATTTGAATAGTTTTAAGCATCTTATTATTTATGATGGGTTGAGGAATAACATTACCAAAGGCATCTCTAAAAGGTGGAGGAATGTAATTAGGATTAACTTGAGGATGGATAGCCAGAGGTTGATTATCCATATTAATCAAATGATGTGTAAGATGCATCATTTTATTGGTGTTATAATTTTGCATCATGTTCATTTGTTGGATAACTTGGGCAAGAAGTTGAGTTGTATCAGGAGGTGGGTTGGTGTTGGTAGGAGCAATCCATAAATTAGTATTGGGGGGGAGGGTTGTTAGAAGGTGGATTATTAGTGGGATTATTGATTAAAATTATGTCAATTGCTCCCACATTAGTTTCAATATTTTGACAGTGAGAAGTATCTTGGTAGGTATATAAAGGATCAGACCCCTCAACTTCATCTTGAGGTGTGATTTGCACCATGTTATGGGTTATGGATGAAGAGAAGAGGTTCCCCAAGAGTGATGGAAATCTTGAGAGGAAAAGAGAGGGAGAAATGAACATTCCATATAGTATCTAAATGGATTTATACTGTCCAAAAAGAATATGATAGGGGACTTCATTATGACTAAAGAGAAATGAACAAAATGCTAAGAAGTATAAATAAAGAATTTAAATCAAAAAATAAAGAAGGAAAAAAACTGTACAGAGTCAACTGGGTGAACCTAGCATAGAGAATAGGGGTTGAAAATGTACAAATTGGATTGGGTCAGCCTAGCACAATACATAGGGGATAAACACTATACAGAGTTGATAAGGTCAACCTAACATGATAGAAAAGGAAAAATAAATAGTCTATAAAATATTGTGTTTACTAAAACAACAATGTACTAAAAAAATAGTAATTTTGCAAGTACTTAGAAAAGAAAGAAATAAAATCTAATAAAAAGTCAATTGGATCAATTAGGTTGACCTAATTGAGGCACATAACACAAAACCTTGCACCAACACTAGCCAATGCAGTTTTTTGCAATACAACACACATTTGAGCAAAGAGCAAGCAATCAACTTGGAAATTAAAATTTAACTAAATGGTCAACCTAAATGTTGTTAGATTAATAGAATATAATTTTAGATGTGATAGGAAGTTGGCTGTAAGTAAGGAAATATAAATTAATCTAAGGATGGTTTTAGGATGTTTGGAATAAAAGGGATCTATATTAACAATGGTATCAGCTTGGAATTGAGGCCTACCCTCTCACTTCACACATGATATCGATAAAGGTGTTGGGTGCTTAGCCAACATATACCATTAACATGTGTTTATACTTGGATAGAAAACCAAGTTGGATTCCTCCTTGGTGATGAAATCCAAGTAGGTAGGCCTTGGGTAGACATTTCTTAAAATGCTTGTTAAGATTTTGTGATTTGGTCATGTGCACATAAAATAGAAAATAGTGAAACTAAATGGTATATTAAAAACCACCTAATTAGACTATGTGATCTATTCTAAGCATGAAAGAAATAAGAAATGAAAGTGTGAGATAATTACTAGCACATAAGGGTTAATTCTAACTTTGAAACATAGTATAATGTCATTGAAGTTGATAGTGTATGCACAAAATATAGAACATGGTCGATAATGTCACTTTTGTACTACAAAAGAAAAGGTATGAAAATGGACTAAATTGATAGGGTTGACCTAGATTTCTAGATAACACACATAATATATAACTACATTGATAGGGTCAACCTAGTTGATAACAAGGGTAGTTTTAAAGACTATAAACTATGAAAAATAGGACTGTAAGGAAAGATAAAGAAAGATTAGAAAGGAACCTTGGTGTGTGTGAAGATGCAGAGAAGTGAGATTATTTTTTAAGAACCTTAATAAATACTTTTAAACCCTACTAATTATGTCGGCTTGGTTGACCTAGTATATTGAGCTAAGTGTTTGAAAATATACAGGGTCAACTAGGTTGACTTATTAGTCTAGACTAGATGTTTGAAAGTTTAAATTTTTTTACTATGTCAATGAAGTTTACCTAATAGCTTTTACCTAAACAAGAACCTATATAGACAAAATATAATTATATGGATATGACTATGTGTTAAAACTACACATAAAAGTTAGTACTATGTTGATATAGTTGACCCAGTATCACAAATATATGATAATAAAATGATAAAATAATGAATTAAGTGAAACAAATCCTACAAGGGTTAGATTCATGTTAGATTCACCAAAATGTATGTAATCAAAAATGCATCATATCTATAAATCAATCCTATCTCGAAGAAGATAGATCATACCATACAATTCCAATTAGGGATAAATTTATTAAGTGGGAGAATGACCAATATGGGGATCCATTAGACTTGATTAGGGGATATATTACCATAAAAAACCATGATAAGGAGGGTTCTAAAGCCTCTAGTCTATCATAATCATGTAATAACCCTAAGGGGGTCATGAGTTTTGATATTTCACCTAAACTAATAACAAATAAAGTAAATCTAATATAGTGCTCATTAAAGCTTGTGTCACAACATGAGGTGTTATCAAACAATCAAAACATGTATAAGAGAATATCAATTAAGCTATGCATGAGTAAGACTATAATACATGGAATATGAAGACTAATATTATTCAAAGCCAATACTTATGTTACTTCATCTACTAAAGAGAGGAGCAAAGTTAGAGAATAGTTACCTGAATGTGAACCCATAGAGACTCAATCTCTCCCTTGGCCAAAGAGGGATTTGTAAGAGGTTATTGTGGTTTGTAAGGATCACTAAGAAACGCCAAATCATCCAAGACTTATCCATAATACTAGATTCTCCAAGTATAAAACTCTAATCTAAGACTCCTCAAGTAGAATGGTGGAAGATCAGATTGTAAAGAAGTGTAAATGAATAATAAATCTTGATTGCATATTGAAATAATGACAAAATGATCTTGTATTTATAGGCATATTTAACCCTAGACCCTTCTAAAAATTTTGGCCGATAGGGTTGACCCAGTCGACCTAACATATTTTTAAATAATTATTAACTAGGTCATGAGCTAGGTTAGCCAAAGGCTAACCTAATTCATAAGTGAAAATATCCCAAAAATTTACAGGTCAACCCATTCAAACTAGTACATACGACTATCAAAAGGGACTTAATGTGAGGAAAAGTGGGAAAAGATTGAAAAAGTGTGAAAAGGTGTAGTAATAGCTTAGGTAATGGTTTTAAGAGTTGTTTGAATTGGTAATCATGTGGCAATAAGGGACAACAATCCTATGAAGCACCAATGGTCTGCCCATCCCTTTCTCAGTGCACCCTTTAAGGCATACATCAAAGAGATTGAGTCTCAACGGGTCTTGAAAGATGTAAAGCATTAGTATTTGATAAAATTTTAAAATATTATGTATATACAATGTGTCTTTGAGAAGTGAAGGTGTGGAAAAAGTTAGATTGATGTTCAGGATCAATTTTTCAAATTCTAGAAATTTTTCTTCTTTTAACTTGGACACTATTATTGGATTTAGGAAAGTAGCATCAATGCTACTATCCAATTTTGATACTTTTTACTATAGAGAATATAAACTATTTTTCTATAAATTCCACCTATGCTTGTTATATGTCATTATTAACTTATTGATTATCTATCTGGATTTTGTGCATAGGTCTTTGATATCAGTGTATAGCTTAAAACCCTAGGTCCTTTGATTAGGGCATGTGATATTGAAAAATAAGGGTTAGTGGGCTCAAGTGAAGTTGAGATAACCTCAAATAACCCTCTGTTAATGAACACTACCTACATATCCATATACGCTGAATAGGGCCTTAGAATGATGTATTTCTCCCCCTTATGTGGGCTTATTTGAATAAAGGTGTAATATGCTATATGTGAATGCATGTAGTGATGTAGCTTGAAACTTGAGAAACACTACTCATGGTATATTATTTAAGTAATTAATAAATTCATAAAGACTTATCCTATTATTGATATGGAAATAGAGAACAATATGGCAATATTGAATGCTTGAGAGGTGATTTTTCTTGGTAAGTGCTACATGTTTGCTTGAAAATTACTTGATTATAATGAATGGTATTTTACTTTTATTTATACCACCTCTTTTGAAATGAGTCTCATAGAGGGTTAATTAAGAAACTTTGGTTGACCCTTATATATTGAAATATTTTCAAACTTGAGGCTTTGTGAAGTACAAACACTAGAGACAAAACTAAACACCAATGTTGATGCTAGTGTGTTGATCTGGATGTTAGTAAACAAAGTCTGGATGGAGATTTTTAGAAGATATCATAAAATGTATATCAATTTTTAGGTGTTATATGGGATACAATTAATCTAAATAATCATAATAACAAGGTTAGGCCATAAGATAAAAATTTAGGCACAGTGACATGGTGAATACGATCTTTTTGACTGTAAAGAGGTCATGAACTGAAGCGATGAGCCTTGAGTGATATTAATTTTACAAGACTATTTTATCATATAAAATCTAGATTAGCATCTATAACCACCTATTTTTCTTTAGAAAATTTATAGGGAACCATTTGGAGACATTTGTTAACTACATATTACCGTTTAGGTGTGGTTGGTTGGGACCCAAACACATTGTGATAATGAGTAACAAAGGCTTAAAAAATATTAGGAAGATGTGTAAGATGAGAGATACTCTCTTGGATGGCTTTTACATGATAAATTGTTTGGTTTGAATGGAGATATTTAAAAATTATTTTGAAGTTCTATTCATGATTTTTTAATGAGTGCATGTGAGTAAAGATTTGATCTAAATCCTAAGCCTAATAATATTCTTACACTTTGATCTTATGTTACCACAAGGTAGTTTTATTTTTCAAGTCTTCATTAAAGGGAGATAGGTTTAGCTCATGTGAAATCTAATTGAATTCATAGCATGAGGTCATGTGGGATATACATTAAAAAATAATAGCTTGCCAACCATAAATATGAAGAAAGTCCATAATAATATTGATACCATTTTCCCACCACTTAGTCTTACTAGAGGTTCTATAGGACCAAGGATAAAGATTCCAAGATATGATAATGAGCTTGTAGGTTATAAAGTGATGGAGGTGGGAAATATTGAGATGGAATTGAGATTTTGAAATCTTGACTTGAGCAATGACCTATTCAATGTCATACATGATGGGAAGGTGGTATGAGAGCAAAGCATCAGGAATGACTACACAAGGCAATCAAAATTATTTATAAGAGAGAAAATGTTTTATGTAGCAATAAAATCATGGTATAAACATTTTGATACTCTATCATATAATTGGAATAAGTTAGACCAAGTGAACCAAGTTGAGGTGGTAGGAAGGTGGTGGTGGTGGTTGGGAGGGATTGAAAACACCTAGCTTATTACACATGTAAAACCATGTGTCTCTTTTTCCAGCACAACACCACATTGGGAGAACCCATTCCTTTTCCTCTATAAATTTAATCATTTTAATTTTCCATAAAGGATTTTTGGAAGAAGATATTGATAGGGGGGGTGAATTAGTTGCTTGAAAAAATCTATTCAATTTCATTCATCATTTCATGAAGCATTCATTTACAAAACAGATAAAGTGTAAAAGTAAACAAATAGACAAGCATACCATAAGAGAACATAAGAGATATGTGGAAAACCCTATTAGGGAATACAAACCACTAAAAAATGCACATGGAATACAACCCTATAATTTCAAGATTTAAAAATTAGTGAAGCACCAACTTCACAAGGAGCTTTAACCCTTACTTCCCACTCAACTAGTCTTCTGCAAGTTCTATCTTTCAAGGAGGCTCAAACCCCCTAGGTAACTTAGCACCAACCAAGTAAAATATAATATATGATCACATTAGAACACCTATTCCTAGTCTTCAACTGATGATTACCTCCTTTTTTTGCACTCTATACCCTTCAATCTCACTCAAATAGCCTCTTAGGCATTCTCACTCAAATAACCCTCTCTTTGGAAAAAATAAGTCAAATGACCTTCCTTAATACCTATATAAAAATATTTATATACTAATGGAATGTTTTAATAATATTCTTGATGATCTTTAAGATCTCAACCTATTCTCAAAAACATTATTTCCTTCTCTCAATTGCTTAACATCTCAGCTAGTCAATTTAGGCCTATTAAGCCTTCTTAAGTACTTGGCCCTTGCTCCCACCCATCTTAGTCAGCCATGAACCTTTCCATACATTAAATACCTTTGGAATAGATTACCATACATGTTTTAAAGGTGAAACAAAAATTACATAAGTTGGTCATAGTCCATAAGGACCGAATTCATAGTTAGGCCTGATGGAGACCTAAAGGAATTAGGCCTTATCTAAGGCACACGTTACACTTGGAATAACTTGGAACACATTTAGACTTAAATAATGGATGAATCACTTCATACATGCCTCTAATAGACCTGTAATAAGTTTACCTTGGGTTCCCAAATCTATTTTTCCCATTTCACTACTTGGGTGTACCAATTAGGTCTCCTGGTCAATAGGCATTCTTACTACCTGTAATTCTATCTTGAAAATTGGAACCAAATACACAAATTTATCATATCAAAAATGCATCAAATAATATGAATAGGATTTTTTTAGGCCTTTTTACCATTGGGTTTTGGGTACATGGTTATATTAGCTTGCTTAGGGATCTAAAGGTCATGTTGGTTACTTGGAATGTGTTGTATCTTTCCCTCTCCAACATATATATACACCTCTTTCCCTTTTTATTATTCATTCAACATGATATAGAGTATTTCATTTTCTCTTATTCATTTTGAAATATTCCTTTATTCTTGATTTCATTAACTAGCAACTTTAATGTGATATGCACTTACTCGACTCGTGAGATCACTCCATCATCTACAATTCATTGATCTGGTGATCCTGGCTACAACTCTTTTATGGTATCAGATCACCAATATGGCATTTTATTATATGGTTTTTATTGTTTTTAATATTTCATTGAAATCTAGAGTTTTATTTACATATTTGTGAGGCAATTTTTAGTGGCTTTATAAAATTTTAGGGTTGTTTTTTGAAAAAAATCTTAAAAACCTTGAGATTTGTTAAAAATTGTAAGGGCCCTTTTCTAAAAAATCCAAAGATACTATTGTTTTTTGGAGGTAGGATTGATATTGGCTATGGTAGACCATAAAATCTTATTTGCTATGTTAGATCTGAGTATTCAAGGAGATTTTCTGTGTGGGGTAATGGTACTTTGGCATCCTTTATTTCCAACAAGTTTTTTTATTAGCATTGAGATCTACTTGATGAGTTAAAATTCCATCTTAGCGTACTATTTTATGTAATGAGTGGTGGTTTTGCTACATTGGAGTTTATTTGTAGACCTACATTGAGTTTTTATGCGTCATTTCTTTGGATCTTTCTCTCTTTCTTTTCAGATCTAGAGTTTTAGCATGGTAGAATTTGACATTTTTTCTCAAAACTTGGTGCTTTTTCTATCTAATTTTTAGTTAGAGGGATTTGACCTACATTATATTTTCAATTGATGACCTCAATTTGTAGCTTTGACATTAAAAAAAGACAAATCCAACATTGGTCTTGCCCAGATCTGGCTTGCATTGTAAGTGAAAGATCAGGTGTCACCTTGGTGTTACAATCTCTATTGTTGCATTTCAATCTGCTACATGCAACCTTGGCATCCTTTTCCAACATTTTTTTTGCCTGGCATTTCACTTCAAAGATCTATGTTCTTTCCTTTCTTCCTAAGGCTCTTAATCATGATCTGCTACTAAGCATTTCAGATCTGAGACAAGTGTTTTTAGACCTTGGAACTGGAGGAGGAGGAGATTTATTACAAGAATCAAGAAATATTAGGTAAAGTGTTGGAGTGAAACATTGAAATTTGGCACCTTTCTTCCTTGGTGGGTCCATGCCCAACTTTAATCTCACATTGTTATTTGATCTTCTCATATTTTTTCTATTAATGACTTTATGAATTTTCTATAACATCATTTAGTGTGTTGAAAATCAAGTCAATTTAAAATATTTAAAATATAATAATTTTTTGAGTCTTTTTAAACTTGTATCTCTGACTTACAAAGATGAAGTTGAGGCCCAAATTGGTAGGAAGCTAAATCCCCTTAAAAAGACCAAACCACTTTATTCTAGACTTTGTGTTAGTTTTAATGGGTGGTTGGAAGACATATTTTACCTCACCCAAGGGTACTTTTTTAAAGTTTCAAGTGCAAATTTTTAGTCATAGGCCTATGTATGGGAAATTATTTTGTTAATATATTACAAATGATAAATCAAAATTGAGTACCATATTTAAAAAAAATGTGTATTCTATTATTTCCCATGCATTGAACTAATTTGCCTTATAAAAATCACTACTTTATAAAGTACCAAAATTTGGGGGGAGGGCACCTGACATAGTTTCAGGGGGGTTATACTGTGGTTGTGATTATGTTATGTAATTCTCTCATTTTTCACACATTTTATTTCTAAAAAAATAATAAACACATCAATCTTTATTCTTTAATGGATCTTAGCATTGTTAATGTACTCACAACCTTCAATTACCAAGAATAGAAAAGTAATATTACAATGATACTTAGAAGTAAAGGGTTGTTTCCCATAACTATAGGGGTAGAAGTTGAGCCTAAAACTAAAGAAAATAGGATAAAATTGTTTAATAAATATGATGAATCCTTTGGAATATTATATCTTTTAGTGTCATCAAAACTCTTAATTCACATAGAGTCAGCCAAATCTCCCAAAGAAGTATGGGACACCCTAGAAAAATTGTTTGGGAAAATCGACACCATGAGGGGTCATGAGTTTGAGATTGAGATAATTAGTCTAAGCCCTAGAAACTTTGATAGATTCAAGGACTTATTCACCAAGCTTAAGTCACTTAGATTAAAGTTTAAAGAGTGTGGAACCAATAATAAATATGAGCAGTTAGTTGTTTTTGTACTTACAAAACTAGGACCTGATTACTTTGTATTTGTCTCTACCTTTTATGCAACCAAGAGAGCCATGGGAGCCAATTAGACAATGCCATCCTTAGATGAATTCATTATAGATTTAACTAAATAATAAGATAAATTAATCTAGATGGGAACCCTTAAGTCTTCCAAACCTTCAGCCCTCATTGTTGGGAATGGGAAACATAAAGCCTCTAGCAACAAGGATAAGAAACAAAAGAGTAAAGATCCTAAGAAGAAGAAAGAATAGAAAACCACTAAAAATAATAATAATAAAACCTTATCCTCTAAAGAGAAACCTAAGAGAAAAAAGGTTAAGTGCTCCTATTGCAAGAATAATGGGCATGATGAGCACAAGTGTATGATGAAATAGATAAACCACCTTACACATAACTTAGAGAAAATAATATAGGGGTCCTTGAGTCTGTCAAATAGTCATCATCAGCTAAATAATATTCTAAGGAAAAATAAAAAAGGAAGGAGAAACCTAAGGGAAAAGATTTAGTTTTAGTGGCTTTTTCATCTGCTTCATCTTGGGTCATCGACTCTAGTGCTTCACACCATATGGGTTCATCAAGAGGTTAAGTTTCTTGACTTAGAGCCTATAGTATGTCCTATATCACTTTGGGTGATGACACTCTAGTAAAAATTTTAAGAAGAGGGACTATTGAAGTTGAAGTTGGAACATTCATAAATGTTATAAGTGTACCTTCACTATCAACTAATCTTCTTTTAGTGTATCAAATTATTCACATAGGGTAGGGCATGAGAGTCATGCTCACACCAAATTTAGTTGAGATCATAGAGCTACATAGTGACTCTATAATTGTAATGGGGAGGGATAATCACTATTTTAGGCTATATATTCCTTCTCCCATTTTTCTCTAAATGTTCCTCCTGCCACATTACTTACCTATTCAGATGGAGTTATCAAACTATGGCATGAGTGGTTCAATGAGCTTAACTATTGTTATCTTGAACAACTGAGTCAATGGGATATGGTTATAGGCTTGCCTATAGTTAAATTATCTAAAGGAATTTGTGAGGGTTGTGCCCTTGGAAAACATCTCGAAGAGAAATTCAACAAAGGCAAAGGTAGGAGAGCTTTAGTACCTTTTGAGTTAATTCACAGTGATGTCATGGGGTAGTTTTTACATCCTTCTTTTACAAGGGCCAGATATGTCCTCACCTTTATTGATGACTTTTATAGATACATCAGAGTACCAAACACATCCAGATTCACATGCACATCATTTAGGCGTTGATTCATGAGCAGGTCATCGACTTAGTATTTTTACAATATTCAAAGTAGGTTTTTGATATCTTCACCAAACCCTTAAATAAGAGAAATTTCATTCATCTATGAGATATTCTTGGGGTGCGGTCCACTTTGGTAGCTTCATCATCTTTATGGGGGCCTTCTAGCCTCTTCACTTCTTCTTTGTCTCTCTTTTTTGGAGGAGTTTTTCTTAGGGTTTTATCCCTTTCTATAGTTTATGAGAGATTACATTGTACATGGGCACCTCATTAGGCCTTGTTATCAGGACCCATTTTTTATATCATCTCCCACCTAAGCTATGCTTATGGGGGGTGTTTGTGTAGGCCTTTCTCCCATTGGGTTTTGGATACATGGTTGTATTATCTTTCTTAGAGCTCTAAGGGTCATGTTAGTTACTTGGAAATATTAGTAACACATTCACTAGAATGTGTTGTATCTTTCCTTCTCTAACCTATATATACACCTCTCTCCATTTTTATTCTTCATTCTTCATTTAGCATGATATAGATTATTTCATTTGTTTTTATTCCTTTTTCAATATTCTTCTATTCTTGATTTCATTCACTAGTAACTTTACTGTTATATGCACTTGCTCGACTCATGAGATCAATACATCATCTACAAAACATTGATCTAGTGATCTTGGAAGCAAATATTTTAATCATTACTTTAAAAACTTCCTAAAAATCTTTTATCTCCACCATACAGGTCAAAGTTCCTTAAGAATACTCATGTAGATGATTTACTCATAAACACCAAACATTATCAGTACACAGTCAAAATCATTTGAATATCCAAACTTGATCAAGGAATTACAATAAGAAAAAAAGAATTCAAATGATCATATTAGTCCTTTATAACATCTTCAATAACTTTGGATCATTCATCTTTGTGAAAATTGACTTAGGGACATCCTTTTCACACATAAAAAAGTTGCCTGTAGGACTAAAAACATAGTCAAGAAAAAACAAATCATAGAAGACCTATGGGAACACTTGTGTGATCTTACAATAAATTTGTGTGAACCTTTATCATCCTTATAAAATATATGGAAAGATAAATTTCATGGTTATGTATCAATATTGGTCTTACAGACCAATCTCACTATGTCACTCTACACAGACTCCATTGTGCTAGACATACCAGTTTGATGACAATTTTTTGCGTAGGTGTAGGAATCATCAACACTTATAGACCAATGGGATAATAGGTATAGGTATTGAATAATTACCCCATGCCTTAAGATCTATCCCTTGTCTTCTATAACCAATTTCTAATATCATTCTCATTCTTGCTTAGTTTTCTCACTATTCTGCTCATTAGGCCAGTTTAGCAATAGGCTATCTTCCATGACCAATTTTTCACATTTTTAGTTAGAATCCTACTAAAAAATTTCATGAGAATAAAGTATAAGTCTTACACATCATCCTCTATCCACTTGTATGATTTGACCTAGTCAACCCTGATTATATCATTAAAAACACTAAAAACAAGGGTTTTCCTATAGCTTCTACTCACTATCAGGATAAATAATAATCACCTGAGGAAATGTTGAAGAGTCCTTTACATGTTTCAAATAAAAAACTAGGTCAACTAGACCATTATGATCTATAACTGATTGTATATTTTCTATTGGGTATTTTTAAGGGTTTTAGGATGGTTTTGACTATCTTACCTTCTTAGCAATCATTCATAAAGGATTGCCCCTTAAGCCCAAAAAAAATTCCAAGAAATTTAAGATAAGGACATTACCAAACTAACTTGAAGATATCAAGTTCTTATGTAAATGTTTCACATGCCAATGAACATGAGAAGCTTCTTCTTAGGTCTGCAATACCCAATTTTGTGCACACAATTAACCTTATCACCAAATTTCTTTCTTTATCCTATAGGCTATGACTTAAAACTTTGTCAACATGCTTATCATGACCTCTCACACCTCTGAAAATTATATTAAGAGATATTTCATCCTTGGAAATGATATTTACCCTTGTTTAGGCCACTATAGGTTACTTTATACATTTAGGTCTTAAACTGCCAGTCCTATCTGGATTATGAACACAACCTAAAACCTCTTGTACTATCTTCAACACTTCATCCACATGTCATAAAACATCATAACATGCTATCATACTACCATACTTTCTTAAATAGGTCTCCAATGGCTCAACTCACCATCCTACCAAGCTTATCTCACTAAGGCACCAAGCCTGTAACTTCTCACTAGATCTCTTCATACAGGAACTAAGCTTCAAACTTGATTCTAAAATAGACTTATGAGCTTTGTCTCATTCTCATCACAACCTTTTATTAGGACCTCATAAGGAAATATTGACCCATGCGCTTACCTTGTATGCTCTTTAGTACTTAGAGCTTCAAAAAAGATGCTTCCCTTGTATCTTGAACATGATCTTGACATGTCATCAAACCTCAAAAAGGATACCAGGTTGATTTTAATTTTTCTCTCAAAAGAGAAAAAAAACTTCTTAGTCTAACAATAACTCTAAATTTTGACATGAGGAACATTTAACTTAACTTTGACATTGATGACAACATTGATGCCTTAATACCTACACTAAGAACATACCTCAACAATCTCCCCCTTTGTCATTGATGGCAAAAATTCTCAAATATTTGAACTTGTATCAGGAATTTTCTCCCCCTTTGACATTAATGACAAAGGCTCACCTTCTTGATAGCTATTTTATCTTTGGATTTGGGGCAACAACTTTTATTTCAAGCATACTTCATCAAACCTTTCTTTAGCATAGACCAAGTTCACATACCTACTCATGCGACATGATTGACTCCCTTTGTCTCCATGAAAATTCAAGACATTTTCAAAACTATGACTTGGTTTGATCAAGTCATCATACCAAATTTTTGTGACTTGTCTCTTGAAATCATAACTATAGTATATTTATTTGATTGAAACTAGAACCTAAAGATCTCTTAAGACCACAAAACTCCCCCTATGACCAGTAATCCTTCATGCTTCTTGCTTACTTAGTTGAGGCCTCCATGAAGCCTAATGGAGCCACCTCTACTCTAGAGATCTAGAATAACATAAATTCAGAAGATTCCCAGATCATCATGTCCTTGTAAGACCTAACCTCCTCCATGAACTTCTTATTCTTGATTTGCCCTTCTGGACCAATAACTTCAATCTTTGTTTGGGTATCATTTTGGCTTGATCTATTGATTTTTTCCCTTCATAAAAAAATTGTGCTGATATAGAAAATTCTTGGCACTCTTTTACATATTGATTTTGTTCTACCATGGAAAATAGTCCTTTTAAACTTCTAGACTTATTATCAACCTTAGACATATTAGCTTTCCACTTAATGTTTCTCTCTTGTGTTCTAGAAGCCTCAAACTTATGGTATTATCTTAAAAAGTTATGCTTACAATACTTTGCAATGTGACCAACCTTATGCCAATTAAAGCATGCTATACCTCTACATGGAAACACACCATGACTCATACCTCATGGATGATGGTTCTCCTCATAGTTCTATGCAAATTCATTCTTCAAGGGTCTTATGCAATGCCTTGCTCTATGACAAAATTGATACATGAATAACAGTAGCCACTGAAAGGATTAATATACCTTATTTTATTAAAATTATTGATAGTTTTGACCTTTTTATATCAACATACTCATTCTTTTATTTAAATTTGACATTTTTTAATCATATTAGTGTCCTTCTCTTGATCTCTAATGAAACCAAGACCTGTCTTGTCATCAACAATATTTTGACTACTCAAAAGGTTGTCTAGATCATTGGTGATCTTTTAAAACATGAAAAAGGACTTAACCTTATTTGATGAATGTTTCAATTCATCTCTTAAAGAGTTCACTTCATTCAAATACCTTGCATATTCTTATTCTTTTGCTTTTAGGCTTGCAGTCACAATTTCAAGTTGACTTTCAAATTTTTTGACTATTTCCTCTTACTCCTTAGAGTTGTTGCTTAGTATAACTTCAAAAAATTTGATTTGATCATCATAGTATTCGATAAGGGACATAATCACCCTATTATTTTTCTTGACCATCTTTAGTTCTTAGGTATTCATCAATTCAACTTCAAGATCCACCTCATCACTGTCTTCATCTGAATCACCAACACCACCTCCAATCCATATGGATTCTTCTTGATTTGAGTAGTTTGATTCTTTAGCCATGAAGAGAAAATTATTGAAATTAGGAAAATAAAATTCATGATCACTCTCTAAATCACTTCTTTCACTATCATTAGATGAACTAAAATCTTCTTTGGTATAAAGATTCCTTTTATTTTTGAAGAACCTTTTCTTGTTATCATATCTTCTAAATTTTTTATTACTCTTATTAGATTTATAAGAATTTTTATCATCATCATGTTCTACATCATCCTTTTTATTATGGACGTGAGGAAATTTGTTGGCAAAGTGTCCAACCTCTCCACAATTGAAGCATTTGAAAGGTAACTTGCCTTTGTATTTACATGAACCTATCTTCAAATTTATTGCAAACATAGATATTAACTCATCATAATCTATATAATATTCATCATTATTTATGACTTTATTACATTATGACCTGTTATCTTTTCGCTTCTTTTCTATCTTGAACGCAACTTACTTCTTTGCAGGTCTTCCTTCACTTGTCCTCATCTCATAGGCTGTTAGGGTTCCATGATTTCCATCCATCTCAAGTTTGTCTAGATCTTGGATTTATTCAACAACACAAACCTTGGAATGAAATTTGGGAGGTGTAAACCTTAAAATGTTTTAAAAAATAATAGTCTCTTTCAATTCTACTCCTAGACCTCTTATGATGTTGACACCACATCAACCCTTAACAAGTAGGCTACAATGGTCTCATCTTAATTCATTTTTAGACTTTCAAATTGTATTCTATGATTTGAAACTTTGATAATTTGAATTTGGAATCTCCATCATGAATAGTTTTCAAATTATCCCACATTTATTTGGTTGATATATAGTGCATAACCTTCACAAGTTTTGCTTTAGATAGAGCACACATAATGTCATTCATTACTTTTGAGTTATTTCCACTAGCCTTCTTACCTGTTGCATCTATAGGAAGAATATGGGGTGAATTATACCCATACAAAAATGATTTCCAAACATCATGAACTTGATACATCAGATATTCCCTCATCCTCACACTTCAAAAAGCATAACTAGATCCATTTAATAATGGATCTTTGCTTCTAGAAAAACCACCCTGAGCTTGACTAGCCATCTTAGCTTTGTTTAAAATTTCTTTTAGGTTGTAAGACATCCTTAAAAGGACCTAATATGATACCAATTATTGGAATAAGATACTCAGAGTTGGCAGGGGGTGGGGGGCGGGGTGAATCATTTTATTGACAAAATCTATTCAATTCCATTCATCATTTCATGAAGCATTCATTTACAAAATAGAACAAGTGTATAAGCAAACAACTACACAATCATACCATAAGAGAACATAAGACATATGTGGGAAAACCTATTGGGGAATAAAAACTAATAAAACATGCACATGGAATACATTCCTATAATTTACATATCCAAAAATTAGTGAAGTACCAACTTCACAAGGAGCTTCAACCCCTACCTGGTTGAGCACCCACTCAACTAGTATTTTACAAGCTCTATCTTGAAAGGAGGCTCCAACCCCATAGGTAAATTATCACCAACAAAGTCACCTATGATATTTGATCACCTTATAACACATTTTGATAATTTTCATCTGATGATGACCTCCTTTTTTTGCACTCTTTACCCTTCAATCTCACTCAAACAACCTCTTAGGCCTTCTCGCTCAAATAGCCCTCTCTTTGGTAGAAATAGGTCAAATGACCTTCCTTAATACCTGCATAAAAATGGTTAGATACTAATGTAATGTTCTTATCATATTTATAATTATATTAAATCTCTCAACCTATTCTCAAAATCACCATTTCCTTCACTCAATTACTCAACATCTCAACTAGTCAATTTAGACCTATTAAACCTTCTTAAGTACTTGACACTTGATCTCACCCATATTAGTCAAACATGAACCATTAAATACATTAAATACCTTTTGAATATATTAACATACTCATTTAAAATGTGAAATAGACATTTCAAAAGTTGGTCATAGTCCATAAGCACCAAATTCACAATTAGGCCTTCTCTAAGGCACACGTTACACTTGGAATCACTTAGAACACATTTAGCCTTAACCAATGAATTAAAAAATTAATACATGCCTAAAATAGACCCTAAATAAGTTAAAATTGGGTACCCAACTCCATTTGTCCATTTCACTACTTGGACCTACCAATTAGGTTTCCTTGCCAATATGCCTTCTCATTGCCTATAAGTCTATCTTAAAAATTTGAACCAAATACACATATTTACCATATAACACATTAATAAAATAATATTAATAGGATAATAATGAATTAAATAAATTCCCAAAAATCTTTTATTTCCACCATATAGGTCAAAGAGCCTCAAGAACACTCCTGTAGATGACTTACTCAGAAACACTCAACGCTGTCAATACACATTCAAAATCATTTATCTTTCTAAGCTTGATCAGGGACATATAATGATAAAAAATGAATTAAAATTATCATATTAGTAATTTATAACATATTAAATATATTTTTATCATTAATCTTAGTAAATATTGACTTAGGGACATCCTTTTCACACACATAGAAAAGTTGCTTGTAGGACCAAAAACACAGTTAATAAAAAACAACTCATAAAACACCTGTGGGAACACTTATGTGATATTAAAATGGATTTGTGTGAAAATTTATCACAATTATAACATATATATAAATATATATTTCATGTTCATGCATAAATATTGGTCTTACATACCAATCTCACTATGCCACTCTACACAGACTCCACTGTGTTGGACAGACCAGTTTGATGACAAATTTTTGCATAGGTGTAAGAATAATAAAAACTTATAGACCAAGGGGATAGGAGGGATAGGTATTTAATAATTAACCCATGTCTTAAGATCCATCCCTATTACTCTACAACTAATCCCTAATCTGATTCTCATTGTTGCCTAGTTTTCTCATTATTCTACTCATTAGGCCAGTTTAGCAATAAGCTACCTTCTATGATCAATTTTGAAAGTTTTTGGTCATAAACATACTAAAAAATTTTCATGAGCATAAAATATAAGTATTACACATCATCCTCCATCCAATTTCATGCTTTTACCTAGTCAACCCTACCTATAACATCAAAAACCCTAAAAATAAGGGTTTTCATATAGCTTCTACTCACTTTCAAGATAAACAATAAACACCTGAGGAAACTGTAAAGAGTAATTTAAATTTTTAAAACACTAAAATAGTTAAAATGGACCATTTTATTCCATAACATATTAAATATTTCCTATCAGGTCTTTATAAGGGTTTTAAGAGGGTTTTGATGATCTTACCTTCTTAGCAATCATTCATAAAGGATTGCCCCTCAACCCCAAAATTAATGCCAATAAATTAAAGATAGGGACATTACACAAATACCATGAAGATATTAGGCTATCATGAAAATATTTCACATGATAATGAGCATGAGAAGCTTCTTCTTAGATTTGCAATACCCAATTTTGTGCACATAGTAAACCTTATCACCAAATTTCTTGATTTATTATATAGGATATGAATTCAAACTTTATCAACATGCTTATAATGACCTATCACACCTATATAAATTCTTTCAAAAGCTTTGGTATTCTTGGAAATTATCTTGACCCTTACGTAGGCCACTATAGGTTACTTTATACACTTAGGTCTTAAACTGCCAGTCCTATCAGGATTATGAACACAACCTAAAACCTCTTGTAATATCTTCAACACTTCATCCACATGTCATACAACATCATAAAATGATATCATACTACCACCCTTTCTCACATAGGTCTCTAATGGCTCAACTCACCATGATACTAGGCTTATCTCAGTAAGGTACCAAGCCTACAACTTCTCATTAGATCTCTTCATATAGGAGCTAAGATTCAAACTTGATTCTTAAATAGACTTATGATATTTTTCTCAGTATCATCAAAACCATGTATCAGGACTTCATAAGGACTTGTTGACCCATGTGCTTACCTTGTATGCTCTTCAATAATTAGATATTAAAACAAGATGATTCCCTTATATCTTGAACATGATATTAACATGTCATCAAACCTTAGAAAGGCTACTAGGTTACCTTAAAATTTTCTCTCAAAAGAGAAACAAAACTTCTTAGTCACACACCACTTCACCAAGCATGACAATAACTCTAACTTTAGACATGAGGGACATTTAACTTGAATTTGACATCAATGACAACATTCATGCCTTAATACCAATACTAGGAACATACCTCAATAAGGATCCAATTGGCATATAAATATGAGTCTTAAAATCAACACACAAAAATACATCTTTTCAACCATATCATTAGAGGCATAAATATTGGCAATACCAAGAGAATGGCCATTACATTTAAAGAGGGTCCACACCACCTCATTAGTAGGGTACAATATTAGGAAAATAGATGGCTAAACTAATGAAATGACACCCCAACATCCATTATCATGAGTATAAATTTTAAAAATAACTCCTATGAAAATCATTGAGATGGTAGAGGAGAGGTAAAAATTAGAAATATTAACTTCTTGCTAGAAAATAATTTTCACATTAATAAAAAATTGACATGTATCCCTTACAATGATTTTTTAGGTTTCTTCATTAAGTCATCACACATTTCATGAGTCCAATAACATTAATTAATCTCTATTTTCATAGTTGTTTCCTCGTCCTCCTCAACCAAAATAAGATTTTTTTTGCTAAAGAATATTGGTGGTTTCCTTCCATGAAATCACTCAAGTGAAAGGCCCACTACTTTTATTACACATAATTTTGATCTATGGGTGGTGGAGATGGAATGTGATCTCTATAGTATAATGACTTACAATCAAACATGCCAAGTTGGTCTACCACATCTGGTTGTTTCACCTTCATAATCAAGTTATGACAATTGAAAAACCATTATTTGGATTTCAGAGCCAAGAAAAAAGGTGTCATTTATGGGGTGCAGACAATAGGAGACATCATTGTCTATTGGGTGGAAAAATAATGTTGATTTATAGACACAATAAAACCACCTATGGGTTTGTACACAATAAGTGTGGATTTGCACATAGTAAAATATTTATTATTACCCTTACGGGTAATAGTAGTCCATCTTTCTAAAAATGTTTGTAAATTTTTAATGAGATCAAGAGAGGTTTTTAGCATGGGGTTGGTTTGGAGTTGGACATCAATGGGAACTCATAAATTTTATGTTTTATGGCCTAATAGTGAAAATAAGTATTGAGCATCTTAATATAAATTGTACTTTGTGATAGATGATTATCACATGATTTAAATATCAGTGGGTTCCTTGAGATCATTAGAAAGATCCACTTCCATGCAAAAGAATTTGAGGTTGGTATACATAAAATATTTCTTTCTCAAACATTATGAAGCATCCTATGGTTTCAATTAATAGATGGGAAATTTTCCCAAAGGGAAATGGGAGACTAGGAAAATCTATCCATACTAGTATTTTTAGTTTTTCTTGCTCCTAAATAATAATGTCTTGGGTCTAATTAGAAAACACTAACAACATGTTATGATAAATGAGGGCCTAAGAGAAACAATGGAATGGCTTTGATATGGGTTATTAAATGTTAAAATTAAAAAAATTCAAGGTATGGACTCCCTCAAATTTAACACCATGGGGTTTTACCAAGTGTTGTGGACCTAAGATTTATATTTACTTTTAATGGGGACACAATGAATAAATAGGCATCAAGAATAAATTTCTCATAATAGTTTCAAGCTTTATCAAACTTTGGGCATTCTAAAACAACACTAGGGAGGATTTCAGGGGTATGGTCATTAACTCATGGAAGACCTTTGGAATAAATTTTCATGCTTGATTCAACACCATTATTTCCCACAGCTCCATTATAAATAATTATAGAAAATAATGCAGGACCTAAGGATGAGGGTATTAAATAGAGTGACTATCTACCCAAAATGTGGTGAAAAGGTAGATATAGTGAAATAAATTTATGGTCTTTAAAAAAATGAAAAAAATTAAACTTATTGCTAGAGAAAATGGTGGTATGAGTGGCAAGTATTTGATTAAACCCAAACTTCGATATTATAACTTTATTTTTTTTTCAAATATTGATAGTAACATCATATTATGTTGAAATTCTTGAATGGTGGATTAATGTGTGGGAAACCAATGAACTTTACCAAAAATTTTCAATTAATGGGGATTTTTTATTTTAAATTAACAATTGAGAATGCTTCTTTACATGAATAAAAGTCATATCAATGTCAACTAACATGAGAAGTTATTTTTTAAATAATAAGGTGGTTATATAGACTCAAGGTATGGATTTGGGCCATCTGATTCATCAAAACCACTTGGGTTATATTAAAAATCTCATTGGGCATGTTAGTAATAAAATATGAATCTTAAATTGTAAAAAAATTGTATAAGTGACACGTGTGCGACAAAATCTATATTATATAAAATATGGGTTTTTTTATTAAATGTCAAAAGTCTGTAGAATATGAAAAGCCTCCTTTGATTATAGAAGTGAATAATCATGTAGGCAAAGCGTTAGAGTTTTCTCACAACTATATAAATATTCTATTTTGTAACAAAAATGGTTGATCATTAATTTTTGAGTTTTATTAATCAATGAGGATCATTAATGGTCTCCTTTGAAAGTCTTGTGTTTATTATAATATTTTTGCATAATATATCTTGCATTTATTCATTTAATTACATTTTATATTATCTATTTTGAATGGATATAAATATTCAAAAATTGTATCATTTCACAAATAAGGATGCATAATGAATTTATATAAACTTACTGAGCTTTGATAATTCATCTTGTAAAACTATTTGGATTCTATAGGTATACATCACAAAATTCAAACCCTTAGCATGTCTTGGTGGGATTTTCTAAGGGAAAATGACAAAAATGGTATGGTGAGTGTGGAATATCATGTTGATATGGTTACTTGTTTAAAGATAATTGGAATGCTAGTTGGATGAAAGTATACAAAATATTAGAGAGGAAGAAGCTAGAAGAATAAGAGGCACTACTAAATAAATCATAGTTGAACATATCCATGGCAAGATTTATGAAATTTTATAGGGATAATTACTTTAATTATTAACTATTTAGTTGTAAAATATTGAGTATTATTGTTTCAATCCTAGAAAAATTGGGTACTCTGTTTGGATCAAATAAAATCTAGAAAAATTGTGTAACTTGGATACTGATTAGACCCATGTGATTGATCATTAATTGAAGACTAAAATCAAAAAATACATCACTAAATTTATTTTTGAATGATATATTACATTTGAATTTATATACAACTTGTTTGTCAGATGAATCCATGGGAAATTATTATAGTGACTTCTGATTTTGTTGAAAATGTTGGTTGTCGAGAAGTCCATGGTGACAATCCATTTGACATGAAGTAATCATTTAGGAGATATGGGGATGTGGAATAATGGGAGTTGAATGATGAATAATTTAGATGGGGAACTTGAATGAAAAACCCTTAAGATGGATGATGCAGAGAAATATAGTGAGAAGGTAATTTATTAACTTCAATGAGAACTGTGACAACATAAGAGATGGAATAAATAGAGGGGTCCTCAAGGAAATTTTAGTAGGATTATGATAGATACTACAAAGACAATGGGAGGAACTATACCTCTAGGATAATTCAAAGACTACGTAGATGGGGAGTATAGAGCACCCAAAATAATCAAAGTAACCATAGAGACTATTCAAGATTTGGAGACTAACCCAAATAAAGAAGAAGGAAAGAGCTGAAGATATCATGGGGAAGTTGTAGAGAGGCAACTAAATCAGTTAGATAGTAGTTTTCAAAAGCAGTTACCATGTAAGATATTTTTTGGGGATGATAAAATGTAGTCTTTTAAAAAAGTCATGTTGAATCATAAGGTTATTTTAGGTTTAGGGTTAAAAGAGGTAGATAATCCATATAATAATCATTCACTCCAAGGGGACACATACCCTATGCCTAATTTATAAATAGGAAAAATCAATTTAGAAGATAATAAAGTTAATACATGATTTGATAACTTTGTAGAGAAAATTGGAAAGCTTATCACAAAAACTAAGAAGTTGCTTGAAAATAAGGGCACTAGTAGTCCAAATATAGCTATGCTAAATTTTAAGACACGTATTAAATAAATTTCAAAACATACAGTTGTATCAGGTGTAAACACAAGAAATATAGCTCTTAATATGTATTTTTATCACTCTAACACCATATGATAGGTATTTTAATGAAGAGCAATATCTATTGCCTACAAGATGAAATGGCAGGTTAAAGGGGTAACATCTCCACTGGGATTTACTAGAATAACATAATAATTTTTTTAATTATATTCCACATATTATTTCATTAGATTACACCATGAGAATAAAATTAGTGATCTTATTAAACATAATAAGTATGTTAAACATAAAGTAAACGTGTAACATCTAATAATTATTGATCACTAGTATCACATGGTACAAATAAAATTGATTATAGAAAGTAATTACATAAAATATAGCCATGAATGGTAAAATAATACACCCACTTCTATCAAAGTATTGAGAGTAATTAATTACATATCTATCTCGCATAATGTTTTAATAATAATTACAAAATAATATACAAGGCTCCACGGAGCTTGAGTCTCACGAACTCCAGTATGTTTGATAATCTCAAGTGTAGTCTCTAAAAAGTATTGTTGTGGGGAGGGAGAGCATCATCCAAGAACTTTTCCACACCAACCAAAAACCATAAATCCCCTACACAATCCCACAAATAAAAAATGACCCTTCCTTCACAGATGGGTAGATAGTGACAGTGTGAGAATCTAAAAAGACAATCTAGTACCCGTGTGCAATAAAATTTCTACTACATGATGTGTACCATTAAAAAATAAGTTCTAACATTATATCACACAAACATGTAAATTATACATATGAAATCACAATGTCTAAATAAACATTACTTTGGAAAACTTTTTCAATAGTTATTGATCTTTAGGATCAGTCAAACTCATACAAACTACTTGATCAGATTATCTTTATCTAGTATTGATGATGCTAAGTAAGCTAGTGAAATACATCTCACTGCTTAGTTAGTACCAACAATGTGATATTTGGTTAATATTAATATAACCAATATATTCATATAGATTATTTCTACTAGCATGTATAAAATATGCTACAATAAAGGAATAATCATTATTCATACATTTAGTCTATCAAACGTATGAATGAATTTTTTATATATTATTCACAACATAAATAATAAGCATAAAAAGTACAATATTAATACTAAATAGGTATAATATATACTTAGACTACATGGTTTCTACTTTCCTTAAGTATATTCAATTGTAGTATAACCAACAATATCATAGTATATTTTACATATTACTCAATTACAAACAATAGTCATAATTTTTACAAGATGAATTAACTCATGATCAAAAGCATAATATTAAATTTATGTAACCTATTATACTTTTAGGATGATTTATGCATATAATTATAGTTACCTATCCCTAAGGATTCTATGACTTAATTTAATTAGTCAGAAGCTATAATTATAGGCATGCATCCTAATGTATAAATATAATCTTTATATGTATATGAGAATCTAAGTTCTCATATAGATATATTTCATACATTTATACCCCTTGCATAATGTATACCCTATAATATATATGCTTTAATAAACAATAATTATTCTATCATACAAATATTATTTTTCATTATACTTATAGAAACTTATATGATTCTAACAAAATATTATTTTTTCTTGAAAAAGGCTTCAAGATCCATATAAGGTCTCAATATTTCCAAAACCCCTTATTTTGATTCACTTATTCTAACATAATATATATAATTCAATTATGATCAAATTCATTCCAAATCAATTACCTTATTTTCCCCCAATTTAAGTCCTTAGACTTTATAAACAATATCCTAAATTATTTAAAATAGATAATAATCAAATGACCATACATACCTAAACTCTGCCTTTGTTTATCAATTGGAGGTTTATACTCCTTTTGAGTATCTATATGTATTTAAAAAATAAAATCAACATCTAATACAAAATCAATAGACCTTGGCACAATTGTATATGTGTTTGAATAATACAACCAATTCACATATATCAGTTCAAGCTTGACACAGTCGAATTCTTATAAGTAAAACTCATAAGTTTAAAGACTATAATTATTCTACAATTTTTAAAATGGGACTTACACCTATATATTTTCACATTAAAACTTATATGCGTACATAACCCTCATACATAAGTTCACTATTTTGAAAGACGAACACACACATACACTATATATATATATATATATTCCCTCTTTGAATGTCAATATATATACAATTCATACATCCTTACTTTTTGTTGGTTAACATATTTGTCCTTATCTAAAAATGTTTTATTCTGACTCTATACCCTTCTTCTTTCAAGAACAAATAAGTTAAACAACAAATGGGTGAATCATCAAGAATGATTCCCCTCTGAATTAAGATACAACTCCCTTTGAGATCTTCAATGAATTTAAATTATTCTAATCATTTTGATACACTTTTAACCAAAAAGTGATTAAAGGCTAACTAACATCCATACATAATCATGCTATGAATGTGATATCCTTTTCTCTAACATAAGTGGGTAATAGAATACACATATTCTATCTTCAATAACAATCAAATCTACACACACACACACACACACACACACACACACACACACACACACACACTTCTAAACTAATAAATGATAGAACACATACAATGAGTTGTCTAATGAAAGAGTAATTACCATATGAAAGAATATTTCACATAGAAAACTCAATTTCAAATACTCTAATGCATAGATATAAGTATGTAGTAATTGTTTCTCCTTTTCATTCATAGATGAAATTTTTTTTAGACAAACATCATATATATTGTGAAACAATAGCAGTTCAGCTCTAAAATTTCTTGTCTCTTTTTCTTCACTATTCTCTATATATGTTTTTAACAACCCAAAACATATATATAGTTGCCCTAATTATCTAATCTTTCAAACCAACCCAGAGTTAAAGTAACTCTGACCCATATGGGATTTAGTTTTTATAAACTCATTTAAAGAGCAAGTTTTTGAAAATAATTTTAACTAAAAAATTGAATAAAGAAACTATGTAAGTAAGATCATGGGTGAGGTGACAGATTAGAATCTCTAGATTTGTTGTGTTTGGTTGGGGAGGCACGTTGAGCCTTCCACTCCTGAAATACTGTAACAAACTTCTAGATTTTTGAGAAATTGGGAATACTAATGTGTTTTACCCTTACCTTCCAAATGTCTTCCTCCCTCTAAATTTTCCCCATCTTCTCCACGTGCTTCAGGAGTGTGTCGATGCAGAGATAAATAAGTAACTCCACCTTTGAAATATGAGAGAAATTTTTAGTTAATAAGTTGTCACTTTATTTAACAAAGCTGATCTTTTCCCTGAAAGAATGACTTATAGTATCGATGTCCTTTTTTGGTTCTCCATCATCCTTTATATATTTTACATCAATATTCTTTAGATCATGCTATAATGATTGAGTGAATTTAGTTATTTATTTGATCATTTTTTTGAGTTCAATTGACCCTTGCCAGGATACTGGATTCCTCCATTTGATGTTTTTATTACTTGCATACAATACATCCTCATCTAGACCTATTAAATTCTTTTTTGACAAAAACTTTGCTATCCCATACTTCTGTACCTCATCAATTTGGTTCATCACATTCATCCATTTGCCTTCATATTTTATCCACAGGGCATTTTATATCTTCAAGTCTTCAATAATAGTTGTGGTTTGATTATATATATTCTTTAGTTTATGAATGTATTATGTACCTTTTTGGATGATGCCATCCAACCAATCATCAAATACCCTAGCAACCATTTTGTTTTTGTGTATCTAGTCTAGCATCTTTTGATTGACTGGTGATTTTGGATCAAAAGATAGGGGCACTTGGGAAATAGGTTATGGATTTGGGTTATGAATGGCATCAATATACCCTACCATTGACCACAAGGTCTATTTCAACTCCCTTTTATCTTTCTCATCTTTCTAGGTTTAGCTGACTACCCTTTTGGTGGATGCTTCAAGGTGATGCACATCTATGGCATGTGATGCAGTCTTAAGATCTATCTTTTCAATTGTAAAATCCTAAACTATAGGACCTTGAACTTCCTCATTAGTTATTGGCTAGGCTATTTCTAAACTCTAGTTCCCTATGTAAGGGTCGACATCTACCCTGGATGTTGTTTATAGTTTCTTAGATTTAGAAGTTTTTCCTAAACACTTACTCACCATGTCCTCCAATGGCAAAGAAAATGGGACTATTTTTCTTTTGTCATTGATCGAGCTTTCCAGGCATTTGGGTGCAGAGGTCGAGACTTCTTTACTAAGATTTGATTGTTCAGAAGACACATTTGAAATCATCCTCAGGTCAATAGAATCAAAAGCAATATCTATCTATTATTTTGCATTACCCTTCTCTACCATTGGTGAATCAGACTCTTTATCACCTATTGTTTCTCCTGAATCCTCTTCAAAATTTAAATCCATAATTATTTTTTCAAAAATCTATCTCTTTCTCTTGCTTTTAGTCCTTTATCTAGTGGCATGAGGAGGTAGAATAGTTGTAAGGGCCTTCTTGGATTCTTTGATGACATGACCCCTTCTAATTTTTGACTTGGAAGTACCTACACCAAAAATATCAATAAGTTGGTTAGTGGAGCTTATTGGGGATGATAATTCAACCATTGATGTACATTGCTGGAAACTTTATTTTGAACTCCCTCTAGTTTTTGTTCCCTCAACCATTTCTTAGTTCTTCTTATCATCGGGAGGGTCTTAACCTTAATCCTATCTTCTTCATCTTTATCCCAGTTAATTTTTGGAATAGGTGATTATTTTATTTGTTCAAATTGTGGATTAATCACCTATTCATCATTATCAAAAATTATAGAAATATCCATATTTAAATTAAGGGTAATTATTTATCCTAGAGAGAACCTGCACTGCAGTCTTCTTTTGACCTCGATTTCATTTGAATAATCCTCCCAATAATCCTCTAATTGAGAAATATGTGAAAACCCTATTCCAAAATCCAAGTTATCCCTGGCAAAGCCTTTGCTATCAAATTGGGATCTAGCTATGAAGTACTAAAAATTGAATTTTTTAAGAACCACTTCTAAATTCAAAGCATCAGATACTGACTGGCATGAATAACATCCAAGTTCAATGGGAAAAGATATACCAAATTTATTTTTCATTAGGAATTTTTTATCCACATGTGCTAATTGTTTGCAGACTTCTATCAACACAAAATGGTCAAAAACATACTTGGGTAATTTCAAAGTTTCACCATCAAAATCTCCAACTCTAATATAAGTGAACTTGGAAAATTGAATAAAGAAACAACCATAAATGTTGATCAGCTGCATGGCCTCATCAGACATCCTCTTATTGATGTTTTTTGTTAATTCATAATTCATTCTTCTAATAAAAACATCATTAACCCTCCTGTAATTCTAATAGTAATTATGCATCTATAATTGAGAATAATAGTCATAAATTTTGTTATCCTCAACCAAGGGTTCATGAGGTAGCCCTACCCATTATCTTGTAGATGCCAGGAAATAAAAGAGGTATGAAGACATATAAAAATATTTATTCCACAAATAATTATTTAGACCTAGATTCAAACATTCAATTGTAATTTCTGCCCAATCCAAGTATTGCTCTCCTTGGAGGATCACCTATATGAAAAAGTACATCCAATCTTCCCAATAATATGCTTGAGCATTGCCCTTTATCCTATGTAGTAACACCACAATATATTTTACTTCCAGAATCATGTGATCTCTTGTCAATGGTCTGGGCAGTCTTGAACCCCATTTTTGGAATTTCAATAACCAATTCCTTGCGATCACACTCCTATAATTTGCTTTCGTTAGTGAAAAATAACCATAGGAAGAAGTAATATTAAGGTCAGAATATGGTTCCTTTGATGGAATTCTTATCACAGACATTAGGGTTTATCTATTGATATGAATTAAGTCATTACCATCTACAATTTTGATGCACCTATTTTGGGGTTCATATCTATTCATGGACTCTAGAACTAATTCAGGGTACTATACAGCTATGGGAAAGGCCGTAGCTTCGACCAAACCACTTTCTACTATCTTCTCCATCATAGGAGTTGGCACATGATTTCTATCCCTCTCCCTAAAATATTCTAAGTCATATTGAACTAGAGAGGTGTCCCCAAATTCAGGAAGAGAATAAATGAGACCAGAACCTTGCTTGTAACCAAGACATACATATTTTATAGCTACAGGTTGGAGGATATAATGAAAAAAAAAGTTTTGAACTTCTTAAACAATGTTGAAAACTCAAAAGGATTCTTCTTTCCAACCAAGTAATGGAAACAACTTATAGTAAGAGTAGAACTCACCTTAAAGGTATCTAAAATCATTGTGAATTTGGGCAACAAACATCTTATACCACCTGTGCTATTCTCCTTTGGATCACCCAGGATGTTTTTTTTTCTTCTAAATTTGGCTTATTCTCTCTTGATACATACATTAACCAGGTTGAATAATTATTAATCTAAATAATACATGATAAAAATTATTGATAGGACATGAACTCTGACATATGAATTAATGGCAAGCATTCTTCACATGTGACCTTGATGAATAATGATTATCCATAACCTTGCAAAAGTTAAAACTTTTTGCTTCATAATGAGTTTCAGATATATTCTCCTCTAAATATCTTGCTAATTTTAACTTAGAGAAAGCCTCAGGCTGATATGAGATTATAGTTACTGAACCCTCAAACAATTGAACCATTGAACTATTGAAATGTGTTTCAAGTCAAAGGTTCAAAGATACAAGATGAACTACACAGACTAACCAATAGTCACATGACTTTTCAAGAAACTTTAAACTTTTAAATATTGAACCGTTGAACCATTGAAGTATTGAAATCTGCTATGAGGTTTAAGTAGTAGGTTTAATGATACATTAATTTATACAAGGGAACTAAGTGAACATGACTCATTACAAAGCATTGAGTATTGAATCGTTGAACCATTGAATTCTTGAACCTCAAAAAAGGGTTCAAGGTAAACCAAAAGGTTCAAAGACATAATTGAAATACACAAAGGGACAAATAGTTCACTTTGAGAAACATTGAATCATTGAATCCATTGAACCATTTAACTCTTGAACTTTGAGAATGGTTCAAGTTCAAAGGTTCAATTCTTTAGAATTTTCACACACAAAAGATGATAGGTGGGTGAAATTTAAAAATAAAGAGTTGACTTAATAAACAAAATATGACCAATAAGGGGAAATTGATAAGTTGACTCTTGCTTAAGGAAATTTCATGAAAATTTGAATAAGGGTGACTCAAAAGGTAACACTTTTGTTTGAATAATACATACTCTTTCCAAACTTATATATACTCACTATTTGTAAACAAAATACATAGTTCATTTATGTATATATTTGTAGTGTTTAAGACTTATGACTAAATTTCACATACATATATTTATATTCATGGTTTCATGTAATAGTTTACACACGGTCCAAATATATGTATACCCTATTGTTTCTACGCTAAATTGATTTCTACATTCAAAAGAAGAAAATGAGAAACTAAAAGAAATAGTCAAGGCTAGAAGATACCTGGATATGGTCGTGCGCACTGAAATCAGACGTTGGAAGGTACTCCTCTTTGGCTGTGGAGGAATGACACCTGCGAAGAAAAAGAGACTAAACACGAAAAATGTTAGACAAGGAGATGGTGGGTTGTCAAGCAAAAGCCTAATCCCTGAAGTATGAAGACTTCCTTAAGGGATATCAACCCACTGATTAAAAACAGAATATTTGACAGAAATAGTGAAAGACAAAATGAAAGAAATAAAGACAAAAACAAAATGCATACCTGATATGCAGCAAACTATTCTGCACAGTCGCCGGTGTCAGTCTCTGTGCCAGCATCGGTCAGGGAGAGTGCCGACGTTGGTTGAAGTGCCAGCGTCGATCGGGGTAATGACTAGCGTCGATCGGGGCAACAGTTTTGGACAGGGTCTGGTCGGGTCTGGATAAGGTTTTAAGATGGCAGAAGGGTCTGAAGTTTTTGTCTGAGGATTTGGGAAGCCGGTTTAGGAGTCAGAGGGATTTGTTTGAGGGTTTATACAGGGATCTGGGCAAAATTACAGACTGTATTTCCCAGATAGGATGGATAGAGGTGATACGAGTGGAAATAAGGTCAAGGTCATGGTCTAACTAAGTCAGGGTGGTGGTAATGTCAATTAAAAATAGTAACCAAGAACAAAATAAAAACACAGAGCAAAGCTTACCTGTTATACGCTGAAGATAAAAGTCAGAGACATGATTGATGTTGTTGTTGTGTCGAAGAAGTTTGATGTAGCAGATCGATGCAGAGCCCTTGTACCGAAGAGAGAGAACACGAGAGATGATTGCAGATAACTGGATGCCAAAAAATTAGTGATCGTTTGGTCCTGTGATTTGATCTAAGAATGTGTTTTGATGCCGCAGGTTTGATAACCGGTTGCCAAACTGATTGGCAACTGAATAACAAATAATGAATTGAGAAACAAATTAACGAACGCAGTTTAAGGTTGACCGATGCCAGTAGGACTGCCGACGTCGGCCGAAAAAGTGATCGACGTCGGCGACGTCGATCGAGTAGTGACCGGTGTCGGCAGATGTAGAATGGGGACAGAGGCTAATTCTAGCTTTCTATTCATTTTGACATGCTTCCAGGGGCAAGGCTTATGGGAAAATGGTTGACAAGGGTTAAGGGGAGGACGACAAGGGTTAGACACAATTCTGGTGTCTACATTTTCCCCTTTTTGTCTTGTTGGTTGTTCTAGACGAACTGCAAGACAAAAATAGGAGGTGGTTGCCCCAGGTGTGGGATAAGGTCGATTTCATCTTATTGGTTGTTCAAGTGAACTGCAAGACAAAAACAAGAGGATTGGGTTGCCCCGATTATGGATGAGGTATTCCCCCTCAAAGCAGGGGTCGAGGGAAAGGAACCTAAAATCGGGTGCTGATTTGACAAAGAGTGGATGAAAAAGGAGGGGTGAGGGTGAACGCTGCAAAAGTTGTGATTGTGTGCATACCACTTCATGAGATGGTCAGATCAAAGTGTCGTAGGTCAAGGGTCAAGGAGTGCTAAAATTGAAGTAATCAGGCCCCAGCATTTGGTCGTCTGTTGATCGAGTTATTCAATCGAAGCTGAAGCTCCAATGGGTCATCACATTCTAGGTATCCCAGGCTCAGGAAGTGCTCCTAGAAACATGAAAAAGTCACAAGTAGTACGGATCAACCGGCTTGCGATCCTATACTTGGGAGGGTCAAAAATAGTCTGTGCACAATTTTGCTAACCAGTCATGAGGTAGCATACAGGCAAAAACAACCAAGGCAACATTGTCTTGGAAGTGGTCAAAGTCAGAGGAGATAGGCAGGATCTCCAATGGTCATTGGTCGAGGGGGAGGAATGGATGAAAGGATGTGGCCGAGCTAACCTCAGAAGACGGTATGTGATCTGAGTGCTGCCTACATAGCCCTTGTAGAAGGGCCTCAGGCCAATGTAGTTCTCCCTAGAAGGGAGGAAGGGTCAAAGGGATGGAAATGGTTTTGGTCAAGGGCAAGGTCATGGTCAAAAGGAGGAAAGAAGGTTTGTCCATCAGAGAGATGAACAAATGAGGGTGGTCGAGCTAACCCCAGAAGATGTCGTATCATCTGAGTGCTGCCTACATAGCCCAAGTCATAGGGCCTCAGACCAATGTAGTTCAGACAAGTTGAGAAGATTGGTCAATGGTCGAAATGATGAGGAGAAAAAGATGTTACAGCCTTTTCCAAATGGTGTATTCTGTAACATTGGTGGAGATGTCTTTCATCCCAAGCAATTTTCCATATTCGTGATGGATGTATGCTAAAAATGAATTGAGATCTATTTATGCGTCAGCAAGTATTGGTTTATGCTTAACATAAATTGCGTCTGGTCGATAGTTTCCATGTGTATTGGTGTCCATAGAAACTAGTGTGAATAGGCTATGGGAGTGGCCTGAAAAAGAGAGTTGAGTTGAGTTGATTAGGTTTGACAAGTGATGAAGGTGAATGTGACCAAAGTGCAGAAGAAGTGAAAAGCATATTGCTCTTTCATTGACAAGGACCAGAATGACAGCATAGATAGGGGTTATTAGAACCAAGAGCCCCATTCATGCATGACGTCGTTGACCAGATGTTGTGTTAGAATGGTAATCGAATCACTTTGATATTAAAGTGATCTCGAAGTCCCTTGAGCAGGTGATAGGAGGAGGAAATAGGGTAACCCGTTGTAAGAGCAGAGATAACTTTGCCCCTTTTTATAGGAGACCCAGAGACAACTATAAGTCAAGTCCATGACTCGTTTTTTTTTAGGTGCAGACTGATCAATGCGGGAAGTCTGCATAGAGATGTCATTTGCTTGGTGGTCAATTGTGAAGCTGATCAATGTGAGAAGCTTCTAAGATAGTGTTATTTATTGCCAGAGTAGGCATAGCCATCCTTCGAGGGAGTGGTCTAGAATTTTGGTTAATATAAGGGCTTTTGAATAGCTGTCCTTTGAGGGAGCAGTCTATTAATTACAGCAAATGATAGTACAACTGTCCTTTGAGGGAGCAGTCTGCCTTTTGATTTGATATTGATATGGTGACCGTGGATATTTTGACATCTTGATTTGTTTTGACAGAAATGTGAGTCATGGACAAGATTATAGAAGGTCAAGGGCTCCCTTTTATTAGGACAAAGCATCCATACATCATAAAAGGGTTATAGAGGAAATTGTTAAGAGGAATAGGGATGAAAGGAATTAGGACTAAGAGGACAGGGATTGCTCAAGGGACGAGCTCAAGTTAAGTGTCAAGTGGACGAGTACTCGACTAGTAGTAGAAGGGTCGCAGATGCAACGCATTAAGAGGCTCCGGTTCTGGTCATCCATCAAGAGAGGATAGACGATAAGTCCCTGATCCATACTTGTGTGTGATAATGAAAGGTCCAAGCCAATTAGGAGTAAACTTGCCTCATTTACTTCACTCCATATTGGTCACGTGTTGATTCTCTTTGAGGATGAGGTCTCTGATGTTGAAATCTCATTCTCACAGATTTTTTTCATAGGCTCGCTTGATGCGATGTTGATAGACATGGAGATGATTAAGGGCAGCAAGACAGCACTCGTCAAGTAACTCAAGTTGAGCTAAGTGATCTTGATGAAAGTTATCATTGGAAAGGATGTCATGTAGAGAAATGTGGAGAGATGGGATCTATACTTCGAGAGGTAAGACAGCCTCTGTTCCATACATGAGAGAGAAAGGGGTAGCACCCATAGAGGTTCGGATGCTAGTGCGGTAGGCCCACAAAGCGAAGGTAATGTGAATGTGCCAGTCCCTTCCTGTGTCGTTGACCACCTTCATGAGAATTTTAGTGAGAATTTTGTTGGAAGCCTCGGCCTGCCCATTTGCTTGTGGGTAGTAAGGCGAAGAGAAACTAAGTTTGATGCCAAATGAGTCGCATAGCTTTTGGACAGTCTTGTTTTTGAAGGACTTGCCGTTATCGGTGATGATCTTATGAGGGACACCGAAACGATAGATGATGTGGGTGCTGATGAAGTCGATGATCTTGTCAACTTTTGTGGAGACGAGAGGAATGGCTTCCACCCACTTGGTGAAATATTCAGTGGCTGTGATGATGGATTGATGATGAAGAGACGAGTGGGGGTTAATCTCACTGATGAGATCTAAGCCCCACTGAGAAAAAGGCCAAAAATCTTGAGTGATTTATAAGGCATGGCTAGGGAGATGAAGCAAGTTAGAGTGTTGCTGACACTTGATGCAATGTCGAACATAGTCACTACAGTCTTGATGAAGGGTAGGCCAATAATAGCCCAGATGAAGGAGGCGCTTGGCAAACGAATTCCCACTGAAATGTCCACCACAAATCCCGTCGTGGACTTGCTTAATGGCTTGAGATGCTTCAGTGGAGGTGAGATAGTGAAGAAGGAGGCCGTCGAAGCCTCGCTTATAGAGAAGACCCCCTAGCATGGTATAGCGAGTGGTACACTTGATAAAAGCTCATCACGCATTGCTAGAGAGGTTGGGAGGAATGACAGAAAAAGATAAGAAGTCCACAAGTTGCTTATACCAAGCATATCGTGGGCTAGGGTCTATAGTGTTGACATGATTAATGTGAGGAGAGATATAGGAAGGCAACGGCACACGGTGCATCGTGACAAAAAGTTTGGATGCAGATGAGGAAGATGGGATATGCGAAGTGAGAGAAGCCATGGTGTCAACAAACTTATTCGTGGATCGAGGAACAGTCTGCAGGAGGTAATGGTCGAAAGATGCAAGGAGAATGTCAGTACAATTTTTGTACCTTTGCAAAATTTCATTTTTATAGAGGTATGAACCATTGACCTGATTGACGATGAGCTGCGAGTCGCCGAATATGTTGATAGACTTGATGCTGAGAGAGAGGGCGGTCTGAAGTCCCAAAATTAAGGCCTCGTACTCGGCCATATTATTGGTACAATCAAAGTCAAGCTTAAAAGACAAAGGCATGGGCTCCCCTTCGAGTGGGATGAGAATGACCCCAGCACCCCCACCTAGTTGACATTTGGAGCCGTCAAAGAACATAGTCATCTGATAGACGGTGTCATCGGTGGAAAGCACAGCGATAGATTTGTCAGGAAACTCACACTATGAAGGTTGATTGTCAGGAAGAGGGGCATCTGCTAGTTGGTCAGTGATGGTTTGCCCCTTGATAGATTTCTGCTGGATGAATTCAAAGTCAAACTCAACACATAGCATGAGCCACCAAGCCATACATTGATTCTGATATGGCTTGGAGTGCATATGCTTGAGAGGATCGGTGTGGGTGATGACAAAGGTCTTGTGATTAAGAAGATAGTGGCAGAGTTTGGTAGTGGCAAAGACTAATGCCAAACAAATTTTCTCGATATGGGTGTACCGAGTTTCATAGTCGACTAGTGTTTGGCTGATATAATAGACTACTTGCTCACAGTGATGCTCGTCTCAGTGCATGATCATGGCACCTAACGAATGATTAGTGGCTGAGATATAAAGGTAGAAGGGTTGGTCATCTTTAGGTGGAATGAGGACTGGTGGAGAGACCAGATAGCATTTAAGGGCTTCAAAAGCCTCTTGACAGTCCTTATCCCATGTAAAGGAGACATCCTTCTTAAGGAGATGATGAAAAGGTTGGCAGCGGTCAGAAAGATGTGAGATGAAACGGCGAATGGACTGGAGCTTCCCTTGCAAACTACGAAGCTGCTTGAGATTGGTCAGGGGCAGCATTTTGAAGATAGCGTGAATCTTGGCAGGATCTATCTCGATGCCATGGAAAGAAACGATGAAGCCGAGAAGCTTGCCAGAGAGGACCCCAAAGACACATTTCTTGGGATTAAGACAAACATTGTATTGAACAAGATGAGAAAAGATGATCTTGAGAATGGTCAGATGGTCACAGCGAAGCTTGGACTTGCCTAGCAGGTCATCCACATAGTCCTCCATGATTTTGTGGAGGAGATCATGGAAAATGTAGGTCATGGCACATTGATAAGTGGCGCCTGCGTTCTTCAAGATGAAAGGCATGACTCGATAGCATAAATTCCCCCATGGGGTAATGAAAGTGGTCTTGTGCTGATCTTTCAGAGCAATCAGGATTTGATTGTATCCTAAAAACCCGTCCATGAGAGATAGCATCTCATGGCCAGCCATAAGATCAACAAGTTGGTCAATGTTGGGAAGAGGAAAGTCTTCTTTGGGACAGGCTAAGTTAAGGTCACAATAGTCTGTGCAAATATGGATCCCCCCAGTCGCCTTGGTGACTGGGACGATGTTAGAGACCCACTATGGATAATTGATGGGTTGGATGAAGGAGACAGAAAGGAGGCACTGAAGCTCCTCTTTGACAAGGAGGGCAATGCAAGGATGCATCTTTTGAAGCTTTTGCTTGACAGGCTTAGCCTCTGGTTTGGTGACAATGTTATGGGTAGCGATGGTGGGGTCGATGCCAGGCATGTCACTGTAAGTCCAGGCAAAGGCCTTGCTATGGTCAGATAGGAACTGGATATAGTCAAGCTGCTCCTGAGCATCTAAAGATTGGCCAATCTTTAAGACATAAGGAACATCAGAAGAAGGAAGGTTAATGTCAATGGTTGATTCATTTAACATAACCTGTGTCTCAGAAGGGAGGGAGCGCTGGATGAAATAATCGTCAGTGCCCATGTAAGAAAGAATGGCATCATCGTCAATGCAATGGACAGTGTGAATGGTTGCTGACTCATCTTCTATCATACTGGGAAAAATGAGAGGGAGAGACTTGGACACCCCGTTTAGTTGATAAGTCAGGGGTTCCAGACGGATGGTGTTTATGCAAAAAAAACTAGGAGGGATGGAAACCACCGACTCTGTAGGTGAAGGGGGAAGAATGGGTGAGCGTGGAGGAGACTGGTCAATGGTTAGTTCAGGGTAAAGGTCTACAGGGTCTTGAGTGGGGTCATGATATCCCAGGCCATATCATTTCTTGGCATCGTCATCGTTGAACGGCTCGATGGGCTGATGGGAGCCCTGCTCATAGTGTCTGAAACCAAAACCCTTCCATGCACACCTAAAAAGGTAAGTGTGTGCAAAGGCAGGGTTGCCAAGAAATGAGAAGTCTGATATGAAAGGTTGAGGTGAAGAAAGAGGATTACCGTCAGTAGGAGCTTGATTGAGCCCCCCATAGATGAGGTTGGTTCAGAGGTGGGGAGGACCATAAGGCATGATCATCCTGATCTGATGGTCATAATTGGGGCTGTGATGAAGGCGTCCATACTCTTGTGGAGTTTGGAACATGTCTAAGGTCAGCAAGCGATACTCCCCTAATGAAAGTCTTTGGAAGACGTCTTCCATGGGGTCTGTCGTTGTCGCTTAAAGGGGAGGTGTGAGGGCAATCATCTGTTTCGAACTGGTCGAAGCTTCCGCAGATGGTGACGGTGTCGAGATTGATGGCTTGATAGGAATGAGGATGTCATTTGGATGGTAGGTGGTGTTGCAAGTTTTGAAGGGTGAAGGGTCAGCAGGAATGGTGTGGACTTGTCCATCGTGCTCAAATTTCACACAACGGTGTAGGGTGGAGGGGACACAGGCCATGGCGGGGATCCAGGGTCGGCCCAGTAACATGTTGTATTGAAACTCTCCTTCGATGATATAGAAGAGCTCTGGGACTATGCATGGACCAACGTGAATGTGAAGGATGACTGTGCCAATGGTCGTGGCAGTGGTGTCATTAAAGGAGCGCAAGATTGCATCAATTTTGGAGACGCAATTCTTGGGAAGAGCCAACTGATCAAAGGCATGGGTGGAGATAATGTTGATGCTGGCACCTCTATCGATCATAACGCGTTTAATGCATGTCCGATCAACATAGGCAGTGATGAAGAGGGCGGCGTCCTGATCTTCCGTGTTGAATGTGGGAATTTCAGAATCGCTGAATGTGATGGAGGCAACAAAGGCTAAAGAGTGGATAAGGGCAGGAAGTAGTTGGGGGTCCTTGGGTTGGACCTCTGCTGCCTGCAGGGCTTGGATGAGGGCTTGACGATGTTGAGGTGAGGTTTGGATGAGGTCATAAAGGGACATCTTCACAGGTGTCTGGTGAAGCTGTTTCAACATGGAGTCATGGATTGGTCTAGAAGAAGAAGAAGAAGAGGGTTGAGGTGCGCCAAGGATAGAAATCTTAGGCTTAGGCATTTGAGGTGGATTGACGAAAGGGTAGGTCCAAGGAATGGCAGCTTTTTCTTTCGCCTTGTCCTTTTGTGACCTAGTGGTTATGTGAATGGCATTGATTTCAAAGATAGGAGGTGAAGGAGATAAAGGGGTTGTAACCTATTGATGAGATGTTGATGGGTTTGACGAGGTTGGAGGGTTATGAGAAGGAGTCAGGGGGCGGTCAAGAGTGTCCTCAAAGAGAAGAGTGTCTTTCTCCAGATAGCGGCGAATGACAGCCTTGAGGGCACAACAAGTCTCGGTATCATGTTCTGGCATATGATGGTATAAGCAAATCTTTGTGTCATTGAACCAGGAGGGTTTAGACTTGAGAGGTTGGAAAGGCTTGATGGGTGGAAGAGTTATGCTGGAAGTCTACAAAATTTGGTGCAAGATCAAAGAGTATGAGCCCGCTAAAGGGTCCGTGCTCATCGATATGTGCGATACTGGTGACTTTTGCTTGGGCAGAGTTGGAGGAGGTTTTTGTACCACCTTCTAGGTTGATGGTGCGGTGACAGGCAGAGACGGTACATTCTTCATGAGAGGTACCACCCTTTTGGGAGGGGGTAGGCTAGCAATAGGCAAAGGAAGCAAAGGAGGCAACCGGTTTTGATTAGAGGTCGAATTGGGAAGGACTTTGGTTAGGGTTGAAGGATGAGGGCCCAAAATGGAGGGCAATGGTGATGGAGGAGGAGGCGTTCACCTCTGTGGTTTGGCAGTCTTCTGTGATTTGGGTTCAAGACTACTATTGGTCAAAATCTAGTCTAGGTCCACCTTCACTTGTGAATGAGTGAAGTTGGAGACAGGGCGAACGCCAAGTGACTTGATTGGTTTAGATGGGGTAGATGAGGGTTTCGGTCCTGATGCGGTTGATTGAGGTGTAGACAGTCTAGAAGTGGAAGTCTGGTTTTTGTTGAGAGTCTTGGGAGGTTCTGCCATGGGAGGATTAGTAGCATGAGATGAGAGGGCACGGGCATGTTGAAGAGTTGTGAGACACTCCCACAATCCCTGATGCTCCACTTTCTTGGAAAGAAGAAGTTCGAGTTTCTCCACTAGTCGGGAAAATGGCTGAGAAGATGTGGGATGAGGTTTGGGTTCTTGAGAAGATGTCAATGGTTGTGGGACCGAAGGTATGGTAGTCTCGACCCCAAGGCATGATGAAGTTGTGACAGGTTCATCCTTGGTTGGAGACGAAGGAGAGATAGGTTCTTCCCTAGGTGGAGAAGAAATCAGAGAATGAAGCTCCTCAAGCGGGTAAAGGGTAGGGATGATTGTGCCCTCCACTTGCGGTCGAGGAGTAGGAAGGGTCAGGTCCTCCATGGGCAGCAAGAAGGAAGATGGTGAAATCGGCAGTGCTGGTAAGGTCGAGGCATCCTCCAAGATGAGAGAGGTTGACAGAGAACTAATCGGAGAAAGAGGTTCATCCACATGTGATGGACTGATGGATGGACTCACCTCTTGAGGTTGGTCAGAAATGAAGGGCGAGACCGTATTGACTGTTTGAATGTTGTGTTCATGAGTGTTGTCAATCAAGGTCTGGACATTGTTTTGAGTTGGTGGATGATTGGGGAATGGTTGTTTGAAGATGTCGATAGCCTGATTAGGGGGTGCATTGGGATTGTCTAGGATGAGGTCACCCTTTTCAAGCATGTCTTGGATTATGTTTTTAAGGGTTTTACAGTTGCCCATGTCATGAGCTTTAACATGGTGGTAGTTACAGAAGTCATTTTCCCTATACCACGTAGGGATGGGGGATCAAATTGTGGAGGTGGTCAGATCTAGGGGAGATTGAGGGCCCCTTGTTTGATGAGTTTTTCTAGCATAGACACGTATGATTCTCTGAGTTGAGTAAACTGTCACTGTATGTATCTCTGCTAAAATTGGCGGGTGGCACTCTGAGATGTGGATGGCTCAGGCTAATTAGTTGAAGGGGAAGAGGAGGAAGATCTAACGACCACAGCGTTTGCTAAAGCTTTAGATTTAGGATTGGATGAGGAAGGCTTAGAAGAGGGGTCATTGGTCTTGGAGTTGGGATTCTTGCTCCGCAACTTGACTTTATTCTCCTCGACAGCACGTAACTCAAGTTTACGGGCCATCGTGAAGGCTTCGTCAAAAGTGCGGAAGGTCTGAACCCTTAAGGTGGAAGAAATATATTTGGCACAGGCTTGGGAGAAAAGTTCAATAAGTTTGGGTTGGGGTAAGGAAAAGGAGAGTTGATTGATGAGGCCCCTCCATCGAGCGATGAAATCAGCAATGGATTCATCCTCGAATTGGCAGATAGAATAGAGGTCTGTGATTGAGACCTTCTTGGTGATGTTGATAGAGAAATGATCAAGGAAGAGCTGGGCCAACTGAGTGAACGTGAAGAGGGAATGACTGGCAAGGGAGCTGTACCAGTCAAGCGTAGCACCCGAGAGAGACATAGGAAACGTGCATAAAAGCAACGCATCGTCGTGGGTGATAAGATAACAGGCATGTCTGAATGGCTGTAAGTGATGTTGTGGGTCTTCCTTGCTTTGAAAATGAGAAAACTTAGGAAGTTCCCACTGGTTGGGATATGGTCTGATTGGGACAGAAGGATGAATGGGCTCATTGCAAATTTGTTCGTATGAGAGAGTATTGTGTGAGCTGGAAACGGAGGTCTCTAGGCTGGACATCTTGTCCATCAACATTTTGATGATATCTACTGACGAATTGGTGGGTGGAGTACCCCCTAGATTATAAGGTGCTTGAAAAAGGCTGGAAGAGGCATATGACGTAGTCGATTGTACCAGTAAGGGCTCAACGTACGGATGACTAGTCGTAGGGATAGAAGAGGAGACTAAGGATGGTTGGGTAGAAGGCATGGCTAGGTTTGATGTTGTCACGGGAGGTTGGTTAGAGGTAACATGGGCCAATGGATAGGTAGCCACCCTAGTGTTGATAGGAGCAAGGGTAGGTGGAATAGAGACGACCAGATTCTGAAAGGGGGTAGAAAGTGGTTGAGTGGGCTAAGGTTGATAGGGGGCCGAAACCCCGGTGGAAGTGGGCCCAATGATGGAGGGAGAGTCCACACTTGGATGGTTGGTCAAAGGCTAGTCATTGGTCGAGATAATAGCCTGGGTGTCTAAAGGTTGAACTATGAACGCTGTTGATACGGCCGCAGTTTCGAGAAGAGAGGTCGGCATTCCATACATTAGATTGCCCAAGGAGTCTCGCATTTGGCTATTCGTGAGATAGTGCTGCAAGGCTTTGACGTTGAGGTCCAAAAATTGTGTGAAATCTTGGTCTCCTTTTGGAAAAATAGGCATTTGGGTCGGGGATGGTCTAGTAGGAGTTCTTTTAGTCTCTGAGTTGAACTCCATTTTAGGGCTGGTTATGGACGGGGTAGACGGAAGCGGATGATGCCTCGCGTG
Source organism: Torreya grandis (assembly GCA_037957365.1). Lineage (NCBI taxonomy): Eukaryota > Viridiplantae > Streptophyta > Pinopsida > Cupressales > Taxaceae > Torreya > Torreya grandis. The sequence goes on from JARHVA010000950.1 coordinate 3,858,948, forward strand.
ATCGACTAGAGCCTTGGCTTGGCTACGAGTCAGAACCATTCAAGGCAAGAAAGGACGTCCTCACAAGCTCAAACAAGCAGATAAGAATAGAAGAGATGAAGAACACAAGCAAATCCTAAAACCCTAAGAGTAAATTATTAGGATTATAATGGCTTATGCCTTAGAATGTGTGTAGAGGAAGATTGGCTTTTGAGTCGAGTCCTAGAAGAAGTAGTCTATGGATGGTTTTGGGTTAGTTATGGTGCTCAAGAAGTCTGTGTTAGGTTTCATACAAGGCCTGGTGCTAAGGAGCAAGCTCTCCTCACTTCACGAGTCCAGTGATAAATTGGGCCCGCTTAGCCAAAATATACTTCCCCTAGAGATTATCCTCCACCAGAGAACGGAGTGGGCTTTCCCCTTGGTGATGAAATCCAAGTAAGATCGCCGAGATGGGTAAGGTATCCACTGGGGGATGAAATCCCAGTCAGGCCTTGTCTCATGTAAGTTAAGATGTTTGTTTTGTGCAAGTGGTTTGGTCGTGTAACATCAAGTGGACTAGATTAATTCAATATGCATTTATTAATTACTAAGTGTGGTCTAAGAAATGCAAGCAAACAGAAATGAATGCAAGGTGTTTTAAGTCCCAAGTCAAAATGTTTGTTCGTATGAAGATGAATGGAGAAAGAGTCGAAGAATATGAGTTTTGACTAGTCTAAAAGTGCAAGAAAAGAAAGAAAAGTTCTTTTTATTCCTGCTTATGATGTCGTTTAGAAGAGACGAAAGAGGTGAAAAAGGAAGGAACCTAATGCACCTATATGAACGAAAGAAAGAAAGAACCCAAGGAAGGCCCTAGGGTCCCACCGGGCGTGCCAGAATGTTTCTACGCTAAATTGCTTTCTACATTCAAAAGAAGAAAATGAGAAACTAAAAGAAATAGTCAAGGCTAGAAGATACCTAGATATGGTCGTGCGCATCGAAATCAGACGTTGGAAGGTACTCCTCTTTGGCTGTGGAGGAATGACACCTGTGAAGAAAAAGAGACTAAACACGAAAAAATGTTAGATGAGGAGATGGTGGGTTGTCAAGCAAAAGCCTGATCCCTGAAGTACGAAGACTTCCTTAAGGGATATCAACCCACTGATTAAAAATAGAATATTTGACAGAAATAGTGAAAGACAGAATGAAAGAAATAAAGACAAAAACAAAATGCGTACCTGATATGCAACAAACTATTCTGCATAGTCGCCGGTGTCGGTCTCTGTGCCAGCGTCGGTCAGGGAGAGTGCTGACGTCAGTTGAAGTGCCGGCGTCGATCGGGGTAATGACCGGCGTTGGTCGGGGCAACAGTTTTGGACAGGGTCTGGTCGGGTCTGGACAAGGTTTTAAGATGGCAGAAGGGTCTGAAGTTTTTGTCTGAGGGTTTAGGAAGCCGGTTTAGGAGTCAGAGGGATTTGTTTGAGGGTTTGTACAGGGATTTGGGTAGAATTACAGACTGTATTTCCCAGACAGGATGGATAGAGGTGATACGGGTGGAAATAAGGTCGGGGTCATGGTCTAACTAAGTCGGGGTGGTGGTAATGTCAATTAAAAATAGTAACCAAGAACAAAATAAAAACACAGAGCAAAGCTTACCTGTTATACGCTGAAGATAAAAGTTAGAGACATGATTGATGTTGTTGCTGTGTCGAAGAAGTTTGATGTAGCAGATCGATGCAGAGCCCTTGTACCAGAGAGAGAGAACATGAGAGATGATTGCAGATGACTGGATGCCAGAAAATTGGTGATCGTTCGATCCTGTGATTTGATCCAAGAATGTGTTTTGATGCCGCAGGTTCGATAACCGGTTGCCAAACTGATTGGAAACTGAATAACAAATAACGGATTGAGAAATGAATTAACGAACGCAGTTTAAGGTTGACCGATGCCGACAGGACAACCGATGTCAGCTAAAAAAGTGACCGACGTCGGTGACGTCGATCGAGTAGTGACCGGTGTCGGCAGATGCAGAATGGGGACAGAGGCTAATTCTAGATTTTTGTTCATTTCGACATGCTGCCAGGGGCAAGGCTTGTGGGAAAATGGTCGATAGGGGTTAAGGGGAGGACGACAAGGGTTAGACACAATTCTGGTGTCTACACCTATTTCGAATGACATGAATACATAGCCCACACATATATATTCACTATTTCAAATGACATGAATACACAGTCAATATGTATATATGCCAACCTTGATTCAATAGTCATCTTATATATATGGTAACATAAATTGTCAGTATATAGAATTCTTTGTAAACCCATTCAATTTTCTATTTATCTCCATCATCATTTAAATTTAAATATACACTAGACCTGTATATATATATATATATATATATATATATATATATATATATATATACACACACACACACACTCAGATATGTGTATATCAACTTATTGAGTATATATATATATATATATATATATATATATATATACTCAATAAGTTGATATACACACACACACACACACACACACATATATATATATATATGATATATTTTATTGAGCATATTGTATTTATGTATTTAAATAAATAGAGCTTCAAAAAATCAAACTTTATATATATTTCAAAACCATCTACCTAGGGTTCTACAATTGAGCTAGGGAATTTCATTATCATTTCAAATTAAACCCATTTACCCCTAATGACTTCATATTCATACAAATCTAGTTTACAATAATAGGATTTAGAGGATAGTGGCTTAGTTCTGTGGATAGATGAGCCATCCACAGGGCTAAGACTGCAACTTTAATAAAATACGATCATTTTCTAAGCCCTAAGAATTTAATTCTTTACACAAAATTCTTTAATAAATTGAAAATAATAATATCACCAACCTTTTTAAATTATTTCCAATTTGTAATGATATAAACCAAAACATTTTGTCTTTCACTATGCTCTTTCTCTTCTCCTCTTCCATTCGTTCCATTCTCTTCTCTCACTCTCTTCTTATCATATTTTTTTTGCCTCCCTATTCCATTCAATCTTGCATGTAACTGTTAGCTCTAAGCTCACAGTCCATACATAATCTAAATTATCAATTAAACTCAAGCTAATTCATAGTTATAATCATATATTATAACATTAATCCATATATTGATATTCCCTTAATATCATATGATAACAAGCTAATGTTTTAAAACATTGTAAAGACATTATGGTTAGTCTATATAAAATAGTAACCTGATACTTATTTTCATAGATTTACATTCCCATTAACATTACCAATCATGATTTCAACAATATAACATAATGATACTACAACATTAAATCTACATATATTATCTATAATGCAATCACACAAGATTTATTCAACATATAAGTATTAAACTGAACTAACACACACATATACAATTATTTAGATGTAGATAACATTAAAAATATACTAGTTCTAACAATTCAAACAATGCATATAACATGTACTATCTAATGTGGTGTGTGCATGAGTTCTATCCGTTCCTCTATTTTCCTCCAACACCTCCATCTACATCATCTTCTTTGATAATGATCTCCCCCTATCATGTTCTGAGGGATGAAAGTATCATATATCTAACTCATGACAAGAAGGTAATTATCCCATAACATCATGATATATATATAAAAACATTGTTGTAACAACATATTTAACATGGTCATAATATAAAGAATTTTTAATATAGCTAACTTATAGATATCTAATCATAAAATCAAGTATGATATAACTATCCCGTAATTGCATATGAATTAAAACTTAGTTAAATTGTAATTAATTAATTTAACAACACTAATAATCCATGGATAATTAGGTAAATTAACTTAGTGATAAATTGGTATGTGACATCGTTCCTCTTAAATTTCATCGTTTTCCTGATGAAACTTATTCAATCAATAGTTTTTGAATAAAAACATTATTTAGTATAAAAAGTAACATAATATGAAGCATCAAATCAAGTAAACAAATGTAGAAATAACTTATATATCTCATCATAGTCCTTCCAAATTGCATTATCCTTAGAGTATTAGTCCCACAAGACCTTACACTATAAATCTTTTATATTACACAAACTAAGTTTGTGAGTGTCAATTACTCTGATTGGTTCTACCATGACCACTCTAGGATTCAGAATCTATACAACATTTCAATCCAACACATGAGAAGGATCAGGTATATAATTTGTAAGATGAGATACAAGGAAGACATTATGTAATAAAGCTAGGGATGGTAGCAATGCAAGCGTATACATTATAATATTTACCACTTCTAAAACCTTGAAGGGTCCTACATATCTCAGTGATAGTTTTGCTGACTTCTCAAATTTAATTGAGCTCTTCTACATTTTAACCCACAAAAATAATTTATCACCTATTGAAAACTACCTATCTATTCTCTTTAGACCAAAATAACTCTTCTACCTATCATTGGCCTTGTCCAATCTCTGTTTGATTGATTTGAATTGATCTTCCATTTTTGAGAGAATTTTAGGTCTAAAGACTACCCTATCTTTCAACCTGTCTCAACTAACTGATGTCATGCACCTTCTTCCATACAATGATTCAAATGATGCCATATTTAAAGTAGATTAGTATGATTTATTATAATAAAACTCATCCAATAGAAGGTATTCCTTCCACTTGTATTATTAATCCATGTAATACATATGAATAATATCCTTTAAAACTTGATTAACTCACTTACTTTGACAATCAGTTTGTGGGTGATATGTAGTACTAAAGTTTAGTTGCATACCCAAAGCTAAATTTAGAGTTAACCAAAACCTAAAAGTCATCATTGGGTAATGATTCAAAATGATCTTCTCTATAAATCCATGAAATTGATACACTTCTTTTATGAATCTCTTCACAAGAATAGGTACATCATTGTCAAATTGCCTGGTATAAAGTGCACTACCTTGGTTAGTTTATCAACTAAAACCAAGATCATGTTGTGATTAATCCATGACAATGATAAACCTTAGATAAATTCCATGCTGATCACTTGCCACTTCCATTCTTGTATGTCATGTGGATATAACAATCCATTTAGATGCACATGTTTAGCTTTCACTCACTGATATTCCAAACAATGTGACATAAATTCTATTGCATCTTTCTTGATTCTCTTCTAGAAAAAAGTGATCTAACCTCTACCATGAGCTTGGTTACTCTTGGATGTCCTAAATATGAGGCATTGTGCAATTCCTTTAGCACTCTGATGCTTAGATTCTATCGATCTAGCACATACACCCTTTTATTGTATCATAAAATACCATCCTTCTCGATTTTGTATCTTTTATACCTAGGATTTTGAGAATTTTTAGATAATGCTTTACTGACCTAATCATATAATTTATCTCTTGATGAGAATTTGATCACTCGATTCTTGAAAGTACTACTGATAGTAGCCATAGCTACTATGTATCTTATATAACTTAAGGCATCAACTACTCTATTTTCCTTATCTTTAATGTAATTAATATCAAAGTCATAGTCAGACAAAAACTCTAATCAACATCTCTGATGAGAATTAAGATTTGGTTGGGTGAAGATGTAATTGATTCTTCTTGAGCTCAAACAATTTTTACAACAAATAATGCCTCCAAGTTTTCAAAACATGCATAATTGATATAAGTTCAAGGTCATGAGGGGCATAGTTCACCTCATAAGGCTTTATATTCATTAATTCATAAGCTACTACTGTACCATCTTACATAAGGAATCCTCCTAATCCATCTCTTGACACATCTGTGATCACTAAAAATTGACCATTAAGATCATAAACTCTTAACACTGGTGTTGAAGTAAGTGTTCTTTTCAATTCCCAAAAAGCTACTTCACACTTATTTGACTAGATAAAACTCCTTACCTTATGGACATTCCTTGGTGTTTGCCACTCCATAATGGCTCTTATCTTAGTTGGATCAATTGAAATACCATTTTTTGAGATAACATGTCCAAGATATTGTACTTTCTTTTGGAAAAATGCACACTTGGATAATTTTTCGTACAACTTGTGCTTTCACAAATATTAGAAAACTAGTTCCAGATGTTATAGATGCTCTTTTTCATCTGTAGAATATATAAAAATGTCATCTAAAAAGACCAAAACAAAATGATTTAGATAATCTCTGAACATATTGTTCATGAGATTCATGAATGATGTAGGTACATTCATCAACCCAAATCATAATACTGTAAACATGTAGTGCCCATATCGAGTTCTAAACATTGTATTTGGAATATCCTCATCTTTTATCTTTAATTGATGATATCCTGCTCTAAGATCAATTTTAGAAAAGATTATTTCTCCTCACATCTGATCCAAAATATCATCTATTTGAGGTAGCAAATACCTATTTTTGATAGTTACTTTACTCAACATTCTATAATTAATGAAAAATTAAAGAGTATTATCCTTATTATTGATGAAGACAACTGGTGCACCCCATAGTGACACACTTGGTCTGATCAACACTTTAGATAATAATTCCTGGAGTTGAGCCATCAATTCAACCAACTCAGTGGTTGTCATTCTATACAATGCCTGAGACTGAGCGTATGATTTTAGTATGATATTAATATAGAAATCAAACTCCCATTTAGGACTCAATATTGGCACTTCCTTTAGAAACACATCATGAAAATTCCTAAGGGTAATCTTCAATTGATGGTTCATTAGTTTTCTCCATTTCATTTATCTTGATGATAAATGCTTGGCATCCTTTTCCTTGGGCCTTCTTGAGTTACATTACATAAATTTACCTAAGCTTTAACTCCCTTTTCATGCTGTGAACTAGTTTATAATTTATATAATAATGTAGACACTCAACCTTCTTCAAATATTAATCAATCTTGGCCTTATGCTTCATAATCTAGGTGGCCCCTAGGATCACATCATATGTACCTAGTGGTGATGCATAAAGATCCACTACTATTGTGAATTCAATCAAACCAATATATTATTTAACTAAACACTTATCCACTTTAAGTATAGAATCATCCCCATATTGTACCAACCATGTATTTTCTATTACTCTATATTTTTTAGTTAACTTATTTAGAATTCTAGGAGCTATAAAACATTCTATAGACCTTGTATCTATCAAAATGGAAACTAGATTTTCAAACAAAATACCTAACAGTTCTATGGGTGAAGCTTAGAATTCAGCTTGTTGATTATCAACTTCTACATGAATACATTGTTGAAAATTTCCTTGCTAAGGAGTATATCCTTTGTTCCTCAACTTATCCTAGGTACACTCATGGGCAAAATGGTCACCTCCACAAATGAAGCAACCTCCAGGTGATCCCTTCCTATCAGACTATTAGTTTCCCTTGAAACTACTTTTGAAACCATTACCTAATTTCTTATTACCTAAACCACTATTGAATCTAGTATTTTGAATTTTGAAGTAACTTTTGGATCATCTACTCCCTTATTTCCAGTTATTCTTTTTTAAAGTTTCCTTAGAACTTCCAAAAAATTTCTGAAACTTTTCTCTAACTTGAGCAAAAGATTTCAACTTCTATTCCTATTTGACTACCTTCTCAAAGACTTTGTCCATGGTAAATGGTCCATGAATATCCACCTCTCCACCAATATAGGGTTTTAATCTCATGATGAACTTCCTAATCCTAGACCTCTCATTTGCCTGATATTAAGGTACACATTTTAGAAGTTTGGTGAATAGTTCCTAGTACTCATTCATCGATAGATCTCCTTGATTTAGATTCTAAAAATATATAATTTTTTGGTCAAAATATAACTACAAAAGACACTGTGATCTAAATAGTGTCATAAAGTGCTCCCATGTAGTGATGGTCAAATTAAGATTCATTTTCAATTTTTTGTTAGCCCACATGTAATTGCTTCTCCATCCAACTAGTATACTCCCTAAATTCCTTTGGTAACCTCATAGTATTTTTGAATCTCAAAATATTTCTTCATCTTAGTCAACCATGCTTCAGCTCTATCTACCATAATAATTCTGTCAAACTTAGGTGGATCCACCTTTTTCATATCCCTAGCCAATTTTATAGCTACATGTGCTATCGTATTCTAAGACACTTCTTCATGTATTTGATCTTTCTTGTACCATTCTCTTTTATATTAATATAATGTTACAAAAATGTTAGAAGACTTATTAAGTCCCAAAGTTTGAGCTACAACTCTAATACCACAACGTAACATCCCCACTAAGATTTACTAGAATAACATAATATATTTTTTAAAATTATATTTCACATATTATTTCATTAGATTACACCATAATAATTTAATTAGTGGTCTTAGTAAACATAATAATTATGTTAAACATAAAGTAAACATGTAACATCTAATAGTTACTAATCACTAGTATCACATGATATAAACAAAATTGCTTATAGAAAGTAAGTACATAAAATCTATCCACAGTTAGTAAAATAATATAGCCACTACTATTAATGTACTAAGATAAATTAATTATATATCCATTTAGCATAATGTTTCAATAATAAATACAAAATAAGATACAAGGCTCCACAAAGCTTGAGTCTCATGAACATCAGTATATTTTATAATCTCAAGTATAGTCTTCAAAAAGTACCGATGTGGGGAGGGAGAGCATCATCTAAGAACTATTCCACACCAACCATAGACCATCAATCCCCCATACAATCCCCAAAATAGAGAATAGCTCTCCCTTCATGGATGGGTAGATAGTGATGGTGCAGAAATCCAAAGAGACAAGTTAGTACCCATCTACTGTAGGATTTATACTACATGATGTATACTATAAATAAAATATATTTTAACATGATATCATACAAACATGTAAATCATACTTATAAAATGATAATGTCTAACTAAACATTACTTTGGCCAAAGTTTTTAATATTTATTGATCTCTAAAGTCAAATTGATACAGACCACTCAATTCAATTACCTTCATCTAGAATTGGTGATGTTGAGTAAGCTAATGAAGTCTATCTCACTACTTAGATAGTACCAACAATGTGAGATTTGGTTAATATTAATATAACTGATAAATTCATATATATTATTTCTACTAGCAGGCATAAAACATGGTATAAAATAGGGATAATCATTATTCATACATTTAGTCCATCAAACATATGAATGAATATTTTTATATTATTCACCACACAAATAATAAGCATAACAAGTATAATTTTAATATCAAACAGGTACAATATATACATAGACTACATGTTTTCTACTTTCTTTAAGTAAATTCAATTGTAGTACAACCAACAATATCATAGTATATTGTACATATTACTCAATTAAAAACAATAGTCATAATTTTTACAGGATCTATTAACTCATAATCAAAATCAAAATCTTCCATTTATGTAACCTATTATACTTTGAGGAAGCTTTATGCATATAACTATAGTGCCCTATCCCTCAGTATTATGTGACTTAATTTAATTAGTCAGAAGCTATAATTATAGGCATTTCTTAATGTATAAATATAAGCTATATATGTATATGAGAACCTAGGTTCTCATATAGATATATTTCATATATTTATGCACCTTGCATAATATATACCCTATAATATAAATTATTTAATAAACAATTACTGTTCTATCACACTAATAGTATTTTTCATCATTCTTATAGAAACTTATATGATTCTAAACAATTATTAACTTTTCATGAAAAAGGCTTCAAGATCCATATAGGGTCTCAATATTTCCAAAAACCTTTATTTTGATTCACTTATTCTAACATAAAAGATATATTTCAATTATGATCAAATTAATTATGGTGTTGTTCTCTCAATTTAAGTTCTTAGACTGTATATACATTATCTCAAATTATTGGAAACAAAGAATAATAATCAAACAACCATACATACCTAAACTCTGCCTTTGTTAATCAATTAGAGGTTTATATTATTTATGAGATTCTATATGTATTTATAAAATCAAATTGACATCTAACACAAAATCAATAGACCTTGGCATAGTTATATATTTGTTCAAACAATGCAACCAATTCACATATATCCATTCAAGTTTGACACAATCAAATTGTTATAAGTAAAACTCATAAGTTTAAAGACTCTAATTATTCCACAGGTTTCAAAATGGAACTTGCACCTATATATTTTCACATTAAAACTTATGTGTACACAAAACCCTCATACATGTGTTCACTATTTTGAAACACACACACACACACACACACACACACACACACACACACACACACACACACACTATATATATATATATATATATATATATATATATATATATATATTCCCCATTTGAATATTAATATACATGTAGTTCATACATCCTTACTTTTGTTTTATGAATGCATACTCTTTCCAAACTTATATATACTCATAGTTTGTACAAAAATGCACAGTTCATTTATGTATATATTCGTAGTGTTTAAGACTTATGACTAAAGTTCACATACTTAAATTTATATTCATGGTTTCATGTAATAGTTTAAACATGGTCCAAATATATGTCTACCTTGTTTTGAATGACATGAATACACATTCAATATGTATATATGCCAACCCTAATTCAATAGTCATCCTATACATATACATATATATATATATATATATATGGTAACCCAAATTGACAGTATATAGAATTATTTGTAAACTCGCTTAAGTTTTTATTTGTCTCCAACAACATTTAAATCAAATTCTATTGAGTGTATTACAGTTATGTATATAATTATATAGATTTTCAAAAACTCAAACTTTATATATATTTCAAAACCATATGCCCAGGGTTCTACATTTGAGCTAGGGAATTTCATTATCATTTCAAATTACACACATTTAACCCTAACAACTTCATATCCATACAAATCTATTTTGAAATCATATGATTTTAAGGATAATGGCTTAGTTCTATGGATGGCCAATCCATCCATAGGGCTAAGCTTGTATCCTTAATAAAACATAATCATTTTATAAAACCTAGGAAATCAATTATTTACACATAATTATTTAAGCAATATAAAATAATAACATCACCAACCTTTTTAAATTGCTTCCAATTTGCAATGATATGAACCAAAAAGCTTCGTCCTTCACTATGCTCTTTCTCTTCTCCTCTTCCATTCATGCCATTCTCTTCTCCCACTCTCTTCTTATCATAATTTTCCACCTCCCTATTCCATTCAAGCTTACATGTAGCTATTAGCTCCCAGCTTGCATTCTAAGCATAATCCAAATTATTAGTTAAACTCAAGCTAATTCAATGTTAATTTCCATTAACTATATCTAAAGAGCCCTAATTTCTCTTGAATATTCTCCTAATTCCTTAATAATTATATTTGTTTAAAACCATTACATGACCTTTTTATGTTACAATCCCATGTATCCCACTAAAAATTCCACTTTTAACATTATTAACAATGATAACTAACACTTCTAACATTAGAGTAGTCTTTGCATGATAACAAAGACTAGGTTTAGATCATAGGATAGTTTTTAGAATAACATAATCTTTTTCAATAACTTAGTAAAGATAATAAGATCATGAGTTTTTTAATAATAATGTAACTATTATAAATTTGATGATACTTTTTAACAATAATTAGTATTTCAGACGACTATTAAACCAATCACAATAGTATTATAACAAAATAATCATTGTGTTATTACTATGTTAAATAGACTATCTATGTCTTTTTTTATCTTCATATATTATGACATGAAGCCATATATTGATATTCCTTGAATATCATATGATAACAAACTAATGTTTTAAAACATTACAAAGACATTATGGTTAGTCTATATATAATAGTAACCTAATACTTATTTGCACAAATTTATGTTCCTGTAAACATTAACAATCATGATTTCAATAACATAACAACACTCCAACATTAAATCTATGTATAATATCTACAATTCAATCACACAATATTTATTCCATATATAAGTATTAAACTGAACTAGCACACACATATATAATTATCTAAATATAGATAACATAAAAAATATACAAATGCTAACAATTCAAATAATGCATATAACATGTACTATCTAATGTGGTGTTTCCATGGGTTCTATTCATTCCTATGTCATCCTTTAACACCTCCATCTACATCATCCTCATGCTCTGAGGGATGAAATTATCTTACATCCAACTCATGGTAATAAGGTAGTTAGCCCATAACATCATGATATATATCATAAAACAATGTTGTAACAACAAATTTAACATGATCATAATGTAAAGAATTTATAATACAACTAACTCACAACAATGTAATCATGAAATCAAGTAACTTACAACTGTTCTATAACTACATATGACTTATAACTTAGTTAAAAATTAATTAATCAATTTAACAACATTAATAATCCATGGATAATTAGGTAAATTAACTTAGTGAGAAATTGAGATGTGACATCCTTCCCCGTAAAGCTAGTCATCATCCCAATGACACTTATTCAAACAATAGTTTTGAATATAAATATCATTTAGCAAAAAAATTAACATAGTATGAAGTATCAAATCAAGCAAAAAAATGTGAAAATAGCCTCTAAAACTCATCATATTCCTCCCAAGTTACACTATCCTCAGAGTATTATTCCCATAAGACCTTGCACTCTAACACTTCTCTATTATGTAAATGAAGTTTATGAGAGTCAATTACTTTGATTGGTTCTACCATGACCACCTTGGGATATAAAACCTACAAAACATTCCAATCCAACGAAAGATCAACAATATATTTTTTAAGATAAGATACATGGAAGACATTATGCAATAGATCTAGGGACGGTGGTAATATAAGCCTATACACTATAGGATTGACCACTTATAAAACTTTGAAGGGTCCCACATATCTTGGTGAAAGTTTCACTGACTTTATGAATTTAATTGAGCTCATTTGTAGCTTAACCCACAAGAATACTTTCTCACCTACTAAAAATTGCCTATTTATTCTCTTCATATTACCATAAATATTTCTCCTATCATTGGCCTCGATCAATATTTATCTAATTGATATGACTTGATCTTTCATTTATAATAGCATATCAAGTCCAAAGACTACCCTATCTTCCAACCTATCCCAATTGGTTGGTGTCTTATGCCTTCTTCCATACAGTACTTAATGGTGTCATATTCAAAGTAGATTGGTATGATTTCTTATAAGAAAAATCAACCAATGGAAGGTATTCTTCCCACTTTTATTACTAATCCATGTAATACACATTAAGAAGATCCTCTAAAACCTTATTAACTCACTTAATTTGACCGTCAGTGTGTGGGTGATATGTAGTACTGAAGTTTAGTTATATACCCAAAGATGAATTTAGAGTTAACCAAAACTTAGAAGTCATCTTTGGATCAAGATCTAAAGTTATATTTTTTGGAAATCCTTGCAATCGATACACTTCCTTTATGAATATTTTTGCAAGAGTAGTTGCATCATCTCTCAAATTATCTAGTATAATTCGTGCTACCTTGGTTAGTTTATCAACTATAACTAAGATCATGTCATGCATGTTCTATGACAATAGTAAACCTTAGACAAAGTCCATATTGATCACTTACCACTTCCATTTTGGTATGTCATGTGGATACAATAATCCAGTCAGATGCATATGTTTAGCTTTCACTTGTTGACATTCTAGACAACATGACACAAATTCCACTACAACTTTTTTTGATTCCCTTCTAGAAATAAAATAGTCTAATCTCTACCATGAGCTTGTTACTCTTAGATGTCCTAAATATGGGGGAATTATGCAGTTCCTATAGCACTATGCTCCTTAGACTCTTTTGATCTACCACATACATCTTTTCATTAGATCATATAATACCATCATTCTCTATTATGTATCTTTTATACCTAGGATTTTGAGTATTATTAGAACACACTTTCCTAACTTGATTATAGAATTTATCTCTTGATGAGAATTTGATCACTTGATCCTTGAAAGTACTCCTAATGGTAGCCATAACTATTATGTATCTTTTATGACTTAAGGTATCATCTACTTTATTTTCCTTACCTTTAATGTAATTTATATCTAAGTCATAGTCAGACAAAAAATCTAACCAACATCTCTTACGAGCATTCAAATTTGGTTGGGTGAAGATGTAATTGAGTCCTAAGTTATCAGTCTTGAGCTCAAATGGTTTTACCAACAAATAATGCCTCAAAACTTACAAAACATTCATAATTAATATAATTTCAAGGTCATGAGGGTCATAGTTTACCTCATAAGGATTGAACTTCCTTAAATCATAGGCTACTACTACACCATCCTGCATAAAGACTCCTCCAATCCATCTCCCAATGCATCTGTGATCACTAAAAATTGACCATTGGGATCATGAACTCTTAATATTGGTTTTGAAGTAAGCCTTCTTTTTAATTCTTGAAAAGCTACTTCACACTTATCTAACTAGATAAAACTTTGATTCTTACACTACAGAGAGGTAATATGATTATCTATCTTAAAAAAAATTGAAATGAATTTCCTATAATATCTCGCTAATCCCATGAAAATCCTTACCTCATGGACATTCCTTGGTGTTGGCCACTCCATAATGGATCTTATCTTAGCTAGATCAACTGCAATACCATCTTCTAAGATAATATGTCTTGAATATTAAAGTTTTTTTTGGAAAAATACACACTTGGACAATTTGTCATACAACTTGTGCTTTCATAAACATTACAAAACTAATTCCAGATGTTAAAGATGTTATTCAACCTCTTTATAATATATAATAATGTCATATAAAAAGATCAAAACAAAATGATCTAGATAATCTTTGAACACACTATTTATGATATTATTGAATTTTGAAGGTGCATTCATCAACCCAAATGGTACCACTATAAACTCATAGTGTCCATATCAAGATTTAAAAACTATCTTTGGAATATCCTTAACTGATGATATCCTACTCTAAGATAAATATTAGAAATGAACATTTCTCCTTACATCTTATTGAAAATATCATCTATTCGAGGTAGTGAGTGTTGGGATAAATAACCGAAAGCACACAATTGATTACTAAGAAACTTAATATGCGGAAATAACCAGAATACACAAGTAACTAGAACTTAGAAATAACACATGATATGAGAGACAATACACAACTTGTATTAAAACTCTTGAAGAAAAGAATACAATAAATAAGATGCCACTTCTTCTCCACCACCTCTTCAGAGGCTTCCCACACCTCAAGTGAACAGTAATTCTCTCCTCAAAGCTCTCTCTCTTAGGTCCCAACACCCAACTCAAACTCTGAGTTGGTGTTCACCTCCAGTGCTCCACGCACACCACAAGTGCTCCACGCACTCCACAAGTACACAACCATACTTCAAGTAGATCTCCCCTGAACCTGCAATAACCTGCACCTCAATAGACCTTACTTATGGAAGGAACTCCCTTGCCTTCCTCTTTGCTCTATCTGAGTACACACCTATATTCCAAGTAGATCCTGCCTGATTCTGCTCCCTGTTGTGTTGCTGTCTTATCTGATCTTGCACACCTGCAAATCAACCTGGTTCTGCACACCTGTGAACCTTGACCTTACACACACATACACCTGTACATCAATGATCTTACTTACCATGTATATCTCCTATAAAGGCCATGCTTACCTGATGACCAAGATCATACATACATGAAGAACCCTGATGATTCTCCAATCCAACACCCACACACCTGGTACTGTGGCACTAGGAGGAACACACCATAGCTCACCTCACACACAGAAAGAGCTTATAACATTGCTCTCTTACTCACTAGCACAAGTTTCCAATACAACCATGAGTCTATTATATAGATCTCATCCAAACAATAATTAGACATCTAATTACAATAATTAGATCCGCAGCTCTCAGTCTAAAAATAGCTCTCATCATGCAAACACTTGGTTCGTTAGCTAACTACCCGTAATATACTCGCAGTCGAACCACACAGGCGACCGACGTCGGTCCCTGTCCACATGGGGGTCATCGACGCCAGCCGATCTCTGACCGACGTCGGTTGCTTCCTTGTCTAATCCTGCCGACGTTGGTTGGCCTAACCGATGCCGGTGTCTGTGACACACCGCAACACTTCTGCAACCTCCTCCATGTCTGCATCAGTGAAGCTTTTAGCTCCATAACCTAACAATCTCCCACTTGGAGATAAACAGCTGCACTGTACCTGTACCTGTACCCTGTCTAATCTATTTCCTAGTTTGTATCCCTCTTTAAGATCAATCCTAAAGACAACTCACCACACAACCTGTGATGTACCTCCTGTCAACCGAGTACCCTTCCACATCCATATCTACAAATCCATGTAGTGAAGTCCTGACCCTGAATAGCATGAATCCCTGCTATTGGTCCTTCTCAAATACCTGAGAACCCACTTCTCAGAATTGGCTCCTAACTCTCTGACAACTCCCACTGCATGGGAATACTCAGGTCTATACCAGACCTCATGTGATTTTGAACACTGTACTTGTCCAACCCTTAGTGTGCTCCAGCTCTGCATCCTGAACCTCGCCAACACCTGATTCACATCAGCTCCCACTGGAAACAAAATCAACCTGTGATCTCCATGTCTCCCATGCCAAAGAATTTCGCTGCTCCAAATTCTTCATAGCAAAACCACTGAACTAATCTTACCCTTAGCTCAGCAAAACCTTATATGTACAATCCTGCTAGCAAACATACCATCCACATACAGTAATAGAATGATGTCATGACTCATCATCTACCTGGTAAGGCAAACCACAGTAGTTACCTGACATTGACTAAAGCCATGCTTCGTCCTCCACCTGTCAAAACCTGTACCACTATCCTGCAGCTCCTCAAGACCATATACCTTGGTCTTCCATCTCACATATTCGTTCTCTCTATTCTTCAACTAAGGTATCCATTCATCTCTGTGCTTTCTTTCCACTGGCAACCCTACCAAATCTCTGCTTGGTTCTGCAATATCTCTATGCCATGCTCCCACCTGTTTTCTAGATCCTTCCTGCTCTACAATCAGCAACGAGTATAAAGAAGAGGAACAACAAATTTGAGGGCCTACTTACGTCTTCAATCCTCCATATGGGTGTTTGAGACTCCTTGACAGCTCGTTGTCCACCCAAAATCCGTTACAGCGACCGACCTTGGTCACTCCACAGTTTGCATCCGACCGACATCGGTTCCTGTGCCTGTCCTGACTACCAACCATGCCGACGTCAGTGTCCTCCTACTGCTGACATCGGTTCTCCTGACCGACATTGGTCTTACATACTACCGACGTTGGTTTTCCTTCTGACGCTGGTACCTGTGTTTCTTGTGAGTGATGACTTTTTACCTGCGAGCTCCTTTGAATCAATCCCCATGTCCAAACTGCCCTGCTCAGAAGTATCCAACCCCATCCACTGGTCTCTATCCGCCATCTCCTCCAAGTACACCAAGGCTTTCCAGTTCTTAAGCCTATCAAATATATCTATCTTTTGCTTAAGAGCATGCATCTCCTTCCTGCTCATGTGACCAAGCCTACGAAGCCACGTCTCTACAACAAAAGAAGAATCAGTAATATAAACAAGTAGATAAAGAGTACCTATTTTCTTACCACCAACTAATTCAAGTGCATCCACTGTGAGAGCTCTTGTACATCTCTCATCACCCAATATTTCTGTAGAAATTAGCCATATCTCCAAACCTGGGACCTGCATGACCTCCTTCAACACCCATGTGTTGGCCTCTGCCTGCAATTTCAGCTTCACTTCTCCTTTGCCAATTCTTTGGCAAGGCTCACCAGCTCCTCTCCCTGGGGTTGCATGGAAAGAGGCAACCGAATATTTTATCCAAGATTCAACTTTATCCAAGAAACCTTCCAAGGCATCCTATGCAACAACACCTGCAACATCTGCATCTTCATTTCCTTCATGCTGATCTGCTACCAACCAACAATATTCTTTTACCTGCTCTTTCTTTCCATATGACCGTTGGTGACCACCTGTGCTTTTCAACTCCTCCATTATTAGCTTACTTTGATATGCCATTACTCTACTCCCACTCGATCAGAAACCCCTGAGAGTGACCTGTAACCAAACACAAAACCTGCTCCCTGCAACCTTAGCTCTGATACCACGTGTTGGGATAAATAACTGAAAGCACATAATTGATTACTAAGCAACTTAATATGCAAAAATAACCAGAATACACAAGTAACTAGAACTCAAAAATAACACATGATATGAGAGACAATACACAACTTGTATTAAAACTCTTGAAGAAAAGAATACAATAAAGAAGATGCCACTTCTCCACGACCTCTTCAGAGGCTTCCCACACCTCAAGTGAACAGTACTTCTCTCCTCAAAGCTATCTCTCTTAGGTCCCAACACCCAACTCAAACTTTGAGTTGGTGTTCACCTCCAGTGCTCCACGCACACCACAAGTGCTCCACGCACTCCACAAGTACACAACTGTACTTCAAGTAGATCTCCCCTGAACCTGCAATAACCTGCACCTCAATAGACCTTACTTATGGAAAGAACTCCCTTGCCTTCCTCTTTGCTCTATCTAAGTACACACCTGTACTCCAAGTAGATCCTACCTGATTCTGCTCCCTGTTGTGTTGCTATCCTATCTGATCTTGCACACCTGTAAATCAACCTAGTTCTGCACACCTGTGAACCTTGACCTTGCACACACATACACCTGCAAATCAAAGATCTTACTTACCATGTAGATATCCTATAAAGGCCATGCTTATCTGATGACCAAGATCATACATACATGAAGAACCCTGTTGATTCTCCAATCCAGCACCCACACACCTGGTACTGTGGCACTAGGAGGAACACATCATAGCTCACCTCACACACAGAAGGAGCTTATAACATTTCTCTCTTACTCACTAGCACAAGTTTCCAATACAACCATGAGTCTATTATATAGATCTCATCCAAACAATAATCAAACATCTAATTACAATAATTAGATCCACAGCTCTCAGTCTAAAAATAGCTCTCATCATGCAAACACTTGGTTCGTTAGCTAACTGCCCGTAATATACTCGCAGTCAAACCACACAGGCGATCGACGTTGGTCCCTGTCCACCTGGGGGTTGCCGACACCGGCCGATCTCTGACCGATGTCGGTTGCTTCCTTGTCTAATCCTGCTGATGTCGGTTGGCCTGACCGACGCCGGTGTCTGTGACACACCACAACACTTATGCAACCTCCTCGATGTCTACATCAGTGAAGCTTTTAGCTCCACAACCTAACAGTGAATACCTATTTTTTATAGTCACTTTATTCAACATTCTATAATCAATGCAAAGTCAAAGAGTACCATATTTCTTCTTGATGAAGATAAATAGTGCACTCCATGATGATACACTTATTCTAATGAACCCTTTGGACAACAATTCCTAGAGTTTAGCCTTCAATTCAACCAATTCAAAGGTTGTCATTCTATATGGTACCTTAAATTCAAGTTCTGATCTTGGTATGATATCAATAGAGAAATCAAAATCCCATTTAAGAGGCAATCCTAGAAATTCCTCTAGAAACACATCATAAAAATTCCTAAGGAAAGGGTAATCTTCAATTGATGGTTCATTAGTTTCCTCCATTTCATTTATCTTGATGATAAATGCTTGATTTTTTCCTTGGACCTTCCTAATTTGCATTTCAAAAAAATTCCTAATCCTTAACTCCCTTTTCTCACCCTAAATTAGTGTCTAATTTCTAGAATCATCTAAACACTCAACCTTCTTCAAATAATAATCAACCTTTTTCTTATACTTCATAATCTATTTGGCCCCTAGGATCATATCATATGACCCTAGTGGTGTTGCATAAATATCTAATACTATTGTGAATTTGGAAAACCTAATCTCTACTTCAACTAAACATATGTTCACTTTGACTTTAGAATTATTTACATATTGTATTGACCATGCATTTTCCATTACTCTAGCTTTTATAGATAATTTATTTAGAATTCTAATAGCTATAAAACATTTTGTAGCCCCTATATCTATACAAATGGAAACTAAATGTTCAAATAAAATATCTAACAGTTATATGGGTGAAGCTTGGAATTTGGCTTATTGATTATCAACTATCGCATGAATACATTGTTGAAAATTTCCTTGCTGAGGAGCAGATCCTTTATTCCTCAACTTATCCTAGGTACACTCATGAGAAAAATGGTCATCTCCAAAAATGAAGCAACCTCTATGTGGTCCCTTCCTGTTGACTGTTGATCTACCTTAAAATTGCCTTTGAAACCATTACGTAGTTTCTTGTTACTTGAACCACTGTTGAATCTAGTATTCTGACTCTTGAATTGACTTTTGGAGTCTCCACTCCTCTACTTCTAGTTCTTATTTTTGAAATTTAGATTAGAACTTCCAAACTTTTTCTTAAACTTTTATTTGACATGAGCAAGATATTTCAACTTTTTCTCCTACTTGACTACCTTCTCGAAGACTTGGTCTCTGGTAGATAGTCCATGAATGTCCACCTCTCCAATAATCTAGGGTGTTGAGTTGTGGAGCTAAAAGCTTCAACAAATGAGTAAATTGTAGGTTGTTGGAGTTACACAGTCACTGTCTAAATGATTCTAGAATCATCTACAATTGGAGGTTTTGTTGGAATATCGAATTGGAGGTTTACTTACCCTTTTTGACCTCCTGATGGGTGTCTGAGACTCATTCACAACACGTTGTCCACCCAAATTCTTTGACAGTGACCGACACTACTCAGTCACTGTCTAAATGAGTAAAAAAGAAGCAAAAGTTGTAGGTATTGTTGCACAAGATGCTCTTATATTCTCTTTGCATAATAATATAGAATCTTGGGTTTTAGATTCTGGTGCCTCTTTTCATGCAACCCCAAATAGAGAATATTTTAGTGACTATGTCCATGGAGATTTTGGAATAGTTTATTTATGGGATGATGAGCCTTATAAAATAGTTGGCAAAAGAAAAGTGCAGCTGAAAATGTAGAATGGCAACACATGGGTGTTGAGAAATGTCATGCATGTTCCCAGCCTGAAGAGGAATCTAATTTTTGTAGGAAAGTTAGGGGATGAGGGTTGTACAATAACTCTCATAGCTAAATCTTGGAAGGTTTCCAAGGGTGCACTTGTATTGGCCAGAGGTAAGAGAGTAGGTACTCTCTATTTATGTAATTGTATTACTGATAATTCTCCTTCTCTATTATCTACTTTAGATGTAGATGCAAAATTGTGGCACCAGAGGCTTGGCCACATGAGTGAGAAGGGAATGACTATTCTTAAGTCAAAAGGTAAGCTTTCAGATTTGAAAAGCATAGATCTAGATTTTTGTGAGCACTGTATTTTTGGAAAATAGAAGAGAGTGAGTTTTCTCAAGACTGGGTCAACAAAGAAGAAGCACAAGTTGGAGCTTGTTCACACAGACGTGTGGGGACCAGCTCAGGTTGCTTCTATTGGAGGATCACAGTACTATGTTTATTTCATTGATGATGCTACAAGAAAGGTATGGGTCTATTGTATAAAAAATAAATCTGATGTTTTTGACACTTTTAAGATTTGGAAAGCTTTAGTTGAGAATGAAATAGGTAGGAGATTGAAGTGCCTTAGATCTAACAATGGTGGTGAGTTTTGCAGCTATAAGTTCAACTGGTATTGTTATATGCATGGAATACATAGGCAAAGGATGGTTCTAAGGACACCTCAGCAAAATGGAGTTGCTGAAAGGATGAACAGAACAATAATGGAGCGTGCACGGTGTATGAGGTTGCATGCTAGTTTGCCCTTATAGTTTTGGACAGAAGCTGTAGATACTATAGTTTACCTGATTAACAAAGGACCCTCTACAGCTCTAGATGGTGGAATTCTAGAAGAGGCGTGGACAGGTAAAAAGGTAGATCTTTCATTTTTTAGAGTTTTTGGTTTTGAAGATTTTGTGCACGTTGATAAGTAAAATAGAAAGAATTTGGATGCTAAGTCTATGAGGTGCACTTTTATTGGTTATGGCTCTAGAGATTTCGGATTCAGGTTTTGGAATCTAGGAACTAACAAAATAATTAGGAGCTATGATGTTGTTTTCAATGAAAAAGTGATGTATAGTGATCAGCTCAAGAAGCTGAATCAATATGAGTAGATCAATGGAGAATTGGATGAGGTGATGGTCCAAAATGAGCTTGTGGGAAAGAATAATCATAGACAGGAAAACACAGAGACTAACATCAGTCAGGCAGGAACCGATGTTGACAATATAAAAACTGATGTCGGTCAGACTGTGACTAACGTCAGTCAGGTAGAAACTGACATCAGTCATGTGGAATCGATGTCGGTTAGTTACAGGCCTGGAGGTGACCGAGGTCGGTCACTGTTAGAGAAAGAAGTTGGATGCTAAGTCTATGAGGTGCACTTTTATTGGTTATGGCTCTAGAGATTTCAGATTCATGTTTTGGAATCTAGGAACTAACAAAATAATTAGGAGTTGTGATGTTTTTTCAATGAAAAAGTGATGTATAGTGATCAGCTCAAGAAGCTGAATCAATATGAGTAGAGCAATGGAGAATTGGATGAGGTGATGGTCCAAAATGAGCTCGCAAGAAAGAATAATCATAGACAGGAAAACATAGAGACTGACATCAGTTAGGCAGGAACCGACGTTGGCAATGCAAAAACTGATGTCGGTCAGACTGTGACAGACATCAGTTAGGTAGAAACTGACATCAGTCATGTGGAATCGACGTCGGTTAGTTATAGGCCTAGAGGTGACCGAGGTTGGTCACTGTTAGAGAATTTGGGCAGACAACGTGTTGTGAATGAGTCTTAGATGCCCATTAGGAGGTCAGAAAGGGTAAGTAAACCTCCAATTCGATATTCCCCTTCATTATACTATTTATTGCTTACTGATGGTGGAGAACTAGAGAGTTTTGATGAAGTAATACAGGTGGAATCCAAGAATCAGTGGGAGCTAGGCATGAATGAGGAAATTGATTCCTTGAAAGAGAACCAAATATGGGATTTGGTTGAGTTGCCAGCAGGAAAGAAGACACTGAAGAATAGATGGATCTATAGATTGCAGGAAGGAGAGAATGGACAAATGAGATATAAGGCCAGGTTGGTAATGAAAGGATTTACACAAAAACTAGGTATTGATTTTGGTGAGATTTTTTCTCCTATAGTTGAAATGACTTCTCTACGAACTGTATTGTCTTTAGTTGCTATTGAAGATTTACATCTTGAGCAGCTTGATGTTAAGACATCATTTCTTCATGGAGATTTGGATGAAGAAATATATATGGATCAGCTGGAAGGATTTGAGGTCAAAGGTAAGGAGAAACTTGTGTGTAGATTGAAGAAAAGCTTGTAGGGTCTCAAGCAAGCTCCTAGACAATGGTATTTGAGATTTGACAGATTTATGACTGAGCATGGCTACAATAGATGTCAATCTGACCATTGTGTATATTTTAAGAGATTGGATAATGATAGATATATTATTTTGTTGTTGTATGTAGATGATATGTTGGTTGCAGGATCACACATGTAGGATATCTCTGAGCTTAAGGTGAAATTAGCTCACACATTTTCCATGAAGGATTTGGGAGTAGCAAAGAAAATCCTTGGCATGAGTATTAAGAGAGACAGGAAAAATCACATGTTGATTTTGTCTCAAGAGGATTATGTGAACAAGGTGTTGAAACAGTTCAATATGCAGGATGCAAAACTGGTAAGCACACCTATGGCTGGACACTTCAAGTTGAGTAAAGAATAGTGTCCTAATTTACATGATGAGGTAGAGTACATGAGGAAAATTCCATATGCTTCCGTAGTTGGGAGCTTAATGTATGCAATGGTATGTACTAGACCAGATATTGCCCAAGCAGTGGGAGTTGTGAGTAAGTATATAGCCAATCCAGGGAAGGAACACTGGAAAGCAGTTCAGTGGATTCTCAGATATCTGAGAGGGACCAATAGTAGGCATTTATGCTATGGTGGGTCAAATACTTCTTTACATGGATATGTAGATTTGGATATGGCAGGTGACTCGGATGGCAGGAGAAGCACCACAAGATATGTTTTCACTGTTGGTGGAACAACGGTTAGCTATATTTCAAAGTTGTAGAAGGTTGTTACCTTGTCTACTACAGAGACAGAATACATTGCAGTCATAGAGGCTAGAAAAGAGATGATATGGATGACACAGTTCATGGAAGAGCTAGGAAAAGAGCAAGAGTGTTGTAGATTATACAGTGATAGTCAGAGTGCAATTCATTTGGCTAAGAATTTAGCCTTTCATTCAAGAACCAAACATATACAGCTTAGGTACCACTTCATTAGACAGGTATTGGAGGATGGTGAGTTGAAGCTAGAAAAGATCCATACAGATAAGAACCCTGCTGATATGTTAACCAAGCCGATAACAAAGGAGAAGTTGAATCTTCATTAAAATTTTGTTGGTCTTCATGATTGAGTTTGAAGATGGAGAAGCTAGAAGATGTTGCTATATAGGTACTGGTGCAGCTGTCTCCAAGTGGGAGATTGTTGAGTTGTGGAGCTAAAAACTTCACCAAATGAGTAAATTATAGGTTGCTAGAGTTACACAGTCACTGGCATCAGTCAGGAGCGACTGACATCAGTCAGGGGTTGACTGGGAGATGTTGGCGTTAGTTATGATCGGTTGACGTCGGTCATGTGCAGACAGGCAGGAACTGACGTCAGTTACCTGTGCATCCAGAATGTCTATTTTCGTGGACAAAACAAAATGTTTGCATGATAAGATTAAGTGTTAGTCTTAAGTCCGCATCTCTATCTTTAGTAGGACTATTTTGAGCCCTTGATTAGGAGGTGCATATAATGGTTGTGAATGCATGCTCATGTTTCCTAATATTATATATAGGATTAGATCTTCATAGCTTATTGAATTGGACAAGAACAGTACAAGATATTTATTGTACAGTATATGTGTATCAATCCAAGTTGTTGGAATTGATTGTAATTGAGAGAGAGAACTCTTGAGGGAAAGAGATCTGGAAAGAGATCTTTACATCTGAGAGGTTTGATAAGAAAGTGTGATTTTCTTTATTGTATTTCCTTCTGGAAGAGTTTAATACAAGTTTTCAGGGTGGTTTCTTGTATCTCTTATTCTTTGCTATTTCTGATTCTAGTTACTTATCATTCTGGTTTTAATTTCGTGTTTAGTTGCTTTCACATAGTAATCAACTTTTTTGGTTGATCCCCAACATAGGGTTTTAATCCCATGATGAAATTCCTAATCTTAAGCCTTTCATCTACATGATACTGAGGTACATATTTTAGAAGTTTAGTGAATTGTTCTAAGTACTCATTCACAGATAGATCTCTTTGCTTTAAATTTTAAAAATTGGTAAGCTTTTGCTCAAAATATAACTATGGAAGCCAACATGATCTAAATAGTGCCACAAATTACTCTCATGTAGTGGTGGTCGAATTAAGATTGATTTCCAACTTCTTGTTGGCCCACCATGTAGCTACTTCTCCAACCACATGGTATGCTCCCCAAATGACTTTGGTGACCTCAGATTAGTTTCAAATTTTGAAATACTTCTCCATCTTAGTCAACCATGCTTCAACTCCATCTCCCATAATAGTTCCATCAAACTTAGGTGGATTCACTTTTTTCATATCCCTAGCCTATTCTGTAGCTACACATATTCTCATATCCTGAGGTATTTTCTCATGTCTTTGTTCTTGGTCACACCATTCTCTTTTCTATTAACATAAAGATACAAAAATGTTAACAAACTTATTAAGTCCTAGATTTTGAGTCATGACTTTGATACCACAATGTAACATCTCCACTAGAATTTACTATAATAAAGTCATAATTTTTTAAAATTATATTTCACATATTATTTTATTATATTACACCATGAGAATCTAATTATCTATCTTAGTAAACATTCTAAGTATGTTAAACATAAAATAAATAGGTAACATATAATAGTTATTGATCACTAGTATCACATGATACAAATAAAATTGCTTATAAAAATTAATTACATAAAATCTAGCCACGAATGGTACAATAATACAGCCACTATTGTCAATGTAATAAAAGTAATTAATTACATGTCTATCTATCATAATGTTTCAATAATAAATAAAAATTAAGATACGGGGTTCCATGGAGCTTGAGTCTCATGAACTCTAGTATCTCTGACAATCTCAAGTGTATTCTCCAAAAAGTATTTCTATGGGAAGGGAGAGCATAATTCAAGCACTTTTCCACACTAACCATAGACCATCATCCCCTGCATAGTCCCCTAATCAAGGAATGGCCCTCCCTTCAAATATGGGTAGATAGTGATGGTACGAGAATCTAAAGAGATAAGCTAGTACCTGTGTGCTATCAGATTTCTACTACATGATGTGTACCATAAAGAAAATATGTTCTAATATGATATCATAAAAATATGTAAATCATACATATGAAATGACAATGTCTAACTAAACATTACTTTGTAATTTTTTTTAATAGTTATTCATCTCTAAAGTCAAATTCATACACACCACTTGATTAGACTACCTTCATCTAGCATTGGTGATGCTAAGTAAGCTAGTGAAGTCCATCTCATTGCTTAATTAGTACTATCAATGTGAGATTTGATTAATACTAATATAACCAATAAATTCATACAAATTATTTCTACTATCAAGTATAAAACATAATACAATACAAGAACAATCATTATTCATACATTTAATCCATCAAACGTATGAATAAATATTTTGTATATTATTCACCACTTAAATAATAAACATAACAAGTAGAATTTTAATACTAAACAGGTACAATAAATACTTAGACTGCATGTTTTTTACTTTTCTCAAGAAAATTCAATTGTAGTACAACAAAAAATATCATAGTATATTGTACATATTACTCAATTAAAAAAAGTAGTCATAATTTTTACAAGATGAATTAACTCATAATCAAAAGCATAATCTTTCATTTATGTAACTTATTATATTTTTAAGAGGCTTTATGCATACAATTATAGTTCCCTATCCCTTGGGATTATGTAACTTAATTAAATTAGTCAGAAGCTATAATTATAGGCACACATCCTAATGTATAAATATAAGCTATATATTTGTATAAGAACCTAAGTTCTCATATAGATATATTTCATATATTTATGCACCTTGAATAATATATACCCTATAGTATATATGATTTAATACACAATTATTGTTCTATCATACTAACAACATTTTTAATAATTCTTATAGAAACTTAAATGATTTTAACAAACTCCTAACTTTTCATGAAAAAGGATTCAAGATCCATATAGGGTCTTAGTATTTCCAAAAACCCTTATTTTGATTCACTTATTCTAACACAAAATATATAATTCAATTATTATCAAATTCATTTGAAATCAATTACCATGTTTTCCCCCTAATTTAAGTCCTTAGACTATATATACATTATCCTAAATTATTGAAAATAAAGAATAATAATTAAAAAACCATACATACTTAAACTCTGACTTTGTTTATCAATTGGAGGTTTATACTCTTTTCAAGATTCTATATGTATTTAAAAAATAAAATTGACATCTAATATAAAATAAACAGACCTAAGCACAATTGTATATGTGTTAGATTAATGCAACCAATTCACATACATCCATTCAAGCTTGACACAGTCAAATTTTTATAAGTAAAACTCATAAGTTTAAATACTCTAATTACTCTACAAGTTTTGAAATGGTACTTACACCTATATCTCTTCACATTAAAACTTATATGTGTACACATCCATCATACATAAGTTCACTATTTTGAAACATGAATACACAAACACACACACAATATATATATATGTATGTATATATATATATATATATATATATATATATATATATATATATATAATACAAGAAAATTATATATATACAGTTCATACATCCTTACTTTTTTTGTATTTGATATATATATATATAGTTCATACATCCTTACTTTTATTTTACAAATACATACTCTTGCCAAACTTATATATACTCACAGTTTGTAAACAAAATGCATAGTTCATTTATGTATATATTCATAACGTTTAAGACTTATGACTAAAGTTCACATACATATATTTATATTCATGGTTTCATGTAATAGTTTACACACAGTCCAAATATATGTATACCCTATTTCGAATGACATGAATACACAATCCACACACATATATATTCACTATTTCAAATAACATGAATACACAATTAGTATGTATATATGCAAGCCTTGATTCAACAGTCATCTTATATATATATATATATATATATATATATATATATATATATATATATATATATATATATATATATATATATATATATATATATATATATATGTTAACCCAAATCAATAGTATACAAAATTCTTAGTAAACCCATTCAAGTTTCTATTTGTCTCCAACATCATTTAAATTGAAACATACATTGGACCTTATATATATATACACTCATATAATAGAGTGTGTGTACATACATACATACATACATACATATATATATATATATATATATATATATATATATATATATATTCTATTGAGTGTTTTATATATATTTATATGAATATACAGAGTTTCAAAAACTCAAACTTTATATATATTTCAAAACCATCCACCCAGGGTTCTACATTTGAGATAGGGAATTTCATTATCATTTCAAATTAAACCCTTTTAACCCTAACGGCTTCATATTCATATAAATCTAGTTTGTAATCATAAGATTTAGAGGAAAATGACTTTGTTTTGTGGATGGTCGAGCCATCCAGAGGGCTAAGCCTATATCCTTAATAAAATAAAATCATTTTCTAAACCCTAGAAAATCAATTATTTACACAAAATTATTTAAGCAATTGAAAATAATAACACCACTAACCTTTTTAAATTGCTTCCAATTTGCAATGATATGAACCAAAAAGCATTACCCTTCACTATGCTCTTTCTCTTCTCCCATTCTATTCTTATCATAATTTTTTTGCTTCCCCGTTCCATTTCAAATTTCATGTAATTATTAATTACCAAATTGCAGTCCATGCATAATCTTAATTATTTGTTAAAATCAAGCTAATTCATGATTAACTTCCATTGACTATACCTGAAAAGCCCTAATTTATCTCGAATCTTCCCCTAATTCCATAATCATTAGTTTTGTTTAAAATCCTTGCATGACCTTTTTATGTTACAAGCATGTGTATTCCACTCAAAAAAATCCACTTTTAACTTTATTAACAATGATAACTAATACTTTTAACATTAACGTAGTCTATGCATGCTAACAAAGACTAGGTTTAGATCATAGGATAATTTTTAGGATAATGCAATATTTTCAATAACTTAGTAAAGATAATAACATCATGAATTTTTTTAATAATTATGTAACTATTATAAAGTCAATGATACTTTTTAACAATAATTGGTGTTTTAGATGACTATTAAACCAATCACAATAGTATTATAACAACATAATCATTATGTTATTACTATGTTAGATAGACTATCTATGTCTTTTGTTATCTTCATATATTATGGCATAAGGCCATATATCAATATTCCGTAAATATCATATGATAACAAGATAATGTTTTAAAATATTTCACAGACATTATGGTTAGTCTATATACAATAGTAACCTGATACTTATTTACGTAGATTTACATTCCCATAAATATTAACAATCATGATTTCAACAACATAACATAATCATACTGCAACACCAAATCTACGTATAATAGCTACAATGCAATCACATAAAATTTATTCCACATATAAATATTAAACTAAAATAACACACACATATACAATTATATAAATACAGATAATAAAAAAATGTATTAATGATAACAATTCAAATAATACATATAGCATGTACTATCTTAGGTGGTGTGTGCATGGGTTCTAGTTATTCCTATGTCATCCCCAAACACCTCTATCTACGTCATCCTCACTGATGATGCTCTACCTCTGTCATTCTCTGAGGGATGAAATTCTCCTGCATCCAACTCATGACAAGAAGGTAGTTAGCCTATAACATCATGATATATATCATAAAATAATATTTTAACAACAAATTTAACATGATCATAATGTAAGGAATTTATAATATAATTAAAGCATAACAATGTAATCATGAAATCAAGTAACATACAACTATCCCATAACTGCATATGACTAATAGCTTAGTTAAAAAGTAATTAATCAATTTAACAACCATAATAATCCATGAATTAGGTAAATTAGCTTAGTGAGAAATTGGGATGTGACAAAAGGTGTGACCATTAATAACATGTGCAAGCCCATAGGAGCTTTGAAATGTAGAACTCTAGAGTTTATGTTAAAAAATAATGCTAGGAAATTGAATTCATAATAAGTCAAAGATAAATTGATTGGGGAGTTTAAAATGAAAAAAATGTGCAAGTCAAAGTATTCAAGATTTGAAGGAGATCTAATAGAAATAGGGAGAATCAGTTTGAGACTACAATCATAGGTTTTATGATGCAATGAATAGAGTAAAATTTAAATTCTTAGACTTAGATGAGGCTACTTGGTTTGGAAGTATTTAAACCTGAGATCAAGTTTTCCATTATGCAAGATTAGTTCTCTAGTAAAGTTGATGCAAGATCCACTATGATTCAAGTAGAATAAATATAATTTTGTGGAGAATGTCCTCTTGATTCTATAAAAAATGATGTAAATATAAATGTTTTCTTGTGTATGATGGAGGAACTATAAGAAAATAATGTACCTAGATTGGAAGTATGGTGCACTGAGTAAAAAAAAGAGGTACATCATATGAATGAATGTTTGAAGATCAAAATAAAATTTTGCAATATTAGTCACATGATCAAACATTCCACTAAGAAATTCCATATATTACAATAATACATACAATAAGATTGTAGTGTGTTTTGTAACTCTTTCAAATCACACAAGCATGATGATAAAAACTATTGAGCTCTTGAAGAAAGATATTACTTGAAATAGTTTTATAGTAGCCACACAACAACCTCTAGTTTTGAAACTAGGTATACCAAGTCCATAGGTTGAAATGATAATGCAAAGTGGTTAAGATCCACTAACATTATAGTCTACTATTGGATGGAAACCTCAATCTACATAATGAACTCCAAAATCACCTCAGTATTAATTAGAGTATACACTATAGGTTCTAAAATACCATATCTACATGGGACCAGCTTGGAGATCTATTCTTTGAAAGATTTTTAGAAAAGGGTAATAAGTCTTCTTTGTTACAATAGTTAATCACTATTCAAAGGGGACCATAGGAGGACATGACTGACTTCAACACCAGATTTCAAAAAACTTAGGACAAAATCCCTGTTGCAGCTAAACCACCACCTAGTATGGCTATAGTATTTTATCTCAAAGCTTTGAATTCAGATATATCTGTTATGATTCAGTCATTGGGAGGACACGCTTTACTAGGGGCTTATGACTATGCAGTCAAAGCTGAGATTCATTTAATAGATGCTGGAAAGTTACCTCTAAGGCCTCCCATGCCTGTATTCCTAAAAATTACCTTGCCCTTACCTCAAAAAGTTCCTAAAGCTGTAAGCCCACCTGTGTCTATGTACACTTACCCTCCATCATCTATGAAAGAAACTGTCCCTACTCAGTCATCTGAGATGGATGATATCAATAATATCTTGAGGACATTCTCCAATGAGCTGATTAATATAAAGAGGCAAAAAAATGCTTTCCCTAAGCCCCCTTATCAAGGCTATCAAGGAAACAGATTTCCACCCCAACCAAACCAATATCAAGGCCCTCAAAAACAAACTAACCATCACCAGTGAAATCAATTAGTTGTAGTTCCCATGCCCTCACAGACAATTCCTCCCAACTCAAATAGGGAGATGGTTTCAGGATAAAATAATTATGTGGATGATACTAATGCTTGGTGTTTCCTTTACAATGATGCTCATACACCTAGAGATTGTCCTAGGGGTAATCTACAACAAAGGGTGGTTGAGCAGAGAAGAATGGATGGTCAGTTTGCCAGTACCAGTAACAATCAAGCCTACCAGTCTCCCAATATGTAGAATTTAGTCCTAGTGGCTCAGATGCAAAGAATTTCCTTGCAACAAGAGGAAGAAATAGCCCTGAAACATGCTTCATTCTCATGGATCGAAGATGAAGAAGCAGTCTTCTTGAATGAAGCATCTACCTCCCAAAGGCCGGTGGTGCAATCTGATTACTACACCAGATCAAAGAGGAGAATGGTGGAATAGCTTGAGTTTGTAAGTGGTCAAGCCAAGAATAATCCTTCATCTCAAGGACAAAGAAATGTTGTTGCTAGACAAGAAACGCCTCAGCCGGTGCAAGACTAGGGGATTCCTACCAAGATTCAAGAAAAAATGAGGTATCCTTATGTCCAAAAGACTCAGTCTTTGGGACCAATCAATGTGGTGGATCAACTGAAGAAGACTCCAGTACAAGTGTCAATATGGGATATTTTGGCTATTTCTGAATAAAAGACACTACTGCAAGAAGCTCTGCAAGGGCAAGCAGTGCCCAAAGGTGCTATCAACAAGGAGGGACCTACTAAAAGAGAAAAGCTCAAAGATATGGTTCCTCTAAAGACAATAGCCTTTATGAATGATGTAACACAAGTAAGTAAATCCAAGCCAGAGCCTTTCTATTTGACTCTGATAGTTGGAAAGAAACTCTTGCATAATACATTAATAGATTCAGGAGCTAGTATAACTGTGATGCCCAAGCAAATAGCTGATGCTTTAAAAATAAAATATGAACCCCTTGCAAAAGGAGTTATGCAACTAGATGGAAAAATAGTACAAACCATAGGGAGAATTAAACAGCTCCCATTGTAGTTATACACATATCCCAACATAATTGTCAACCAAGATATAGTTGTCATAGATATACCTCCTATTTTTGGTTTATGTTTATCCAGAGACTTTATATCAAAAATAGGAGGGTATATGTCTCTTGACTGGTCCCACCTTATCCCGAGAACTAGATATGGTTCGAAGATGAAAATTCTATCCAAACCATTGTCCAAAGACCATATCACCAATGAACCAACAACAAGATTAGAAGTAGATCATGCCATGTTAAATAAATAAGAAAGGATTTTTGTTGAAGAACTAGGTGACTGGACTAAGCATGATCAAGAAGAAGAAAATAGCCAGTTGTTGGCCATGATGCATAGCGACCCATATGGGAACTATGACTCTATCGGTCTGGGCACATATGTCATTTTTGATGAGGACCAGGCAATCCCAAATATTATAAGGGAAGAGGCACCTACTACTCAAGATTCAGAGATCTGGACTTTTAATTTTGATGGGGCTAGAAGTAAACATGGTGCTAGAGTAGGAATTTGTCTTACTCCTCCAAATGGTGATAAGATTTTAAGGGCTATCTGGTTCCAATTTGCTTGCACTAATAATGATGATGAGTATAAATCTCTAGTACATGGGCTCCTGTTAGCTAAGAAAAAGGGAATAAAGAACTTAAAATTAAAAGGAGATTCAGAATTAGTAGTAAAGTAGATCAGAGAAAAGGCAGTAGCCAAGAATGTGAGAATGAGATCCTATAGGCATAAGATTTGGGATTTGATAGAAGATTTTAAAGCTTTCAAAATTGAGATAATCCCTAGAAGTCAAAACTCTGAGGCTGATAAGATGGCCCAGATTGGCTCATAGTTTAGCCCAGTAACTGGCCTATTGGTTAACAATGAGTCAGTAAAAGTTATAGTGAGGCCAACCATTCCAAACAATGATGAGAATTGGCAAGTATTTGAAAATGATGCTCAGGAAGTCTCTTTCTTACAAAAATCAGATGAGTTTTTTAATTAATTGCAACTCAAAATTGAAGAGGCATATGGTGATCATATTATACAATTGAAGACTAATAATCTCCCCAAAGGGATTGATCACCTTAGAAAACTTATTTGACCTAGAGGATGTAAGCCTAGAAAAGAAAAGGTTCCAGGTAGACAAAGTAGATTATTTTGAAATAGAGGTGAGTGACAGGAAGAGGCTAAAAGTTGGGAATTTTTCAACTCAAGAAGAGAAGGAAAGACTAATCGAATTGTGCTAGAGATATGATAGAGTCATAGCTTGGAGCTATGAAGACCTTCATGGATACAATAGAGACATTATCCAGCACACAATAGAATTGACTGAAGGGTCTAGGCCCATCAGATAAAAATAGAGGCCAGTAAATCTAAGGATTGAGCCTCTAATGGTAGATGAGTTGTAGAAACTTTTAGATTCCAAAATAATATTTCCAATCAAGCACTCAACTTGGGTATCAAATCTAGTTCCAATTAGGAAAAAGAATGGAGATGTAAGACTGTGTGGAGATTTTAGAGATCTAAATAGAGCATCTTTGAAAGACCACTATCCCTTGCCCTCCATGGAACAAATTCTACAAACTGTGGCTGGATCAGAGAGGTTCTCTCTACTAAATGGTTTCTCTGGATATAATCAAATTTGGCTAGCTGAAGAAGACCAGTACAAAACTGCTTTTACTACCAAATGTGGAACATTTGCATATGCTAAGATGCCTTTTGGTCTATCAAATGTAGGAGCCACCTTTCAAAGAGCTATGTATATATCCTTTGGGGAACTTATAAATAAGATTATCCTGGTCTATCTGGATGACCTCACTATATTTTCAAAAAATGTCGATGATCATTTTGATCATTTAGAATCTATTTTCAAGAAATGTCAAGATTTTAGGATATCATTGAATCCCAAGAAATGCATCTTTGTTCTACCTCAGGGAAAATTGTTGGGGCATATAGTATCTAAATAATGAGTTTCTATAGATCCTGAGAGAATCACAGCTATAATGAACCTACTGCTTCCAGTAAATAAAAAGGCAGTTCAGTCCTTTTTAGGGAAGATCAATTTTGTCAGTAAATTCATATCTAATTTTACAGGCTTGGTAAGACCAATGACACTCTTGCTAAAGAAAGACCTGGTCTTCAAATGGACCATAGAAGGAAGGCAAGCCTTTGAAGAGGTCAAGAAGGCTATCTCAGCGGCCCTAGTGCTTAAAAATCTAGATTTTTTCAAGCCCTTCGTAATGTATGTCTATGGAGGAGAGTCAAGTATTGCTGCTGTCTTAATGCAAAAGGATGATAGGCTAGAGGGAGAACACCAAATAGCCTTTTTCTCAAGAACTCTCAGAGATTATGAGACCAAGTAAAATTTTGTGGAAAGACAAGCCTATGCCATGGTAAAAGCTCTCAAGAAATTTAGGCATCTGATATCAAGGAATAAAATTTTGATACTTGCAGCTCACCCAAGTGTCAGGGAATACGTCATGGAGGGGGAAATTACTGAGAAAAGAGCCAATTGGATCACCAAGATCCTTGAATATGATGTAGAGGTCATACCCACCAAGCTGGTCAGAGGTAGGGGGTTGTGCCAATATATAACCCAAGAGCTTGAAAAGATGTTACCTGAGGAACCAAATTCAGAAGGAGAGACAGAGACGGTGTTAAAATTACAAGAGGTTGATTAGGAATCCTAGGTCACAAGCAGGATTCAATTTATGAAAAATGGGATTTATCCAAGAGAATTCCCTCAAAATAAGAGATATTATAAGATACAAGGAGTTCATTTTGTTTTAATTGAACAAGTCTTTTTTAGAAGAAATTTTGATGGAAAGTTGTTAAGATGTGTAGAACAGGCTGAAGCTAAGAGAATACTACATGAAATGCATCATGGAATATCAGGGGGGCATTTTTCTACAAAGACCACAGCCATAAATATAAGTGAGGCAAGATATTTCTGGCCTACTTTATTTGCAAATTGTTATCAGTTTGTTAGAAAATGTCAATCCTGCCAGTATTATATGGGGATGAGGAGGAATGCAGTCATGCCCCTTAGTCCTATAATTGTGGATGAACCTTTTGCTCAATGGGGTCTTGACTTCATTAGAATGATAAATCTAGTGTCTAATGAAATCTATTTGAAGCATTTCAATTAACTTGAATCTCTAATAAATTATAGTTAAATAATTTCCCTTTCTCGCATTGTATTTTTTCATTATTTTCCTACTTAAATAAGTGTTTTTTTTAAGACACATGTCAATGTCTCTTTTGAGGCTGTAAGTTTCATAATTTTGGTCTAGCAGAAGGTGGAGTCTCTTTTTGAGTAGACTCAAAAGTCTTGGGGGTTGCCAGTAACTGTAGAGTAAAATTTTTACTCTACGTTGTATTTTGATTCTCAGTCGTGCACTGCAAGTTTATTCCTGCATACCTTGGTCGTGGCAGCAGAGGTTTTGAAACAGAGCATGGGTTTGTTTCTTTTGGTTCATTTTCCATCTAAAGTGTTGAGGTGTAGTGGAGGCTACCAAGTGGCGTAGTTCAAGTATGGGTTTTCTTTCCCCCCTTTTTATTTCCTTCATTTCATTTTGCCTAAATATTGAATTCAAGCGGAAGCACCAAGTGTCACTTTTCGAAACACAGAGCCAACCAACTGGAGTCATCCAAGACTCTTTTCATAACTTTTAAGAGAGCTATAGATCATGCCACATATCTAATAGCAACTTAGTGGAGGTCACCACGTGTCAACATCTACACCTCGTATCGATACCCGTGTTCATTCTATTTTTTGGTAAAGGTTTTCAACAAGCTAAGTAGCAGAAAAAAGCAAAAAGCACCAGGTGGCACTAGCAGAAGGCCTTGGATTACTTTTTTGGAGAATAGCAGAGGTCACCATGTGTCAGCATCCAAGAGATAGTTAGTTCAATGCTTGGGTTCAATGTTTGGTTCAATGTTTTGGTTCAATACCTCAGGTGATGTGTAGATGGCATGCAGTGCTAAACCGTTGAACCATTAAACCATTTTGGTTCATCGGGTAGTTCAAGTGAGTGTCCCAAAAACCAAAGGGGTCAGGTACCTTTTTGGAAGGTAGAGAAGCATCATTCCATTTTGTTTAAATGCCAAAGAGTAGCAGAGGCTGCCAAGTGTCACTCTTTGAGCCCCTTTCTACTCCATCCCTGAAAATAGCGAAAGATGCCACATACCCCTAGCAAGAGAAGTAGAAGATGCCACGTATCTTCCCAAGAACAGTGGGGGCCACCATGTGTCAACTTCCAAGAGATCATCTTCAAGCTTCACTACCAAATAAAGATTATGGTGGGCCCCGAGTGATACTTCAAAGGTCTGTGGAAGTGCTGAGTGTCAACATGCGAAGACTGCCACATGCATCCATCCCCTTTTTAAGAGTTGCTCAGGCAAGGAATGCGATGAGTTTTATTTTGTTAAAACTGCTAAGTATCGAAGAAGCAGATTGTGACAGGTGTTGAAGGTAGAGCATTGCTCAGCAAGATATAGGGAAAGCAGAAAATGATGTGTGTCTTCGATAAATCAAGCAGAGGCTACCAAGTGGCGTAGTCCGAGTGCCTTCTAAGCAATGAGGAGAATTTTAGGAAATTGACTGTGTCCTCTCTTGTTTTAATAGAATAGAGTGTTTTGTGTATCTATTATGGCAAAGTGAGATGGAGGGAAGCTCAGTGGGAGTTATTTTTGGTAGATGGAACAGTTCATCGGGTAGATTTTTGGGGCCTGTAAACATTAAAAGGGTCGTCTATTTGTCCCTTATAAGTGGAGGAGAATGGACTGTTGTGTAGCTAAGCAGGTGATGGAATGAGGAAATTTAGGCGTGAAAGGAGGTACTAGTCATGATTTGCGATGCCATAGTTAGAGCAACTACCTTGTTCCAGCATGGCCCTTCTTGATAAGATGAGGATACATCCAAGGCATTGAAAGCACCATCTATTTGTCCCTTGTGAGTTAAGAGTGGAGTAGAATTGCGTGGGAAAATGGTGATGGGATGAGAAATCTGAGGCTATAAAAGAAGAAGAATTGTAAAGAGAGAAGGGGGCTGGGGGTTTAGATTTTTCTAGAGTTTTTGACTAAGTAATATCATTTGCTTTTGTCTCATTTTCTTGAGTTGTAAAGTTGATGTAACTATGCATGTTTTTGTGCCTTTTACGCGGCTGAATGAATTAAGAAGATTAAACACTATGCCCTTGTTGATATTATCTATGTCATTTGCAAAAGTAGTCTATACTGTAGATTTTCTAGAGTTGTGATTGGGAATGTCATTTGCTTTTGTCCTATTTTCTTGAGTTGGAAGTTCTACATAATTGTACGTGTTTCTATGCCTCTTATGTGATTGGAAGATTCTTACAAGAAGATTGAACACTATGCCTTGGTTGACATTTTTTGTATCTCAGCACAAGAAGCCTCCGTTATGAGCCTCTATTTCTATTATTTCAATTTTTTACATTGATCATGCACTTGTCTACTCTTAAATGTAAATGAATCCTATATATAGTCTCACTGTGCTTAGGATTAGGATCAAATTACACTCAGGCACATTGCCATAGTTAGGTTTCATTTCCTACATTTGTGTTTCTATTTAGTCTTTTATCCTTTTCCCCCACACCCAATACAAAAGAAGAGACCAGCTTCTCTAAAATTTGGAGGTTGTCTCAAGCCGCACTATCCCACAGCTTGAAACTTCCCATTGTTGATTGATCGGAATCAAGCACAATTTTCGTCATCAACAAGTTTCATCCACAAGTTAATACTTATTTTAAAGAGTGCTAAGGAATGACATAGAACAAAAATTTGTATCTTGATAATCCATAACCTTGATATTTGTAAATTTATTTCCCTCTACATAAGTAGTGATAGTAAAAGGGTATTGATATAAGGAAATGATTTTGATTTTCCCCTTGTAACTAGATTTAGAACTTTAGATTTTTCATCTTGATATTTTTTTAACATTGTCTTTTGAGTCTTTTATTGCTCTAATTGTTGCATTTTTAAGTGTTTTTTTCTTAATTATCCTTTGGTACCCATATTTTATATTTTGGCACTTATGCTTTATGAGAGGCACTCATAATGTGAGTGGTTTGCTTAGTTGATGTATCAATGATATAATCATTGTTACCTTTGTGACTTTGTATTTTATCTTTTAATATAAAACAATAATCTATATGATGCCCATATGTTCTATGATATGTAAAATAGTATTTAAATCTCCTAATAGAATATAGGGGATGTAATTGAATCACTTTGTTTCGAATCATGTCTCTTAGGATTTCACTTGGACTCTTAGTAGCATTTTGGTCACTTTTTTAATTACTTATTCTAGATGTATTATGTTTTAGCTTTTCATTTGAATAAGAAACCTTGTTGGGTACAATAATACTAGATGCAGATGAAAATACATGATTGACACTATCATGTTTTGAATATTATACATATGGAATATGATTTTATAATAATATGATATCTTAACTAAAGTATATATTTTTCTTGTGTAACTCTTTTATTAACTTGCTCATAAGGATGATTTTATCTTTTAGATATTCATAAACACAAACCCTAGGTGTTTTAGATATACCATGCATATATATACCATCTACCTTACCCATCGAAGGAGTGATAACATGGACCTAGTTATATGGATGGTATCTATCACCCTACTTATGGTTAGGAGGAATAATAAGTTCCTTTTTAGCCATTTTAAATGTTCTAAAAATGGATATGAGAATAAGAAAGAAGAGGCATGCAAATGCTAGCATTCTAACATAATACAATAAGGATATATAAATTTCAAATTATTGGCTAAGAATTTTTAAAATATGAGATATATTTTTATATAAAAATATGAAATAAGACAATCCAAAAAAATAGGGAAATAAAAATACATTGTACGGCATGTAGATCTATATTTATGTAAAATAGTAGAATACAAAATTTATAAAATTTCTATATTATTTTGAAAAAAAAGGTTTTTTTCTATATCACTATAGTTATTAAAACCCTTTGATTAATTTAAAAATTGATCAATTATTAATCAAAAATAGGCCAAATAATGTGGAATGCTTCACAAAAAAAACCATAGAATATTCACAATAAAGAATCAACAATTTTGATAAAAAGGGAATTGATTTTAGATATCTAAAAGTGTTTTTGAATAAAATATTATTTTTGACAAAACTTATAAAGTAATTATAAAATAAGTACACCATTCACCTTGTATGTCAATATTTACTAAAAATAGTAAATTATCAAAATTGAAAAATCCATACTGAATTTTGGCTAAAAATATGAGGTTTTTGAGTATACCAACTTGAAAAGAAAATGCTTTTGAGTAATTTTTAAATGGATGTATTTGGAGGCCAAACTATGCCAATAAAAGGGAATAAAATTAAAAACATGTGTTTATGCAATCAAAAATTCATCATGTCTATAAATCGATCTTGGCTCAAAGAACATAGAGCATACCTACACTTCCGATTAGGAATACATTTGTAAGTGGGAGCATGACCAAAATGGGGATCCATTAGACCCAATTAGGGGATCAATTATCATAATACACCATGTTAGGAAGGGTTACAAAGCCTAAAATCTAACACAATCATGCAACAACCCTAAAAGAGTCCTAGGTTTAATATTCACTCTATTCTAATAAATAAAAAATAAATCTAATCTAGTACACACTAAAGCTTGTGGCACAATAAAAAGGGTTAGTAAAGAAATAAAAACATGTATAGGAGAATCTCAATTAATTTAAGTATGAGTAAGACCCTAATACATGGAATATGAAGAATAATATTATTCGGGTTAACACTTATGCTACTTCTATCTACTAAAGATAGGAGAACAAAGTTAGAATATACTTACCTGAATGTGAAC
Organism: Torreya grandis; assembly: GCA_037957365.1. Taxonomy (NCBI): domain Eukaryota; kingdom Viridiplantae; phylum Streptophyta; class Pinopsida; order Cupressales; family Taxaceae; genus Torreya; species Torreya grandis. Next base: position 3,899,689 of record JARHVA010000950.1, read on the forward strand.
CCATCAAGACTCAATATCTCATTTGGCCAAAAGGGCTTCACAAGAAGTTTCTATGGTTTTTAAGGATAAATAAGAAATACCAAAGCATCCAAGACTTATCCATAAGACTAGATTCTCCAAGCATAAGCCCTAAGATAAGACTCCTCAAGTAGAATGGTGAAAGAGCAAATTGTGAAGAAGTGCAAGTGAATAATAAATCTTGATTGAATATTGAAATAATGATGAAATTATCTTATATTTATAGGTAGATATTGCCCTAAATCCTCCCAGAAACATCAACTATATAGGGTCAACCCCGTTAACCCTGTATGTTTTTGGGGATAATTCACTAGGTCTGAGCTAGGTTGGCCAAAAGGCTAACAAACCCAAAAAGTGAAAAATACCCCCAGAATATACAAGGTCGACCCAGTCAACCTAGTAAAACTAACTATCCCAAAGGTAATTAAGGAAAGAAAAGGAGGATGGAAAGAGGAAAAATATTGGAGGAGTGTGCAAGGGAGGAGTAATAGTTTAGGGAATGGTTTTAAGATCTGGTTGGATTGGTAACAATGTGGCCATAAGAGACAACAATCATGTGAATAACTAAAGGTATGCCCACCCCTTTCCTAGTACACCCCTTAGGGTGTGAACTTATAAAAATTGAGTCTCGATGGGTTCTTTCTGTTGGAAATATTGTCATTGATGTCAAAGGTTTAGTATTATTGGTGATAAAGGCCCCATTGCATTTAATGTTATTTATCTTGGCTAATATGAGTTAATATTTATTTAATATTAACGAATATATTTTTGGTTGCATATGAGACAAAATAAGGGCCCATGGAGAAGACGAAGAGTCACGAGATAAAGACAAAAGAAGGATGGGACACATTTTCCCATGAAGAGTCATCTTAGGAAATACCAAGAGTCACCAAGTGAAGACAAAAGAGTAAAGGGCAAATTTCTCATGAAGGGACACTTAAAGGAATACGAAAAGTCATCAAAGATAAGGACAAAAGTGGGAAAGATGTTTCTGGTCATGAAGGGTCACCACATGACTTTTCAAATGCTTAGATATGAAGGGTCATCCAAGATTGGCACCATTTTCCATGAGGAATGAAAGGTCACAAAGGGGGAAGGCCAAAGGTCATTTGGAAAGCTATAAATAAAGGCTTGAGTAGCCATTTGTAAATGTGTATGTGAGAGAGGTTAATTTGATATTGTATTATCTAGCTTATAAGAGAAAAGGTGAGAGAGAGGAAAGAAATGTTGTATTGAACTATCATTTATTAATTTAGCAACATTGAGAGATAGGTGTGTGGTTTACACAAAGTGGATGATGCTCATGTGGGTTGGTGCTCACGAATGATGGTTGAGTTGGTGCTTGGTAAAGGGGTTTGAATCTCCTGTGGGTTGGTGCTCACGAATTATAGCTGAGGTTTGTACTTGGCAAAGGGGTATGGTGCTCCTATGGGTTTGTTCTCACTAATATACTTGAGATTGTTCTCCATGGTTTTTCCCACATTGGGTTTCCACGTTATATCTGGTGTCTCTCTCTTTCTTGTGTGATGTTTATTATTTGAGTTTTATTGCATATCTTAAATGTTTGATTAAGGGAAAATTTTATAAGATAAATATAATGATTCACCCCCCCCTCAGTATATTCTGTGCTTAACAATTGGTATCAGATCAGGTTCCTTTTTTTTGAAAAGTTTTACAGCTTGAAGGTAGATCAGGAAAGCACAAGATGGCCACACATAAAGGTGCCTTTGCAAGCAAAATAATAGTTGATCAAGAAGAAGAAGAGGATGAAGCTGAAGTGAATATGGAAGGAGAACTCATGTGTGCCTTAGAAGAGTTGAAAATTGTTGAAAATAAAAATCGAAGATTAAAGCATCAAATCAAGAAAAATGACAAGGAGTCAAAGGAGATAATTGAAGATCTGATGGCACAGTTGGAAATATCAAGAAAAGAATGTGAAAGGTATGTTACTGAAATTGCCTCTTTAAAAGAAGAGATTGATAAAGCAGTCAATAATAAAATAGTCAATGATTCAAAATTTGAGAATAGCACTAATATGCTGAATAAGATATTAGAAAGCCAAAAGTCAATATCAGATAAGACAGGTATCGATTTTGAAAAGAAGAAGAGCTATGTTGAAGCTCTTACAAATAAAGAAATGAGAAAGGAATGAATGGATAATACAGAGGACATAGAAGGTTGGAAGGAACAAAGCTATAAATTGCAATCAGGTCAAAGATTCACAAATAAGTCCTATTTTTATGGTTACTATTTTTATTTTAATGGATATGGTCATAAGAAATTAGAATGTAGAAAAAGAGCTAACAATCTCAAAAATAAGGAAAAGGAAGGTCATGTAGAGTCAAGCAGAAGCTATAACTCTTTTGCTCCTCTATCAAGTTTTGATGAAGAGACCATAATTTGTTACAAGTGTAACAACTTTGAACACATAGCTCAGTATTGTAGAAGTGTGTTCGAGTCAGTCAAGAAGGACCAGAGTTTCAGGGTTCCATTCATCAAGAAAAAGGTTTAGACATGGTAGAAGAAACAATCTGAAGGTTCTATGTCGGTCCTGACAGCTCTGCATGCAAGAAATGAAGAAAAGCCATGGTTTATTGATAGCGAATGTTTAAGGCACATGACAGGAGATAAGAGCAAGTTCATAACCCTGAAGAAGATCAATGGTGGCACAGTGAAATTTGGGGACAATACTACTGCCAGAATTGCCAAAAAAGGTACACAAAGTTTAGATAATGGTAGAACTAAAAATTAAAATGTTTTACATGTAGAAGGTCTTAAGCATAATCTTTTGTGTAAGTCAAATGTGTGATCAGGGGCACACACTAAAGTTTTATGCAGAAGGTTGTGAAATTAGAAGAAAATATTCAGATGTATTAATTGCAGATGCTCAGAGAATAGGTAATAACTTATATATGCTATCAAACATCAAAGGTCAAAAATGTTGTTTGAGTCAGATTGAAGAAAGTTGGCTATAGCACAGGAGAATGGGGCACATAAATTTTGACAATCTTGTCAAAATTTGTAAAAAACAAGGAGTCAGGAATTTTCCAATGATCACAAAGTCATCTAACACCCTTTGTGGACCTTGTCAGCATGGGAAGCAGGCTAGAAGGCGGTTCAAAAAAAAAGAGTACTTTACCACTCAGATGCTAGATCTTGTTCACACTGATCTATGTGGACCTATGAGGACTCAAAGTACTCAAGGTGATAAATATTTCATGTTGCTTATTGATGATTTTTCACGTATGACTTGGATAATGTTTTTAAAGAAAAAATCAGAAGCTTTTAGATAGTTCAAAGCATTTAAAGCATTAGTTGAGAATGAAACTAATCTGAAGATTAAGTGTCTAAGATCAGGTCGAGGAGGAGAATTCATGTTAGATCAATTCATTGAGTTTTGTGAAGATCATGGAATAAAGAGATAGTATTTAGTAGCAAGAACTCCACAACAAAATGGAGTAGTTGAACGGAAGAATAGAACAGTTCAAGAGATGGTGAGGACAATGCTAAATGAATCCAAGATAGAAAATAAATATTGGAGAGAGATAGTTATTACAGTAGTGCATATTTAGAATAGAGCTCTATTAAGAGTCAACAGTGACAAAACTCCTTATGAGCTATGGAAAGACAAACTAGCAACAGTTGATTATTTTAGAGTTTTCGGTAGCAAATGCTTCATAAAGAGAACCGATGAAAAACTTGGTAAGTTTGAATCCAGAGCAGATGAAGGTATATTTCTTGGTTATTCTTACAAAAGTAAAGCTTATAAATGTTATAACAAAAGAACCAAGATAATTTTTGAAAGTGCAAGTGTCACGATAGAAGAAGAGGGAGCACAAAAGATCAGTGATCCAGTAGACATTCCTGAAATCATTGAAGAGGAAGGCTTTGAAGAATCAGATGAAGATGAGGAAAAGGAGAAAAAGGGCACGAAGACTCCATCCAAATATATTTAGAAAAATCATAATGAAAGTGACATCATCGGGGATATAAAAGAAGGAATTCACACCAGAAGAATGATGGTAAGTGAATCTGAACAAGTTAATTTCTCTTTGTTATCTAAAATTTAGCCTAGAATTTTTTTAGAAGCCAGACATGATGAGCATTGAGTTAAGGCTATGGATGAAGAATTAGATCAGATAGAAAATAATGATACTTGGGAATTAGTGCCTAAACCAAAATATCATAGTGTGATAGGAACAAAATGGGTTTATAGAAATAAGTTGAATGAAAATAGAGAAGTAACCAGAAATAAAGCAAGATTAGTATGTAAAGGATATGCTCAGATTGAGGGAATAGATTTTGAAGAAACTTTTGCACCAGTAGCAAGGTTAGAGGCTATTAGAATGTTTCTTGCATATGCAGTATTTAAAAATTTCAAAGTATTTTAGATGGATGTCAAATCTGCCTTCCTGAATGGGAATCTTGAAGGAGAGGTCTACATTAAATAGCCTAAGGGGTTTATTCTCTCAAATATTAGTAATCATGTATGCAGATTGAAGAAAGCATTGTATGGATTAAAAGAAGCTCCCAGAGCTTGGTATGCAAGACTTGATAAGTACCTGAAAGATCAAGGATTCAAGAGAGGATTTGCTGATAGTAATCTTTACATCAAAATAGAAGGTGAGCATCAATTCATTGTTGTGGTTTATGTTGATGATATCATTTTTGGAGGAAATATTGAAAAGATGACAATTTTTTTTTGATAGAATGCAAAAATAATTTGAGATGTATATGCTTGGAGAATTATCATTTTTCTTAGGATTACAAATATTTCAATCAAATAAAGGAATTTTTATATCTCAAAGTAAATATGCCAAGGAAATGTTGAATAAATTTGGTTTTGAGAATTGTGTACCAGTTGGCAAACTTATGTGTATAGGAAATAAGGTGAGCAAGGATGAAGATTCACCTATTACAGATCAATCTTTGTATAGATCTATGATTGGTAGTCTTTTATATTTGACAACATCAATACCAGACATCATGCATGCAGTAGGTATGGTTGCAAGATATCAGTCATCTCCAAGAGATAGTCATGTTCAGTTGGTGAAAAGAATGTTTAGATATATCAAAGGGACATTGGATTATGGATTACGGTATCCCACAGGTAAAGATTTCACTTTAGTTGCTTATATAGATTCAGATTGGGCAGGGTGCTTAGATGATAGAAAGAGTACAAGTGGAGGAGCTTTCTTCCTTGGTGATAGCTTAGTATCATGGCTAAGCAAGAAGCAGAACTCAGTATCACTTTCTACAGCTGAAGCAGAATATATTGCAGCAATATTGTGTTATACTCAAGTGCTTTGGATGAAGCAAACTTTGGAAGATATCAAGGTAAAGTATGATGAACCTATTTCTATTTTTTGTGATAACACAAGTGCCATAAATATTTTGAAAAATCCAGTGATGCATTCAAGAACAAAACATATTCCCATTAGATATCACTTTTTGAGAGAGCAGGTTGCAGATCAACAGGTTAAGTTGGAATATATTAGTACTACAGAGCAAATTGTAGATATTTTCACAAAGGCACTACCAAAAGACACATTTTAGTATCTGCGAGAGAAGTTGGGAGTAGCTTCCCTTACTTCCTACCATTGAGGTTCAACATCAAGTAAGGGGAGCAAAGTGTTAGCTTCAGGTAGGCCCTTTTCCATTGATGTCAAAGGGGGAGAATAACAGGTACAGGTATAGGTGCAGAAAATAGGTACAACAAATAGGTACATGTTGCTACAGTAAGGGGGAGTTGTTGTATGCTTTCAGATGACAGGATGTGGCCAGGTGATAGGATGTGGTAGTTTCAAAATTTAGGTTGCCATTAATGACAAAGGGGGAGATTATTGGAAATATTGTCATTGATGTCAAAGGTTTAGTATTATTGGTGATAAAGGCCCCATTGCATTTAATGTTATTTATCTTGGCTAATATGAGTTAATATTTATTTAATATTAACGAATATATTTTTGGTTGCATATGAGACAAAATAAGGGCCCATGGAGAAGATGAAGAGTCACAGGATAAAGACAAAAGAAGGATGGGATGCATTTTCCCATGAAGAGTCATCTTGGGGAATACCAAGAGTCACCAAGTGAAGACAAAAGAGTAAAGGGTGAATATCTCATGAAGGGACACTTAAAGAAATACGAAAAGTCATCAAAGATAAGGACAAAATTGGGAAAGATGTTTTTGGTCATGAAGGGTCACCACATGACTTTTCAAATGCATGGATATGAAGGGTCATCCAAGATTGGCACCATTTTTCATGAGGAATGAAAGGTCACAAAGGGGGAAGGCCAAAGGTCATTTGGAAAGCTATAAATCAAGGCTTGAGTAGCCATTTGTAAATGTGTGTGTGTGAGAGAGGTTAATTTGATATTGTATTATCTAGCTTAGAAGAGCAAAGGTGAGAGAGAGGAAAGAGATGTTGTATTGAACTATCATTTGTTGATTTAGCAACACTGAGAGATAGGTGTGTGGTTTACACAAAGTGGATGATGTTCATGTGGGTTGGTGCTCATGAATGATGGTTGAGTTGGTGCTCGGCAAAGGGGTTTGAAGCTCCTGTGGGTTGGTGCTCATGAATTATAGCTGAGGTTTGTACTTGGCAAAGGGGTATGGTGCTCCTGTGGGTTTGTTCTCACTAATATACTTGAGATTGTTCTCCATGGTTTTTCCCACATTGGGTTTCCACGTTATATCTAGTGTCTCTCTCTTTCTTGTGTGTTGTTTATTATTTGATTTTTATTACATATCTTAAATGTTTGATTAAGGAAAAGTTTTATAGGATAAATATACTGATTCACCCCCCCCTCTCAGTATATTCCATGCTTAACACTTTCAAGATGTAAAGTATTAGTATTTGATAAAAGGTTGAAAATATTATGTATATACATATGCCCCACTCGAAGCTCATCATGTGTCACTAAGGTGCAAAAGGGGATAGTGCTTCGAGAAAGAACATGGTAACACACAATGATAATGTTAAAAAAAGTTACATTATTTTAGAGGTAAAATAACTGAAAGTAAATGACTAAAAAGTAAATAAATAAAATTTAAATAGTGTGTACTTTGACTTACCTTTATTGTAGGATGGTTGTCTATTGTGTTGTTAGTTTTAATTATGTAGGGCATGAAGACTACTTTTGACAAGCCTAAGAATACAAAATTAAAGAGCAAATATAAATAAATGCAAGAAAATCCAATGGTGCTATGAGGATGGGGTGTACATAAGAAATTTGGCAAGCTAGGGTGACAGGTGTTATGTTATACCAAATTAAAAAGTTAGATAACAAGAGTTAATATGGTAACCATAAATCCAAGGCTACTAAAGACCAAAAAACTCAAACAAGTTATCCTCAAGTAAAAAAGGCAAACTCACCAAGTCAAACCAAGGATACATGTCACAAAGGATGGTAATAAAATAAATCAATGGAAAAAGATAAAATAAAAATGGTAAAATGACATTGATGAGTGATCAGTAACAATCCACATCTCACTCAATAATGGAAAAAGGAAGCATGAAAGGGAAAACAACATTGTTGATTGAGAAGTAACAAACCAACCTCACTCAACAATGGAAAAAGGTATGAACTCAGGTGTCCATAATAGCAAGATAGTTCAAAAATTATAAATGCTAAAATGAAAGTAAATCAAGTCTAGAAATGTAAATCATGGTGTAAATAAAGAAGAATTCATAGTTGCTCAAACATGTTGTTTCATTTTAAGGATAGATAAAACTGAAACAAAGTAGCGTTAGAATGTTTTTAAGAGCTGAAAAAGAAGGAAAAATAGATTTAGAATCACAATTTGTCTGTCAAGGGGGGAAATGAAATGGGTGGAGGGGAGAATGAAGGAAAAAATAAGGTATAGGAACTCTTTATCGAAGTCAAGACACTCAAATTTAGTTTGTCAAAACAAGAGGAATTTCAAAATTAAGGACTCTGAATAACTTATCTTAGCCACACAAATTGTAGGTCAACAAATTAAGTATATAGATCATCCCATGAAGGATATATGCATGAAAATTAAATAGACCTACCTCCCCACAACATGTTCCCCATTCCTTAAGACCCCTTATAGAGCCATCGGTCTACTGAGAAGATTGGTACTTGCATGAGAAAGCAAGTAGAACCATAGAGTTTTTTGAATTCCCCTATTCCAATCTAATATCCTACCACACCCCAAAGGACCTCGGCTCTATGTGAGGATAATTGTGGAGTTTAAGATTTGATTAGAGATAGGAGATGTGCTTAGAATCACGTCTTTTGGTGTGATTTTAACTTTTGATATTTATATTTTGCCTTTTAGATTTCATTGCCTTTCATTTCAGATTATTTGGATTTTAAATTTCTTGATATATTTTTTGATTCCTCCTCCATACGGATTTAGAAGACCAAACATGGGTGGTAAAGATGACTTTCATTTGAATACTTGGGACAAGTTTGCTAAGAGAGAACTTTAAAAAGTATGGGGTCTAAGAGTCTAGTAAATATAGATGAAATAAAAGTGTTATCTTGAATTCGACTTTGTTTTATCCAATGTGGAGATGAAAGGAAGGGGAAATCAAGAGAAATGACACATGGAACAATTTGAATTGCTTCAAATCACAAAAATGTGACAAAGGGGAAAAGGGGATATAATGGCAGTAAAATGTGATTCCTTATCATGAGAATGAGGGAAATGGAGGAAAACATGCTAATAAAAATTATTGTGTAGATTTCATCTAGAAAAAGAAGCAAAAACTAAAGTTGAGAACAAGGATCAAGAACATGAAAAGGTAGTAATTTTATGAGGAGGGTTGGGTCATATCCATGATCTTATACTACAACTTCATAAAATAAGGAAAATATAAAGAAAAAGAGATGGTATTTTTGTGAGGGATGTTAGGTCTTATCCGAGGTCTTAAAAAGCAACTCATAAAATAAAAACCTAAGGGGTGCCAAAACAAAATTGTCTAACAAAAAGTGAGATAAAAAAGAAGATGGTGGTTTGGTAGGAATGTCAGGTCCTATCCACAATCTTATGAAGCAACTCACAAAATAAAAACCCAAGGTGCCAAAAGAGAAAATAAAAGAAGGAAAAGAAGACTATGGTAAATCAAGAAACCAAAAGACCAAAAGGGAAGACTAAAGGTTTGTGAAAAAGAGAAAACTTGCTACAGATGGAGAGACCTATGCTTAAGTAATCTACAAAAAGTATTAGATAGATGTAGATAAATATCATGACAAGAAGAAGAAAATATTTAGGCAAAGTACTTTTTAAGGAATTGAACATTGGTGGGCTCTTTGAAAACATGGCCTTCATTGGTTTGAAGGTGGTAGGTGCTTGGACCAAGAATGTCTTTAACTAAATATGAGCCCCACTATTTTTGGGTGTATTTACCTTCTTTATCATGAGTGTAGTATAATTTAAGGACAATATCACCAATATTAAAAGTTCATATTTTAACACGTTTTTTATATTGTCTAGCAATGTGAGCCTTGTATTGGTGGTTATGTGTAAATTAGAAAAATAACATTTATCAAGAATATTAAGGGCATGAAGGCAAGATTCATGAAATTCTTTATTGGTAATAATACCATGAAGAGATTTACAAAGAGAAGGTAGCTCAACTTATTAAGGAAGGACCAACTTAGAACCATAGACTAGAGAAAATGGTGTTGCCCCAGTGGCAGTATGTATGCTAGTTCGATAGGCCCAAAGTATAGGGTAAAGATGAAGATGTTAATCTATGGTAAAATTTATCTTATGTTGTTCTTTGGGAGAAATATGAATCTAATTGTACCCTAATAAGCCATCTATAAGAGACAATATTTTATAACCAATCATGTAATCAATAATGGCATCTATTGAAGGCAAAGGGAAGTTATCTTTGGGACAAGTAAGATTAAGATTACAAAAATCAATACAAATACAAATGACCATAGTGACCTTATTCCAAATGGGGACAATGTTGGAAACCCATTTAGAATAATCTACTGGTTTGATAAATTTAGCATCAAGTAATTTGATGATTTCCTTATGACATAAAGTTGAAGCTTTAGGTGAAAATTTTATTTGTTTTTGATGCACAAGCGTGGCCTCAAGATAAGTAATGATGTTATGCACCACAATTCTAGGTTCAATGTCAAGCATGTCCTCATAGGACCAAGTGAAAGCCTCATGATATTTATAAATAATAAGATAAAATTATCATGTTCAATAGGCAAGAGTTCATGAGAGATAGTAATTGGTCGAGACCAAGATGGTGTACCATATTAAATGTGAGTAGTTTCTTCAATAAGCATGGCATTACCATATTAAAATTGGTATGGTGCATTAGGTAAGGTAGAAATTGAATTTTTTTTGGGATCAATGCTAGAAATGAAGTTGTTGAAGCAAGTAATTTAATTTTAGTTTCAAAATTCCTAATTTTATGATGTTACCGACGAAGTTGTGTTTTTTGGGCACAAAATAACTAAAGGATGGCTTCATCACTAGGCAAGGTAGGAAGAGGACCATAATACTTGACATATACTTCAAGATATAAAATTTTATTACCATGGTGATCAAACTCAGATTGTATCAGATGAACATCAATTACCTTGGCATCAAATGTAATTTTGAGAGAAGTAGATGCAGTAGAAGAGATTGGTGTGTTGGTGGATTCGGTGATGGGAGAAGGATAAAATATAATGATTGGATATAAACATGGTAAATGAGGTGTAGGAGCTTCTAGAGATTTGGAAGGCATAATTTATTCTACCACCCAAGGTGTATCAATAAGAGGATAATTGGTAGGAGGCACATGACCCTCAGGATCGAAGGTATGATCCACAAAAATGGTATGAACATCTCGATTAAAATCATGAATTTGGGATAAGGTTTTTTTATAATCATGGGCATCCAAATCTCTAGATTGAGCTTGGGCCATGATATAGTTGTCACCATATGTTAGATAAATTGTACATGCTTGAGAATTAGGGGGAGTTTTGGAGGGTAAAATCCTAATATTAATGAATGTACAAGGAGACATGATGAGAAGATCTTGAAATAATTTATACACTCCAAAATAATTGAAAGTGAAGGCATCTTCTGGTATAGAAGGCTCCTGAGCATTACATGGAGGGGAAAAATTGATAATCTCATCCATGAAAGGAATAGTATGATCTCTTGGTAAGAGATAAGGAGGAAGCCATTGCGAGATGTAGGGAGGTAATTTAGTAGTATTTCAATTATGTTATAAATCATTGGGCTCATCATCATTGGAATCCATAAGAGTAAATTGTAAATTAGGATTCATGTTGATGAACTCAGGTAAAGGAGGACTATTAATTTTAGGAATGGTAGGATTATGATATTGCAATTTAGGATTGGGATTAGTTGCATGCTTATATCATTTTCCATTATGTAATAATTTAATACATTGACTACCAAAATAAGCAATGTCCCTCATTTGATGAGTCCATGGATGACCAAGGAGTATGTTATAAGATAAAGGAAGATTGAGGACCATAAGCTTGGTTTGAACTATCTTAGGTCCAATTGTTAATGGAAGCCAAATATAACCAAGTGGCTTTTGATTAGTCTTATCAAAACCATGACAAATAAGATGAGTTTGCTTGAGATGATCCTTGTTATAACTAAGTTTTCATATAAGCCATAAATATGTCACATTAATACCAGAGCCTTCATCAACTATAAATTTTTGGATAAGAGTGGTATTAATTGTTACTTTGATAAAGAGTGATGGATCATCAGCATGAAAAAGAATCTCATCATTGATCATGTCCTCTTCAAGGAATTCAATGGAGGGTTTTGAAGAAGGACACATAGTTTTAACGGTATTAATGTTGCTAGGTTGAGATTCAATAGAAGGTGGTTCTTCATCTATATAAGAAGGATCTTCAATTTCTTGAATTTGTTACATAAGGAATTTATGATGATAGGGTGAAGTATAAACCAAATCCATAAATGGAATATTACAAGGCATAGAGTTAAGTTATTCAATAAAGTTCTAATGAGATTTAGAATAACCAGAATGAGGTTTGGGAGGGAGATTAGATTTTGGAGGAATAGATTTGGTTGGAGGATTAGAAGGAGGAATTTATTCCTTAGGTGCTTCTAAATCAAGATTTGTGGTGTTGGTGGTATCTTTAAGCAATTACTCTTTTGAAGATGGATTTTAGGCTTGGTAATAGGATCTTTGTGAGTCGATTTATGATGATAGTTGACCTTAGAAGTGTTGACATATTGATAATTGTTAAAATATTGGTCATAATTGGCATCAATGGCACAAACATCCTTATAAGTTGATTGATTATTTCAAGAGGATTTTTTTTTATTAGAGGTATAAGCTTTATAATTTTTTCATTTTTGAGAGGCAGTTATGTACTCTTGATGATGAAGATTGATCATAGCTTCATGGTTAAATGAATCACCAAGCACATAAGAGATAGAAAATTTAGTCATCCCTCTATAAGATTCATGAGAATTCTTAATGTAGACATGGAACCAACAAAATAGATTGGGATCATACCAATTAGGAGGAGCATTGGGATAGATGAAAGGTTTTGAGGGTGGTAAAATTATTTCATTTCCTGAACTGAAAGAGGTGTATGAGAAGATAAAGGAACATAGGTTTTGGTAACTCATGGTTTGGTTTGGGAAGTATTACTAGTGATAGCATTAGATGTTTGAAAAGATCCTTTAAGAAGTTTTGGATTAGGTTTGAATTGCTTAATGAGAAAGTCTTGACGTTTAGCTTGATCAAGAGCTTCATTAAGTGTTTGGGGAGAAAAAGTTCAAAACTTATATTGGAGAGTGAGAGTCAAAGTTGTGATAAAGAGTTTAAGTAAGTTATCATCAGTCATGTTATGGTCAGCTTTTTGGGCCAATGGTTTCCATATTTTGATAAAGTCATGAGCTGATTCATTAAGAGATTGCTTAGCATTGATGAAGTGGCTAAGACAATTTTCAAGAAGATCATTGTGTTGAAACTCTTTAACTAAAGGATTAACTAATTATTCAAGTTTCCAAATAGAATGTTGGTGTAGTTGATTATACCATTATAATACATCACCAGTAAATTTTTTGACTAAGAGTTTAGTTGTGGCAAAAATATGAGTTTGGATCCACTCTTTGTAAAAGTTGTCAAAGGCTTTAATAAATGAGGAGGGTCTTTACTCCCATCATATTTGATAGTTGGATATATGTTACCAATATCAATAGATACAATAAAGGGGGATAAAGGCTCATTTTGAATGGTTTGAAAAAAAAAGTATTCATTATGGATTGAGGAATAAAATTACCTAAGGCATCCCTAAGAGGTGGAGGAATGAAATTAGGATTAGCTTGAGGATGAATAGTTAGAGGTTAATTATCCACATTGATTAGATGTTGTTGAAGTTGCATCATTTGATGGGGTGTTATAATTTTGCATAATGTTCATTTGTTGGATGACTTGGGCTAAAATTTGAGTTGTATCAAGAGTTGGGTTAGTGTTGGTAGGAGAATTACCGAAATTGGTATTAAGGGGAGGATTAATAGAAGATGGGTTATTAGTGGGGTTGTTGAATAAACTTGGGTCAATCACTCCCACATTAGTTTGAATATTTTGAAGATGAGAAGTATCTTGGTAAGTAAATAAAGGATCATATCCATCAACTTCATCTTGTGGTGTTATTTTCACCATGTTACAATTCACGAATGAAGGATGAAGAGAGGTGCCCCAAGAGTGATGGTGCTCTTGGGAGGAAAAGAGAGGGAGAAATGAACATCTCATATAGTATCTAAATTGATTCAAGTTATCCAAGAAGATTCTGATAGGAGAATTCATTTTGATTAAAGAAAGATGAACATAATGCAAAAGAGAAGAAATAAGGAACTAGATTGATGAACAAAGAAAATGAAAAATAGTACAAGGTCGACTAGGTTGACCTAACACAAGAAATAGGGTCAACAAACTATTTAGGTTCACCTAGGTCGATCTAGTATAGTGAACAGAGATAAGAAAATAATGAGCAAGGTTTGCAAATAGTACAGGGTTGATTAGGTCAATCTAGTATATTTCACAAAGGCTGGGAAAAGGTACAGGGTCAATTAGGTTGACCTAGCACAACAAACAGAGAAATGAGAAGGTAAATAACAAGTTATGAATTGAAACAAGACAATTTTTGTAGTTAATCTAGAAAAGTAAGAACTGAAGGGAAACAAATAGTCAATTAGATCAATTGTAACTAATCTAATTGAAGCACACAATATAAAACCTTGCACTAAAGTTGTAAAATATAAGTTTTTGCACACATAATTGAGCAAAGAGAAAGTAAAGATCTAACTAATTGGTCAACTTAAGATGTCTTATTAGATTATTAAGAAATGATTTTAAATGTGATGGGAAGTTGGTTGTAAGAAAAGAACTAGATAGCAATTTAAGGATGGTTTTAGGTAGTTTAGGCTAAAAGGGACTATAGTGGTAATTATATAGGCTCGGTATTGGGGCCTACCCCCTCACTTCACACACCATAATGATAAGGGTTTCAGGTGCTTAGCCATAATATACCATTAACCATGCTTTATACTTGACCATATTATCAAGTTAGCTTCTCCCTTGGTGATGAAATCCAAGTAGGTTGGTCTTGGGTAGACAAATGTTAAAATGCTTGTTTAGTTTTTTTGATTTGGTCATGTATGCATAAAATATAAATAGTGAAACTAAATGATTAATTAAAAAAAAATTAATTAGACTATGTGAACTATTCTAAGCATGCAAGTGATAAGAAAAGAAAGGTGTGATTTAATTACTAGCATATAGAGATTAATTACAACTTTAAACAAGGTATATTGTTGACACTATATACAAAAAATATTAAACAAGGTTGACATGGTCAAATCTATACTATAGAAGCATGGTATAAAAATGAATAGGCTCAACTAGGGTCGACCCAGTTATTCATACAACACATAAAACTGAGTCGACAAGGTTGATCCAATTGACTATGTAGGGGTAGTTTTAAAGACTACAAATTATGAAAGGAAAGACATAAAAGAAAGAGATAGAAAGAAAGAAAGGAACCTTGGTTGATTAAAGATGCTGAAAATGAAGATTATTAGTCAAGAACCTTAGAATATTCTTTTAAAACCTACTAATTGGGTCGACTGGGTTCATCAAACTTTGTAGAATCATGTTGCTAAAATAGTGAAACTAAATGATTAATTAAAAAAAATTAATTAGACTATGTGAAATATTCTAAGCATGCAAGTGACAAGAAAAAAAAGGTGTGAACTAATTACTAGCATATAGAGATTAATTATAACTTTAAACAAGGTATAATGTTGACACTATATACAAAAAATATAGAATAAGGTAGACAGGGTCAAATCTACTCTGTAGAAGCAAGGTCTAAAAATGAATAGGCTCAGCTAGGGTCAACCTAGTTATTCATACAACACAGAGAACTGGGTCGACAAGGTTGATCTAGTTGATTGTGTAGGGGTAGTTTTAAAGACTACAAATTATGAAAGGAAAGATAGAAAAGAAAGAGATAGAAAGAAAGAAAGGAACCTTGGTGGATCAAAGATGCTAAAAATGAAGATTATTAGTCAAGAACCTTAGAATATTCTTGTAAAACCTACTAATTGGGTCAACTGGGTTCATCAAGCTTTATAGAATCATGTTGTTAAGTGCCTAGAATATCAAGGTTGACTGGGTCAACCTAGTAGTTGAATCAAAATTCTTGAAAGTGTACAGGGTCGACTAGGTTGACCTAGTAGTTTAGAATAGAAGTTTGTAAGTCTAGAAACCTATACTGGGTCATCTGAGTTGATCCAATTGCATGTTCCCAAAAACTTATTCATAGATATTAGAACTAGGTTGATAGAGTCATTTTAGTATGACGTGTATATGATAAAAATAATGTTAAAAAAAATGAAAGAAAGTGAAATAAATATTATAAGGGTTAGTTTCATATTAGATTCACCAGAATGTATGCAATCATAAATGCATCATGTCTATAAATCTATCTTAGCTCAGAGAAGATAAAGCATACCTACACTTTCGATTGGGAATACATTTGTTAAGTGGGAGCATGACCAATATGGGGGTCCACTAAACCTGATTAGGAGATCACTTGTCACAATACACCATGATAAGAAGGGTTCCAAAGCCTATAGTCTAACATAATCATGCAACAACCCTAAAATAGTCTTAAGTTAATATTCACTCTATTCTAATAAACAAGAAAGTAAATCTAATCTAGTTCACACCAAAGCTTATGGCATAATAAAAGGGGTTAGTAAAGAAATCAAAACATGTATAGGAGAATCTCAATTAAGCTAAGTATGAGTTAGACCCTAATACATGGAATATGAATATTAATATTATTAGAGCCAACACCTATGCTACTTTTATCTACTAAAGAAAGGAGAACAAAGTTAGAATATACTTACATGAGTGTGAACCCATTGAGACTTAATCTTTCCCTTGGCCAAAGGGGATTCACAAGAGGTTTTTGTGGTTTATAAGGATCACTAAGAAAGACCAAAGCATCCAAGACTTATCCACAAGATTATATTCTCCAAGTAGAAACCCTACGCTAAGACTCTTCAAGTAGAATGGTGGAAGAGCATATTGTGAACAAGCGTGAGTGAATAATAACTCTTGATTGCATATTAAAATAATGATGAAATGATCTTATATTTATAGGTAGATCTTACCCTAAATCCTCCTTCAATTTTACAAGATTGACCTAGTCGATCCTATATGTTTTTGGGTATAATTCACTAGGTCTGAGCTAGGCCGACTAAAAGGCTAACAAACCCAAAAAGTGAAAAATACCCCTAGACTGTATAGGGTCGACCTAGTCAACCTAGTACAACTGACTATCCCAAAGGTAATTAAGGCAATAAAAAGAGGATGGAAAGAGTAAAAATACTAGAGGAGTGTGTAAGGGAGGAGTAATAGCTTAGGGAATGGTTTTAAGAGCTGGTTGAATTGGTAATAATGCGGTAATAAGGGACAGTAATCCTGCAAAGCACTAAAGGTCTACTCACCCCTTTCTTAGTGCACCCTTTAGGGTATAAACTAGAATTAGATTTTGGGACTATCGTCAATTTTTGGATTATGAACAATGAAACCCTAGTTCTTCATCTCCATAGTGGTTGTGGTAAAAATGGGTTTATGGGCTCATAGTGTTGAGTTAAAACCAAAGACCCCTCTATTAGTGGGTGATTCCTACATAGCCACTACTCTGAAGAGGACCTTAGACTTAATAATTTCTCCCCTACATGTGGGAGTATGTGTGTATAAGGATGCAATGTGTGATAAGAAAGTACATAAAGTGACCTAGATTGTAACTTGGAAGATATGGCTCATGGGATTCTCCTTTAATACTTCAGACCTATATATGTTTTGTAGGGAAGCTTTTCTCAATTGAATTATTCATTGGATGCTTTTGGTATTTTTCCTTTTGAGTTACTAGGTTTGTGTTAGGTCTATACTAGGTGAGGAATGAATGATGATTGATATTATATTTATACTAATTCTTTTGGAGAATATCTTGCATTAAAGCATTTAGGCCAACCATAGGTATATGATTCATTTATGAATTGGATGAATTTAGGGCACTTAAAACTTGCATTGGGATAGGACACTTGCATCAGCGTAGTCTTCTGAATAGAACACAAGTGTCTGGGAAATTAAAATATAGGCACAGTTCTAAAACTTGTAGAAATATAGGATAAGTTATTAGAATAACATCTGTCAGACTAAGATATAATAAATAAGCATGGATAGATAGTGTATGCAAGCCTTTCA